>CM076569.1:284003900-284603900 GCA_034641835.2 Pinus albicaulis
TATAGTGCAATAAAGATATCTCAAAATATGCTTAGAAGTTATCCAATGGTCATGAAGAGGCTCCTCTGAAATTCACTAAGAATATTTATAACAAATCATATATCATTTCTTGTATTTACCGATCCATCATAGAGCCCACCAACTTACGATAGTTAGTGGGATCAATAAGACTAGAGTCGGAGCTTCTGAACTTCTTGAGATTAGTGATCATGGGAGTAGTCATCGGCTTGGAATCCATCATAACAAATCTTTGTAAAATCTCAATTATGTATTTACCTTGTCCAAGATATATTCTCCAAGTTTCTGCCAAACTTCCAAACCCAAGTAATAGTGCATAAGTCCCAAATCTTTCATTTTGAATTCAACTGCCAACATATTCTTACATTATTGTATTTTGCGCTCCACACATGTAATAAAAAAATCATCTACATAAATTATTATAATGGTTGGTTCATTATTCACCACCTTGTTGTAGATAGTTGGATCTACAAAACTTTTGATGAACCCAAATCCTAAGAGATATGCATCCATTCTTTCATACCATGCCCTAGGAGTTGTTTCAAGCCATATAATGATTTCTTAAGTCTGTAAACATGTGTTTCCTTACTATTTCTTTCAAATCCTTCTAGTTTTTTAATGTATACTTCATCGATGGTTCCATTGAAAAATGTTATTTTTAATTCCATTTGATGAATATTCCCATCCCATTGTAGCAACTAGCAAAACCAAAGATCTTATAGTAGTATATATAGCAGTAGGTGCAAAGGTTTATTCATAGTCTATACCTTACTTTTGAGAGAAGACCCTTGGAACGAATCTAGCATTGTATTTTTTTATACTTCCATAAATAGCATGTTTGATTTTGTAAATCCATTTTGAAGTGACAACTGAGTTGTCACTTGGTCTAGGAACGATTTCCCAGACTCCTTTATGATGGATTGATATTCTTCTTGAATCGCCTTCTTCCATTCTTCTTGATGAGCAACTTCTTCAAATTTAGTTGGTTCAACTTCTATTAAATTTGTAAAATATGTTGCATCACTTGAATATATATTTGATATTTTTCTTTCTCTAAAAGTTCCTTTAGCAACTCCATGTCCTTAGGCATATTTAGGAGTAGATTTTTACAAATTTTTCCTCTTCCTTGTTTCGCGTATGAACATAGGTTGAATTGGATCACTTGGTCCTTCATCTTCTTCTTCTTGGTTTGTAGTTGTCTTATCATTGTGCTCTTATTATTTAAATAATGAAGTATCTTCGTCATCAGAATCAATTGGAATATCCCTGGATATTTTGTAGGCATGATTCTCATCGATTATTGCATCCTGCCTTACTTCAATTTGTCTCCCTTCCTTAATGTAGATTTTATATGCAGATTGAAATTTTCAAATACTTCGTCCTTTGTCTTGAGACGGTAGAGCCATGTCTTTATAGAGTGATCTTCAATGAAGGTCACTTAATAAATATGGCCTCCAAGTGATTTGTTATACATAGTCCCACACACATCAGAATGAATGAGGTATAATATTTCCTTAGACCTTGTATCACAACTTGTGAAAGGCTTCCTTGTATTCTTTCCCAAAGCACATCCCTTACAAACTCTGTCACGGTCTTCCTTGACGTTAGGGATGCCATTTACCATTTGATTGAGAGAGAGAATGATCTTGTAATATTTATTCCCATATCTTCTGTGTCATAGCTCGATAGGATTGATTTTCATGTGAACTAGGGCTTGAGGAGAAGGTGTTATAACTCTATATATTATTCTTTCACGAACTCCAATAAACCTTGCCTTTTCAATGCTTGAATCCTTTCACCAAACCAAAAATTTACCATTTACAAACACAACCACATCTCCTTTATCTTCTAAACAAGAAATTGAAAGTAAATTCTTTTTAAAACCTGGAACATAGAGTGTATTTTTGAGGTGTAGCTTTGCTCCCTTTTCCAGCTTCAAACATGTAGATCCAAGGCCCTTGACTGCATATTTGTTATTGTCTCCTAGCTCCATTGCATGAGATGATTGTTCCTTTGATAGAGTATGAATTTTTCCACTTTCTCTTTCCATATGTCTTTATGCTCCACTATCAATGATCCATGCATTGTCATTGTCAAGAGTACCTGTAAGTGCAGCTAAGAAACCTTCTCTTTTGACTTATTAGATAAGTTGTAAATGATCCTTTCAATCCAACTTCCTGTAATTCTTATGATATCGAGCCTCATATTCAAGTAATTTTTCATAGAGGGAGAAACCTTTTCTTTCAAGAAAACAAGGTGATCTCCAACCTTCTTAGACCTTAGCTCTTGGCTTCTTTTAATTATGTATTAGATTATGTTTTGTCAATATATTACCAAATTATGTGTATATGAATATCACAAGAACAAGAGACAGAATATGTAGGTGGACATCCAGGGCAAAACCCTTATGAGGGGAAAACCCAGTCAGATCTCTTCCTTCAGTAGATTCAAAGACAAGATGAGATAATCCAAGACTATATGACCTAGACACAGACTTCCTCCTGTTGGGTATGTGTTATATTCTTTCCACGACTAATCACGCGCGGGGGGGTAAGTGGGAGGGCGATAGTCCCCCTGTCGGGGTCCAGGGCAGCACCCCGGCGAAAATTTTTGGTCCTTAATTTCCGGTGGGCGGTCCGCGCCCATGGTTTTGTGCATGGTTTTTCACATGGTTTTGGGGTATGATGGTTTTCGGCCACTGGTATTTTTGTAGATCTGGTCAAGGGAACTACGGTTATGTTCTAATCTAGGGTTAATGGATTGGGGTTTATGTATGCTTCGGCATGTATATATATGTGTTGTAACACTAAAAGGAATATAATGAAATATCAAGCTGGTCGTCCCGATTTGGGATCCAGTGGAAAATATTTGTGTTTATCTGTTTAATGTTTTATGCTCTCGCTATTGTTTATTTTTTGTTATAAGATTCATGTGTAGATAATTTATGTTCAGGGTTAAAAACTACATTTGGTATCAGAGCTGTTTCGGCTTCAAGGGGACGCCTTTGCTGCTGAGGGTTTTTTTTTGCTGGGGCCTGAGGTAGACCCTGTTCAGTGGGAGATCTGCGGGATCAATTCTTGCGGTGAAAGAAGATGGTAAGTGGCGTAAAGATAGAGATCGAGAAATTTAATGGTCAAAGTTTTGAGTTGTGGAAGCTCAAGATGGAGGATCTGCTGGTGGATAAAGATCAGTGGATCGTGGTAGATCCAGGCACTAAACCAACAGCAATGTCAGATGAATATTGGAAGAAACTGGATCAGAAGGCTAAGAGCACAATACACTTGTGTGTCTTAGATTCAGTATTGTTGAATGTATCTAGGGAAGCTACGGCGAATAATTTGTGGGAAAAACTTGGGACTTTGTACCAATCTAAGTCTCTGGTAAATAAATTGTTCCTGTGGAAAAAGCTGTATAACCTGAGGATGAAGGATGGAGACTCGGTGAAAAAGCATCTAAACGCCTTCAATACTGTGGTAAGTCAGCTGTCATCTGTTGATATTAAAATCTCAGATGAAGATAAGTGCATCAGTTTGTTGTGTTCTCTACCAGACTCGTGGGATAGTCTGGTTATTGCAATAGGTAGCAATACAACTACCTTGAATTTTGATGACATTATCTCAGCCTTGATGTCGGAGGAAATGATACGGAGAAATATGGTGGGCTAGAATGGATATGCCTTATCTGTACGAGGAAGGTCCCAAAACAGAAACAATAATAAGGTTTCAAGTGGGAGATCCAAATCTAGAGGGAGATCTAAATCTCCTGGAAAGTTTGTAAAGGTATGTTGGAAATGCGAAAAGGAAGGGCACTACAAAAGGGACTGCAGATCTAAAGCTCCTGAGAAAGGAAAGGGATCTGATGATGTTCCTTCTGTAGAGGCAAAAACCACCTCGGATGAAGGTGGGGATGTGTATTTGGCTTCTTCTTCAAATACATATGTATATCATGAGTCATGGTTGATTGAATCAGGTGCATCCTTTCACTTCGCTCCCCATAGGGAGCGGTTCTTAGGGGATGATAGGAAGGCCAGAATCGTCGGACGTGGAAAGGTCAAGCTGAAGCTGCAAGGTGGAAGGATTAGAACACTTCCTAGTGTTCTGCATATTCCTGCATTGGCTAGAAATCTGATTTCTGTAAGAAAGATGGATGATGCATGTGTAAAAACAGTGTTCGAGAAAGATGCTTGAAAGATGGTTCAGGGAGCACTGGTATTAATGCAGGGAGTTCGGACTGGAACTCTGTACAAGCTACAAGGTAGCACTGTTATTGATGGGTGTAACAGTTCTGTGGCTCCTGAAAGTGGAGCGGAAAGCCTAGTTGTCTCTGGTGAAAAGACCATGCTATGGCATCAAAGGTTTGGACATATTGGAGAGAAGGGCCTTCGGATACTGCATAGAAATGGTATGGTAGAAGGTATGTCTAATTGCTCTCTATATTTCGATTTTTGTGAACATTATGTATCTGGGAAGCAGAATCGGGTGAGTTTTCCTTCTGGTTCTAAGAGGCTGAACAAGATAATAGAACTTGTGCACAGTGATGTGTTTGGACTTGTGTCAGTTCCATCACTGGGAAAGTCTATGTACTATGTTTCATTCATAGATGACTTCTCAAGGAATACATGGATATATTTCTTGAGGAAGAAATCTGAAGCTTTTGACAGATTTAAAGAATTTAAGGCTCTGGTGGAAAACAAGACAGAGAAGAAGATAAAGGCGCTGAGGACAGATAATGGTGGGGAGTTCTGCAAGAAGGAATTTGAAGAGTTCTGTAAGAAGTGTGGTATATCACGGCAGAAGACTACTCCATACACACCTCAGCAAAATGGAGTTGCAGAAAGAATGAACAGAACACTGATGGAAAAGGCAAGAAGCATGCTCAGTGGTACCGGGTTAGGACAAGAATTATGGGCAGAGGCAGTGGAGACTGCATGTTACTTAGTTAACAGATCACCTTCATCAGCGTTGGAGGATAAGAATCCACATGAGGTATGGACTGGTAAGAAACCCTCTCTTTCACATCTAAGGGTATTTGGATGTGATGTATATGTACATGTTCCAAAGGAGAAAAGGACCAAGTTGGATAATAAATCTGAAAGGTGCATCTTTATTGGGTATAAGGATGGTTTAAAAGGTTACAAGCTTTGGAACCCAGGAACAAGGAAGGTTGTGTACAAATGAGATAAAATAGGAGAGGTGAAATATGTTGTTAAACATGAAGTCCTACCAAAGGAACCTGAGAAGATAGAGTTTGAGCTAAAGGAGGATGAATCAGACTCTACAACAGGAGAAGACTCAGGAGAGGAAGAGCCACAAACTCCAGTTGTGAGAAGATCAGTTTGGGAAAGAAGACAACCATAAAGCTATAGTCCATCTGCTTTCTGTTCAAAATTTGCTTTAACTATAATTGATGATGATCCCGGTAACTTTCAAGGAGGGCCAGAGATTCAGAGATGGAACTGAAGGAGGCCATGGTTGATGAAATGGAATCCTTGCACAAAAATGAGGCATGGGATCCGGTGGAGTTGTCGGCTAGAAGGAAGCCCATTGGGAGAAAATGGGTGTTTAAGAAGAAGATGAATGTAGAAGGCAAGGTGGAGATATACAAAGCTCGGTTGGTAGAAAAAGGTTATTCCCAAGTGTCGGGAATTGATTTTGGTGATATTTTTTCTCCTGTTGCCAAAGTTACTTCTATTAGATTACTTTTATCTGTTGCTGCTGCATTTGATTTTGAGATAGAACAGATGGATGTGAAGAAAACATTTCTTCACGGGGATCTAGAAGAAGAGATCTACATGAAGCAACCTGAAGGCTTTATGGTGAAGGGTAAGAAAGAACTGGTATGCAGGTTGAAGAAGTCTCTGTATGGGTTAAAACAGTGACCAAGGATGTGGTATCAGAAATTTGATACCTATATACGGGGACTTGGCTTCACCAGAAGCAAGGAGGATCACTGTGTTTATTTTAAATTAATTGGTGACCGTGTTATTTATTTGGTCTTGTATGTGGATGATATGTTGTTGATTGGAAATGGCAAAGAAATTATCCAAGATTTGAAGACCCAACTGTTCTCCAAATTCGACATGAAGGATCTTGGTGCTGCAAACTATATTTTGGGCATGGAAATTAAGAGAGATCGGGCAAAGAGGAAGTTCTGGTTAAACCAGAGGAAGTATGTCGAGACTATATTGCAGAGGTTCAATATGCAGGATAGTAAACCGGTGAATGTTCCTATTCCTGTAGGTGTAAATCTGTCTGCTGAACAGTGTCCCAAGACACAAGAAGAAGAGGAGTATATGTTCCGTGTTCCATATGCAAGTGCAGTGGGTAGCCTGATGTATGCAATGGTCTGTACTAGACCAGACATTGCACATGCAGTGGGAGTATTGAGCAGGTTTATGTCAAACCCAGGGAAGGAGCATTGGACAAAAGTGAAGCGGGTTTTCAGATATTTACGTGGCACTAGTGATTATGGCTTGTGCTACCAGGGAAGACCAGGATTGGAAAGAATGTTGGACATTCGTGGTTTTGTTGATGCGGACTGGGCTGGAGATCTGGACCAAAGAAGATCTACAAGTGGGTATGTGTTTAGCCTATTTGGAGGCGCAGTCAGTTGGATGAGTAAAAGACAGTCTGTAGTGGCTCTTTCAACTACAGAGGCATAATACATGGCAGCCACTCATGCAAGCAAGGAAGCAGTTTGGTTGCAGAGATTGTGTTCAAGTATAGGGTTGGTATAGCAAGCTATAAGGATAGACTGTGATAGCCAAAGTGCAATTTTCTTGGCTAAGAACCCTGCTTATCATTCAAAGACAAAGCACATTGATGTTCAATATCACTTTGTTAAAGATATGGTTGAGGCTAAAAGGGTGTTGCTAGTAAAGGTGGACACTTTGAAGAATGTTGCAGATGCATTGACGAAGTCTGTGAGCACTCAGAAGTTCTCTTGGTGTAGAGAAACAATGGGTGTTGAAGAATTGGCCAAATGACTAGCTCTCCTGTGGCCCCCCGTGGAAAGAAAACAAGAAGTGGGAGAATGTTGGGTATGTGTTATATTATTTCCACGACTAATCACACGCGGGGGGGTAAGAGGGGAGGCGATAGTCCCCCCTGTCGGGGTCCGGGGCAGCACCCCGGCGAAAATTTTTGGTCCTTAATTTCATGTGGGCTGTCCGTGCCCATGGTTTTGTGCATGGTTTTGCACATGGTTTTGGGGTATGATGGTTTTCGACCCCTGGTATATTTTGTAGATCTAGTCAAGGGAACTACGGTTATGTTCTAATCCAGGGTTAATGGATTGGGGTTTATGTATGCTTTGGCATGTATATATATGTGTGTTGTAACACTAAAAGGAATATAATGAAATATCAAGTTGGTCATCCTGATTTGGGATACAAGGGAAAATCTCTATGTTTATCTGTTTAATGTTTTATGCTCTCGCTATTGTTTATTTTATGTTATAAGATTCATGTCTAGATAATTTCTGTTCAGGGTTAAAACCTACACCTCCAATCACCAAGTCAACCCTTCCTACTTCTACAAATGATAACTTCCCAACAACAACTTCCACCTATAATTTCATCCTTGCAGCAGTAGAATTTTTGCCTCCCCTGCATCAGACTTCGACTTGCAGTAAAATTCATATTTTCAGCCCCAGAAAATGCCCAGTAACTTCGCACATGTGAGAGATAAATAGCCCAAAACTTTTATTTTATCTTAACCCTGCAATCTTATTCCTTCTCTAGCAACTTCACATTTCTTATTGTATCTATTTCTTGGGTATCGAATTTGTTGAGTGAGTGGTTCAAATGGATCGAACTACCTCTTTATATATAGCCTTTTATTTGGGCCGAATTTCCCTAATGTAGGCCGACTTCATCAGGATAGGGATGAGTTGGTGTGGAGGTGTCAAATGACCTATTTGACTCAAAAACAATTATTTTTACATGATACAAAATTCCAAGAAGGGTCTAATAAAATTGGCAATGACTCTATTGATTCAATATAGAACCTAGAAGCCTACAATGGAGGCTTTGACCTAAAAATGATGACCCAAGCATGAAACACTTTCTTTAATAATTAATTTTATTAATAATAAAATTTCTTTTGACAAATATATTACATTAATTATGAAGACCGAACCTAGTTGCATTCTTCAACATGTAAGATTGATTGAAAAGAGTTAACCAATCCCCCAAAGTAAGTCATTTATGTGACCACATAGACAACCTTCTCAATTTTTTCCATTAATCAATTTCAATCCTTAATTCCATATTTATTTGGCTATAAAAATAATCCCAAATACTTGAAACCTCGGTCTAATGGCACAACATTGATCCCAAAGGTGTTAGGAATATGCATGATGTATGGGTCATATGGGGAGGAAAAAATTAATGTGGGTTTTATTGTATTCATGAAAAGAATTCATGCCTCACCAAATGAGGATACAAATCTAATGCAAATAGGCTCATTCTAGAATAGAGATCACTCCCATAAGTAGTACATTATCCACAAATATAAGTTGAGTGATTGAAATATTGCAAGTAATCAAAAAATTGTAGAATAAACACAATGTTTGTGCCTTAGAAATTATCTTGCTTAAATCATCAATGATTAGTAAAAATAGCATAGGGGATAAAGAAAACCCTTGACAAATTTCGTGGGAAGCATTGAAAAATTTAGATGCAGCACCATTAATAAGAACTGCATAATTAACCAAAGTAATGCAAGACATGATCCAATCAACATTCATCACATACAAGAAAATTTTATGTAAGACCAATCTTAAGAAATCCTAATTGAAGAAATCATATGCCATGATAAAATCCAGTTTCATTAACATAGTTGGTTTTTTCTTTACCTTGATGGTATGGTTAAATTCCTGTGTAATCACCACAGTGTCATGAATTAATTGATTCTCTAGGAACCCAAATTGAGCCTCTAAAATGCACCTGGATAAATTAGTCTTTATACGCATAGCAATAATCTTGGAGATGAGCTTATAGAGTGTATTACAAAGAGAGATGGGACGGAAATCCGCAAACCAATCCAATACCGAAACTTTGGGGATAAATGCAATGAAAGTGGAGTTGATGGCCCTAGAAATATTTTCTAGGAAAACAAGAGATCATTCTTTCTATTAAAAAAAAGAAGTATAGCCAATGATATCAACTCTTATATCTTCAACAACTAGTTGGGATTTATAATAAGAAACATAAATACACATTTATCCCAGGAGAAATAGAAAATATAACCTAAACTGAACAACAACTATTCCATCAGGTACAAAAGGATTAGATATTATATGGATTTTAATTATTGGGGTGTCTAAGACCAAAAAACTTCTAGTCAATACATAGATGGCCTCAAGGACACAAACATTGGCTGACAAAAACAAAATTCAAAAGACTAGATCACTAAGATCTATACATATAAGCGAAAAATGACTAAGAGAATTAGAGAGGCAGAAGCTAATGATTAGGAGGGACCGAAAAGGACCCTCTCCACTGAAGTTGCTTGTCCTAAAGTTTTTCCACAATGATTAAACTTTTGTCTTTTAGTAGGCCTCTCTTCGATAAAGAATTTTCCCTACAATTCAACTTTCTATGAACATGTTGGAAAGAGAGATGTTGAAAGTGTTATTTCAAGAATTTAATTCTCTCCTTCTTGCAAAAAAAAGATCAATAGCTTTAAGTTGATAGCTCCCTTTAATCCACCCTACCACACACTGAGAGTCTCCTTGAACATGAAGTGAAACCACTTTAATGGAAGCAACAACCAGGAGAAGGGCCCAATAGGAAACTATATTTGCTTTTGTATTAGAACCCATCCCCATGTTCATATAAATCTGTAATGTGGTATTTCCGTAGAGATTTATAATAGCACCTCTGTTGCAAACTCCATTTTTTGTGCACCATCAAAGACTCCAGAGTTGTTCGCAGAGAAATTCAAGGGACAAAAAATAAGATGTTGTGTTCTAGTTTTATTCTATCTTGGATAGTCATGGAAAAAATCGAGAATCTGTGGAAATATCTCGTGGATGTTGATAGAGTGGTTTTCAAATATCAGTTTGTTATGAGTTTTCTAGATTAGCCAAACCACATAAACTAGAAGGGATTTATGATTCCCCATGTTTTGGTCTTGTTACCCACCACTTCATGGGTGATATCCCTAGGAGAATATTTTCTCCATGATGGACCTCAGTCGGCAGTGAGCAACCCCTTGCAGCCTTCTACTAGCACGTTGTGCCATTTCTATGCCACTTGAGCTAGACATGTGATCATATGTTTGATAGTATGCCTTTTCATTTGGTAATTGAGTATTGGGTTTACTTATCATGGATACTTCTGGGTATGCGTTGATGGGGGGGTTTAGCGGAAAGAGTGGGCTCGGTTTGTGCTCTTGTCCCCTTTATCTCTTTTGGATGTTACCCTTGGATCTTAGTCCTATGGGATCTCCTTTATTAACCATTTGGTTCTAGGGTGGTATTAATTTGGAAACCCCGACTTTGGGTGTGTGGTCCTGCTCCCTTATCAGCATATATTACTCACTTTCCACTCACTATCCCCCATTCATCATTTCTCCCACCTGGATCCACATTTATATTTTGGGTCCAGTTAAGGTCATCCTCCCTATCCTCTTGCCCCCACCTTGGCTCGGGGCTGGAATAATTCCCCAGAGGTTGATGTAGCTAAAATAAATAAAAAAAGCATAATTGGCCACATTTAACAGGAAATTGTACCACAAAATGCAAAAGATGGTCGGGACAAAAATAACTATCATGTGGACAAAAGCCAATGCATGAGCTCTACCCCAATCCATGGCCATCACCCTATTTCCATAGGCCCTAGATGAGCCTCCTTTCTCATTCAGGAACCCATGAGTGTCCCAACCTCTGGAGGGTAATGAACTGCCCTACCAAAAAGGGGGTAGGCACTGATATATTTTAACATCATGCTCTTTCCCTTTGAGCCCCTAACAAATAATTAAAGAAAAATCATAAAAGGAAAAAGAAATATAAATAAGAGTGGGAAAATCAATGTTCGGGGCACCACAGGTACCATGATTGCTCCCTCCTACACATTATATACCCAGGTTGAGACTTCCCTTTATCTGGATAACCCTATGCCCCAATATGTCGCCCAGGATTTCCTCTCTCACTCCCTACTTCATTCCACCTATTCATAACTTTCCACCCCCATTAGATGGATGTACCTTAGAAATACTATCCCATTTAAGGGTTGAAACCACCTAATAAGGTACTTGGTTAACCCCGTTTGGAGCCTGGAGACATTAGCACATGCCAAAGCCCACTACGAAAGGGCATGCCATTATGAATTGCCCACTTTGTCATCCATGATTTGCAAACTCTCTTACATGATTATTCTAATGACGAGTTGTACTATAATCCTAGGAGACACATTGGATCTTATGCAGGATTACAGGTGGTTTCCATTTGGGTTTGGTCTCCCTATACAGGATCCTAACTCCCAGAGGGCTACATTGACACATATAGGGTATGCATAGAGAGCCATTGACCTCCACAATAGTAAAAATCACTTCACGGATCTTCATTGATGCTCAGATACTACTAGCGATCCACTTTTGGGATGATGGTGATGTGCTTGGTACATTTTTCCCAACAAGCCCCAAAGGAGCCCCACACTCTTGGCAGGTGTCCTAGGACTTGTATGATGTCATGGTAGCATTTATTCCATCAGTAGAGCCCTTGGAGAGGTTCTACAAGCATCTCTTATTCATATCGAGGCCCATGGGATCATTTGTGTGCCCCCACACCCACTAGGAGAACCACAAGTCTACTACTTGGAGAACAAGGGGCCACCCCCTTGTCCATTACATTATGAGGAAGTTATTCCTCATTATGGCACTGCAAGACATTATTAGGCCTTTGGAGGGACCCTCGACATGTATACATTATTATTTGGCCCTTGTGAGGCTTATTTTCACATTTATGAGCTAGTTTGGTGGGCTTGTCACCATTAGGTATCTTATTTGCACATTATTTTATTGTTATGAGATAATAGGGGCCTTTAGGCTAATTCAAGCTCCTTGGGAGCCTATATATTGATGTTATCTCCATTCATTTGGATCATCACACTTGGATTGGATATCTCTCTCATAGATAATTTCGCACTTTTTTCCTTGGAGGAGGTTTTTTGAAGATGGATGAATTTTGATGTATGGATTTGGGATATTTCTCTTGTATTGGAGCTTTACTATCGCAAATGAGTTTTCGGTTGGATATACTCTATGGCATTGTAAGTGATTTTTGATGTTATTATTCTTGTTGCTACATACTAATGATTTTCTCTATAACTAGCGCTAGTTGTTGCATGACTATAATGTGGAATTGAGCATGTTTTAGAAAATTTTAATGTATGGGCCAATGTCATATGAATGAAATGTCCTAGAGAATAATTTTCTCGATATTCTTGCACTATTTTCTTGAAGCATAAATGCTTGAAAGTCTCTTATTCTTTTCCCTACACCAATACTCAACAAAGTTGACTTTCCAAGCCTCCTTGACCAAGAAACCAAGTTATTACTCAATAATCATCCTTGACTCCATCTCCCCGAGTGAATTAAGGCACTGATCCATCGAAGGGTGATCATTTTATCCATACGTTTTCCCTTATTTCACTTTTTTCCAAGGTCTAGCCCTCAAGGGTCACCAAGGGCATCAATTTCCCAAGAATTGAGCCAGGGATAAATTTTGATCTCCTATGAGGCACTATGCTGGTGGTTGGGTCCCATCCCTCTCCACAAATTTTCAAGCTATTCTGACGATGGGATCTCTAGGAAGCCTGAGCCCTAGCTCTAGGATCCAAATTTTTGTAGGCATCCCCCAAGGGTAGACCTCAATAGGATCAATTTAACATTTCAATGTGAATATTATTTTTTGGTCCTTTCCCCTCACCTTGTCCAATATAGGAACATTGTTGGTTGTTATATTCCATACCCGAACGTGCCCTGGGTCCACTTGGCCCCGTGTAGTCCCACTTCTCATTGAAGACTATTTATTAAGGATCATCTGGGAATCAAAGTTTCCCAAGTATTTTATGGATTAAGAACCTCGTCTATAAGCATGTTCATTATACCTCAACCCTCCAATCCTCATCCCTCACCCCTAGAGGACCAAGTCCCTTGCTTAAAGAGTAAGCAAGTTCCATTCTTCACTCCATCCTAGGGAAAGGGTTTCTAATATCAATGTCCACCTATCCATTTACATATCCTTTACGAGTGATTCCTACACTATCGAGACGACTCCCGTCGGTGAAATTCCATAAAGAGAAGGGAGACCTAGTTGTGGTGATAGTGGGCTAAGCCTCCATCATTTCCCTTAACCTAGTAGTTGCCCTCTTAGGAACTCCTTTTAGGTCCCCTGCTGGTTTGAGTGGTAATAGGTCCCACCAGAAAATTCATGTCTCCAAATTGAAACTCGGAAGTTGAGGATCACAAGGACTTCTTGCCATAGAGCAACAACCAAATCACATTGGAAAATAGATGTTCAGTTGCTTCTAGACCTCGCTTATAGAGAACACGAGCATTACGCCCCATGAACCCATGACGAGACACGTTTCTCCACATTAGAATCTGTAATATTCCAAAATGGAAAAGACAGGAATATAGAACATCTATAGCATTCCAAATAAAGCAAAATAGCAATATAGTTGTAATATGAAAAATGCAGGAAATATGCTGCAACTAATAATTACATCAAGACATTATAACTATGAGCAGAAACAGTTGAGTCATATCATTATAAACAAAAACAAATATAAAGTACATAGTGCCCCAAAGAAGATGCACTCAAGCCAACAAGAAGTGGCTGAAATACACTAATGAAAGCTAGCACTGGAAATGTTGTGTTGCTACTATTGTTGTTGTTGGAAACTACTACTACTGTGAAGAAGAACCATGTGCGCAAGGTTGCTAGAGTACTGAGAAATATTTGGGTTCTAACCACGGAATCTACTCCAAAAACCCAGAAAAACCCAAAAATGGTTTGGCCAGATTTTAACTTTGGATTTTTGGCCCTTTTTGGATTGCCAACTACACCCCTGCAGGCTGACTTATGCACTCCTCCTGGGTAACTGCAAAGATGGGGTTGAACTGATGATCTAACTACTGCAATAGCACCCAATCAGCTCAATACATGAAGTGTTGACCCCTTCTCTAGATTCTCAATTTAGAAACTTGAGATCTAACTCCTCCTTCCTTGACTCAAGTTGCAGTTGCAAACTGCACGATTGCTGGAATGGAATGCATTGTCAAGGAGGCTGAAGTTGTAGCCTATTGTTGGATTATGATATATACCTCAAAACTGATATAAATATTCTCACCAAAGTGAGGGAATGGTCCCTCACAGGATTCCAAGCTGAAATACTTGGAACTTCCTTCCTCCATTGGATCTACCCTGCTGGATTGCGCAATTGCTGATGGAACTGTTGCTGCATGGAGGTGTAAAATGATGGCCTAATGCTGGATGTCACGATTTTTCTCCTGAAATACTAAAATGAATGCACAAGGTGAAAGGATGAACCCTCCACAGGTTTCCTAGCTGAAATGCTAGAAACTACCTTCCTCCTCTCAAACCCTAAGATAGGAATGTGTAATTCCTGAAGCTGTATATGCAAAAGAGAGGGGTTGAATCTGGCACCAATGTTGGATGATGAATGGTTGCTCAAAATAACATTCCCAGAGTAGGCACTTGAAGTCCCTCTTGGGTAAGGGTGGGATTCCCGCTCGAGAACACCCGTGTGCTAAACAACACAGGAGACTTAGCTAAAAAGCTGAAGCATGCAAAGAAATGTCAAACGACAATACAATATCAAATTCCAGACTGATTTGCTTAGCTTCCCCCATCTTCCTTATATGGTTGTGAGCCTTCCCTAGCCTTGGCCCACCTCATAACTACGCTACACATGCGGCCACTAGTCTCCATGAAGACTGCGTTGTCTCTCCATGATCTCCATGATCTCTACAATTAATCTCCACTCTCTCCATCATGTGTGCGTTTAATGCACTACTTCCTCTATCACTACATCATTAATTCTCTATGATTTTAATTTTACTCCTCCATTATCTCCATCATCTTCCTCATTATTCTCCATGATCTCTACTCTTCCTCCATTAATAAGTTTCCCCACTACTCCATAATGCTGATATATTATCTAACTAACCCACCTTCACAAAAAAAAAGTATATTTTATTCATATATGGGGTTTATGGGTCCCTCCACCGTTTTAATTACTTACTAAGCAAGAAAAGTAAGAACTCTAATATTCCAATTAACTGATGGAAAATTGGGAATATTACAGAATCACAATTTCTGTCACCAATCAAGTAAAACATTTAAGATTTTGAGGAATGTCCCAACTCTATATTTTCTGACTTTGTCATTTCACCTATGGGACAATTTTTTTTGTTGTGATCGTTGCATAGGCTATCTTGGGAGAAATTTGACCTGTTGCTTAATTTTTTTGCAAAATAATGGCATCCTTACTATCATTAAGAATGAGACCACCTCATAGCAATTTTAGGATGAATCCCTCTGTAGAAATTATACAAAAAATGTGTATAACAATGGATTCAATTCGATCATGCAATGTACTAAACCAAGATATTGAATCCTTCTACAAATCAATTGCCGAAAATAAACACGACCGCCAATCACAACAAGTAAAAGAAAGAAGAAAATCAATTCACAACACAGATATTTTCCCGAGGAAATCTTGCTGCTCAAAACCCCCCTATATTCTATTGTATATTCACCAAGGAATCATGAAACAATGACAATGCACTCTTCTCACAAGAGTCTACTGCACTCTCACAGCTGTCTCACACTGATCCGGACAAATTGACCAACACTTAGCCAATTTTCAACCTCTGCTCAGCATGCCTTTCTTGCGCAATTCATGTGGAAGCAATCCTTATTCTTTAAGCATTTCAGCCTTCCAAAATTGCACAATGCTCATGGGAAATCCTATGGGTGTATTACTACATGCGGGCAATGTGCTAATAATACAACTGATAGTTAACATCCCTTTAACCTTTGTCTCAACTGGGTCTCTATCAAAACTGACAAGCATGCAGCTATTAATAGTAAATCATCATTTTACATGACAGATCACTGCATGTGAATTAAATCTTATTTAATTCACTTTACCTCTCACTAGTGCAACAAACAGTTACAACTAGTTAAACTGATTTTAACTCAATTAATTGAGTTAACTGATTTCTCATGCATTAAACTAATGCACTAACTGCAACTTGGACTCAATAACTAATAGAATGACTCTGCATACCTCACCAATCACCCTCAACTCGAAATTCATGAGCTAACTGATTTTATCACACAGTTAACTATTACATGTGATTATGATATAAGATTACATTTTATTGTCCAATTTAATTAAGGGAAAATTAAATTAGACACAAATTTCTTGTTGACTTTTCAACACTCCCTCTCAACAAGAAAGGGATTATCAACTACCCTGATCCTGCCTCTATGGTATTCTAATTTTCTCTTGGTGAGCGCCTTCGTCAGAATATCTGCATCCTGATCTTTCGTGGGAATGTAATGAAGTAACATAATGCATCTCTAAATAGAATCTCTGAGATGGTGGTACTAGATGTCTATATGATTTGACCTATCATGGAATACCGGATTAACCGAGAGTTTTATGCAACTCTGGTTATCACAATGTATCACCATCGGATCCATCTGATGACCAAACAAACCAACCAGAATCTTCCTCATCCAGATGGCCTCACATCCAGCCTGACTGGCTTCCATGTGCTCTGCCTTGGCTGAACTGAGTGCCATAGATCTTTGTTTCCTGTTGTACCAAGAAACTGTTGTCGATCCTATGTTGAAGATCCCTCCTGATGTGCTCTTTATGTCTAACGGACTGCCTGCCCAATCTGCATCGGTGAAGCCTTGAAGCTTCACTCCCTTTGTCTATATATAACATAATCCATACTCTGTATTTCCCCTGAGATATCTCAAGACATGCTTACATGCCTTCCAAAAGAGCTTGGTCGGCTTAACCATAGCTTGACTCAGCTGGTTAACTACGTAGAAAAATGTCTGGTCTGGTGTTCACCAAGTACATGAGTGAACCCACAAGCTGCCTATAAACAGTAGTGTTAGGTGCCATTTTTGTACTTATTTCCTACATATGTTTCCCCCATTTTTACCTTGTAACCTCAAACCTTGGGACTACCTTTGCTTTTTTCCCTCCTTTTCTATCTTAAACAGTGTTGTTTTACCTTATTTCATTATCTTGTTGTTTCATCAATTATTATGATGTATCATTTATTTATTTTTATGACTGACTGGGATAAATGTTGGAAGAATTTATATGGTATTTTTTTCCCTCTAGATGTTATTCTTAGCACAAAAGATCTAGAGCATGAGGTGTACAGAAGCAGTTGAAAGTGTGTTGTTACAGTGTGTTGTTACACTACGATGATGTTACATCACGGTGTTGTTACAGACCCGCTATTATAAACTGGTGTTACAGTTGTATTGTTGATTGGATATCGTCAACTTCTGGGTGTGGACCTGTCCTTAATTTTTGTTACGCTATAGCTGTCATTTTCCACGACAACTGTAGAAGTCACTACATATTGTATTTTAGGATGACAGCTTTTAGGCATTTTTTATTGTAATCCATAATCTTCCAGTCATAATTTTTATTAAGGAATTGGTTGTAACTATATGTATCTTATTTTGATCAGCATGGTAATCATAAGATTCTCATGACTGATTCATTCCTCGTTTTTATTAACATGTAACCATTATATAACTCTTTACCCTTGAGGTCAAAGGGTTAGCGAAGAACAATATTACTTTTGGCTCTGTAATTTTGGTCACTTTAATACAAAGATATCACGTTGTTGTTGTTACAGGTGTTGTCTGGTTTAATTTCCATTTAGTTTCTATGTCTTCCTGCGCCCTACTAGGGAGGAAGGGCCCTCCTCTTTAGTAGGGACTGTAGTGGTTAAGGTAGTTGTATTATATTTCTTATTTTCTTTGTGTATTGATGGAAGTTTTGTTGTTGTTGTTCTAGCTGTAAGTATATCTACTTCAGTTTCGATATTATTATGTTGTTACACAGATGTGATTAGAAATACCAGCTGGTGTAATTGTTGTGTGGCGCGCTAGGTATCGTTTAATTGAGGCATGATTACATTCATGTAGATTGTTTTTATTCCTTCATGAATGATTTCTTTCATCAATTGATTCAGCAATGATTTCTTTATTTTTATTTGCTTCTAGTTTGATGTATCAGCACAGACAGTGCAACTATCATTGAAATAAAAGATGTCCATGGATTGATAATTTATGTGTACCATCTTAGTCATTTAACAGTGATTAATACATTCCAACATTTCGGCGTCATTTCCGGGGATGGCAGTGACGATCCAATCAACCAGAATTGTTTGTTTGATGGTAGGGTGTTCTTAGTCAGCAGTTGTTGGCCATTAAGACGAGAGGTAAGAACTTGCGCATCGCTCTAACATACCTAAGCGGGCTCACTATTGCTACACTAGGGCACTTAGAAGTGTGAGTTTTGGAATGTTTGTTTAATGGTAGGGTGTTCCTAGTTAGCAGTTGCTAGGCAATAAGATGAGAGGTAAGAACCTGCACATCGCTATAACATACCTAGACGGGCTCACCATTGCTACGTTGGGGCACTTAGAAGTGTGAGTTTTTGGTGTTTTTCTTTAGTGTGTCTTCATATATACAGTTGTTGGGCAATAATACAAGAGGTAAGAACCTATGTATCACTCTAACATACTTGGGTGGGCTCACCACTGTAGAAACTGAAGCACTTGTAGGAAGGATTGATACACATAGGGTCCATGTGTGCTTGTAGGACAATAGAGAAATTAAAAACACCCCCCCACTCTAACTAACTACAGGAAAGACGGGTCGTAAAAAGGAAAAGAAGAGTGCAGACTTGGGAAGAAAGACATTCTTTGGAGATCTAATATCAAAAGAAAAAAAGGAACAGTCTACTTCATACAAAGACAATAGGAAGACGGGACCACAAAAAGTTGCTACTATATCGAAACCTAGGGCATTGGTACCTTTTTTATCTGGACCTCACCACCCTTCAAACATCATATTCACTCCTGATATCAAGACTCCAGATCTGAAACAATAGTGGAAAGACATTGATCAAAATCTGAAAATTGAAGGACAAGGGGAGACCAGTGGGGAGCATCATGGACCTGAGGAATAGCATTTAGTTGATCATCATTTGGATGCGGGTAGTGCAGTGAAACAATTGGTCCTGGAACAGCCTGATCCTTTATTTATTTTTCAATCCCCTACATATTTTGAGGTCATTTCATCCCATCAGGAAGGATCAGCCATGGGAGGCGAGAATGTTAATACAGATGGTACTGTTACTTTCAAATTCTTGATATTGACGACACGGGATGAAGCTCCTATGAAAAACATTCCTTTATCATCTCTATCGTCCTTTCAAGGGATGGCTATTGAAGATCCTGAATATACATTTATGTTCGAGCTCGATGTGCTATGTAGGAGTTATGACTACACTTAAGACGCCCAGAAGTTCAAATTATTTCCTGCTACTCTGAAAGGATCAGCATTAATATGGTTCATGAGATTTGGTGTTGGCACGATCTGAACCTGGAATGACATGAGGGAGGCCTTCCTCTTTAAGTATCATGATTATTTTTGAACTAGGGATTTGAAGGAAGAGATCTTCAGAATTACACAGAAGGAGGAGGATAGCTTAGAAGACTACATGGAACAATTCCATTATAATTTACAAAGGTCTAAGTTTGGTAACTTAGCCTCGGAAATCCTGAAACCTATATTCATAAGAGGTATAAGAGATGATTGTCTGGAGCATTTGAATCTGTTAGGAAAAGGAGACATATCGCAAGAACCGCTTGAAGAAATAATGAAGCTTTGTCTGCGGAGTTCAAGAGGATCGGTCAAGGGAAGAAGTTCAGTTCGGATACAAAAGTCCACAAGTGGAGGAGTAACCAGAGCAGATATCGGGAATCTATTTGAGGATATTAAAACCAACCTCCTCAGTACTCTCTCTGCCCAAATCACTACGATACAAGTCAAGAAATCACAAGCAGAAGCTGAAGCAGCCTTGGCAATATTCTGTCCTTGATGCAAAAAAAACATTTAGAAATAGAATGCAGACTAAATAGCGCCATCTTGTGCAACATATGTGAGTTGGCGCATTCCACTAGTCAATGCTTGGAACTACCCAAACTTAAAGAAGTGCTTCAGAAATCAAGCGAGGATGTCCTACTTCATCGGATCAAAGAGACCATGGCAAGCCGTGACCTACATGTATGCCTCCAGATTTTTCCTCTTTTAATCCTTAGAATGATGTTTATAATAGTCAGCAATTCCTATGGCCATATCCTACTCCTTCTTCAACACAATTTCTTTCACCATGGAACCAGTGGCCTTCCCCTCCACCAATGCAATATCCTCCATCACAATCTTATCCTTGGAGTCAGAATTGGAGAGGTAATGGCCAAGGTCTAGCGCCCCCTACACTACCAACGCAGTATTAGTTACAACTTCCTCCTCTTAAAAATCCTACACTTCTTGTCCGACCCCAATTACCTGTGCAACCTAACTCCAATCTGAATAATAAGGCAGCTCAGAGCATGGAGGCCCTAGTTACTTTCCAAACTTATCTTATCACTCCTATTGGGCTTAATGAGGTTCATCTTCGATCGGAAAAAGTAATCAAACCAGAACATACTCCCATCATTACCGAGGAAGAATGTGAGTCACCTAGAAAGGATATAGTCGATTCTGAAACATCTGATGCACTTGTAACAGTTGATACAGCACCTATTGTTACACTTGTAGCAGCCAGCTCGGGAAATCTTGTTGTTTCTACATCAGCCAACCTGAGTAGGGCTGGTGCATCTGTGATAGCTGACTCAGCTATTAGGGTTTAGGATCCTCCATACCCTTAGCGATTAATTGAAATAGGGCCAGCCTCACAAACTGAATCTGAGTTCCTCAAGGAATTATTGAATTTCTATGTGCAGATTCCACTGTTACAAGCTCTTAAGTAAGTACTTATCTATGCCAAAACAGTGAGAGATCTGTGTGTCAAAAATCTTGGAAGGAAACCAAAAGACCCTGCTACTATCCATGTAATGGGGAAACTGTCTGAACTAAAGATTGATCAACCTTTTTTGACTAAATATAATGACCCAGGGAATCCTACAGCGACTATCCATATTGATGACCAACCCATAACTAACACTCTGATTGATTTAGGGGCAGCCATTAATGTAATGACCAAAGATATTTTTAACTCCCTATGACTTCATGGACTCAAACCTACACCTACAGTGCTTGAATTAGCATATATATCTTGTGTCAAGCCCGAGGGAATGATAGAAGACGTGGTGATCACTGTAGCTTCTTGGAATTACCCGGCCAATTTTCTCATTTTACAAACTAAATCCAACCTGGGGGGTCATCCTTTAATCTTGGGAAGACTGTGGCTAGCCACTACAGACGCATATCAGATGTAGATCCGGATCTATGGTGATCTCAGATGGGCAGACCACTAAGAACCTGAACCTTTACCCCACAAAAAAACTGCATATGGATTTGAATAGTCCCTGGTGGGATGAATTTGAACCTGAATTCGATTTTTCCCTACCTCTCCTCACACTTGGAAAATCACAATACTTTAAGGATGAAACAGAGGATGACATTATTAATGGTTTTATTAGCAATTCACTCTTTTTTTCCTCTATTATAGATCCAGGGGAAGAAGATGAGGTAGATGACATAATTATTGCAGATTTGAAAACTACTCCGCATACTGACAACAGTCCTGTTAAAATTGAGCCAGGGAAATATTTAAACATTGAACCTAACTTGATTGTTGAATAGAACGGAGTGCTGATACAAGTGTTATAGAAATATAAAAAGGCATTTGCATGGGACTATATTCATATGAAAGGAATCCACCCTGGCCTATGCACTCACTGCGTTTACCTTAAGGAGGGTTGCAAACCAGTTAGACAACCGCAGCGCCAAATGAATCCTGCACTTAAGGAGATAGTGAAATATTAATTACAGAAACTCCTTAATGCTAATTTCGTCTACCCCATTTCTGACAGTCAGTGGGTATCTCCGCTTATCATTTTTCTGAAAAATAATGGCAAGTGGAGAGTTTGTGTAGACTATAGAGAACTTAACAAGGCCACCCAAAAGCACCATTTCCCTTTACCATTCATTGACCAAGTACTGGATACTCTCTCTGGGAAAAAAAAAAATTCATTCTTGGACGGGTTTAGTGGCTATAATAAAATAAAGATTTCCCCGGAAGACCAAGACAAGACAACCTTCACCTGCCCATGGGGTACCTTTGCGTCCTTCCTTTTGGCCTCTGCAATGCGCCAGCAACTTTTCGAAGGGAAATATTGGGTATCTTTTTGGATCTCTTGAATGACTGTCTCGAAATTTTCATGGATGACTTTACACCCTACAGGGATGCCTTTGAAACAACATTATTTAATTTGGAAAAGGTATTGGAACATTGTGAACAAACTAATATTGCGTTGAGCACAGAGAAGTGCCACATGATGATGACCGAGGGGATTGTGCTGGGACATTTCATTTTGGCAGATGGAATCAAGGTAGACCCTGCAAAAATTGAGGTAATCTCTATAATTTAAACTCCTAGAACTCAAAAACAGGTACGTAGCTTTCTAGGACATGCAGGGTACTACAGGAGATTTATAGAAAAAATTTCAAAGATTGCATCTCCTCTGTTTTATTTTCTCATGAAAGATGCGGAATTTGTGTGGACAAGTAAGTGTGAGAAAGTATTTTTGAAGTTAAAGAAATGTGTAACAGCAACACCTTTTTATAAGGACCAAACTGGAGACTACCATTCCATATCATTACAGATGCATCTGACATAGCTGTGAGTATTGCTTTGGGGCAGCTGGAGGAAAAGAAACCTTATGCTATTTATTACATCAGCAAAAATTTAACTCCAGCTGAGCTCAACTATACAGTGAATGAAAAGGAATTCCTAACGGTAGTGCATGCTATCAACAAATTTCAGCACTACATCATCGGGTATCAAATATTTGTACACACTGACCACACTGCAATTCGATTTTTAATGAATAAACCTGTTACCAATGGTAGAGTTACACGATGGGTATTGGTGTTACAGGAATTTGACATCACTATTTTAGATAAACCCGGAAAATATGATGTGGTTGTTGGTTTTCTTTCTAGGTTAACTATAGGTGATAACTGCACTCCTATTGAGGATTCTTTTCCATATGAATATCTTTTTTCCATATCTATTCACTCACCATGGTCTGAAGATATAGCCAATTATCTTGCTGCAGGAAAATTCCCACACCATTTATCTTCCAGAGAAAAGAGGAAGATCATACAGCAGAGTGCTACTTACTCCTGGATAGAGGACAATCTGTATCACATCAAACCAGACTTTCAAATTTAGCGTTGTGTTAAAGAAGAGGAGGTATTTGATATCTTGAAAGATTTTCATGAGGAACACTGTGGAGGGCACTTCGCGAACAAGATAACAGGGTATAAAGTACTCTCAACAAGGTACTACTAACCAACTATAATCCATGATGCCAAGAAGTTTGTGAAGGGATGTGATAGCTGCCAAAGGATGGGCCAGCCTCTGAAATCAGATGTGATGCCTTTACAGCCTCAGATACTGATAGAGCCATTTGAGAAATGGGCCTTGGATTTTGTAGGCCTAATTAATCCTTCATCACAGCAAAGATCATACATATTGGTTTGCACCAACTACGTCACAAAGTGGGTCGAAGCGAAGGTACTAACTAGAGCTATAGAATAGGTTGTTTCAGACTTCATGTTCGAAGATATTTTTTTTCGCTTCAGGATACCCACGGAGATAGTGACAGATTGAGGGCCTAAATTTACATCTCATTTGATCCAGAAACGGGTTGAGAAGTATGGAATTCATCATAGGATCACTTCGCCTTATCACCCACAAAAAAATGGTCAAGTGGAGAGCACCAATAAAGTCATTGAGGGAATCTTAACAAAGATAGTAGCCAGCCACCGAAGGAATTGGGCCAAAAAACTTCCAGAGGTGTTGTGGGCTTACATAACAACATGGAGGAATACTACAGGCTTCTCACCATATGAATTGGTGTATGATAAGAATCCTTTATTCATCATAGAGTTTGAAATAAAGACATTGAGAACAACATTCAAGTCAATCTGGATTTAATCATGACACAAAGACAAATATTGAACCAACTCAATGAGTTGGAAGAGAAACGGTTGGCTGCCATTCAGCAGAAAAGAGCTATATGGCATGACAGTTTCTTTAAGAAGAATAAATCTCAAAAAGGAGATTGGGCTCTCTTGTACGATTCAATATTCAAGGATTTCAAAGGCAATCTCTGCACCAGATGGCTAGGTCCTTACGAAGTAGACACAGTCTTTGATAATGAGATTGTACAATTGGTTACCATTGATAGTGCTAAGACACCGTTACTGGTTAATGGGCACTGTCTAAGGTTATATCATCAACCTGCTTTGAAGGATTCATTTTTTAACATTGTCGCGGACTCTGATATTTTTGTTACAGCAGCAGGGGAATTCTCCCCTGTGTAGCCTAAAATTTGAAATTCTAATAAGTGTAGAAGCTGAAAACCATTATTGTGGCGGTTGTTACACCTATTTAATATATATATATCTATATATCGATATAGATATATATATATATATATATATATATATATATATATATATATATATATATATATATATATATATATCTGATTTTGAAAACCTCTTTTCGGGGCGTAGTCAGAAAATTTGTAATAGTTGAAAACCACTTATGTGGCAACTGTTACACCCATATATATATATATATATATCTGATTTTGAAAACCTCTTTTCGGGGCGTAGTTAGACAATTTGTAATAGTTGAAAACCACTTATGTGGCAACTGTTACACCCAGCTTTTTCTCCCTTTTAAAAAACATCATTTTTCCATCCCAACATATTTTACAAGATGATGTTACTTATTTGTTTCTTTTTTGTATCTATTTTTCCTAATTATCAGGTTTTTTTGAAGAATAATACAATGTTTGTCTTGGTTGTTACACATGTAACAACCGACAACCATGAACAATGTTTCCTATCTCATCGTTATCTTGACATGTAGCAATAATTACATCAGTCAAGCATGACCACCACAATCACTAGAAGCAGTTACGCCATCACATTAAAATTCCTCCTCCACATCATTTCAGGTACATCATTTAATAATTTGGTGATTAATGGCAAGTTATGACATTTCCCATGATGATCGTGGGTGGTCGTCACCATTAAAGCTAAGGGGAGATAAATTTTGTAATCATTGCAAGAAATCCATAGTCTTGAAACCATCATTAACCCCGCATGTATCAAATTAAATAACACGATAGCCAATTATGACCAAATACGGCCGTAAAAGGCATCTATATTTAAAGTCTGTTATCTTCCATAATTAGACATTTATGTAGGAATGTGCAAAGTATGATTGGGTAATTCGAAAATCTTGTCACCTCTCATCACTTTCCTTAGCTGAAGTCTTGTATCCTCGTCTGAAACTCTTCATCCGGGATAAGCAAAGCAGGGTTCTAAGAGAAAACAAGTAGTGTGACAATATTACGGTTGGTTGAGCTTAAGGAGTGATTCAGAATAATAGCAAGATGGGGGGAGCAGCAGTAAGACATGAGCCGGACTCCATAAAAGCTTTGCAAAACTGTCCAGAATCTTATCAGGTGTTTAGGGATGTTGGGTGGATTGAATATTTTCAGAAGTTGAAAGGCTCGGACGAGGCCATTGCAATCGAATTCGCTCAAAATTTGAATAACCACCAGACCCGAGTCAGGGGTCTGCAAATTGAAGTAACAAAAGAAGTGATTGCACGAGTGACCACATTGCCAGCTGAAGGAAGGAGATGGTTCAATGGGAAAATTAATGACCCTCTTTGAAGGAAAATTTTCTTGAAGGAGAGGAAAGGTTGGAAAAGAAGGGAAGAGGAGTTGATAGATTATCACTCCCCCAGCCATGGGCAAATGTTTCCCTAGGTCTGATCAAGTACATTACTTGTGAGGGAAGGTCCAGAATTGTATTCAATTACCACTTCCCTCTATTAAATCATCTTCGGCACCAACAGAAGATCAACCTCACTTTTTTCCTATTAGGAAACATTAAGCATATGGTTGTGGAGGTTAAGATGGCAGCACATCTTGAAGTCCATGTGACCAACCATGGACTTATTAAATTGATCGTGTTGGATACCCTAAGCCAGCAGGGAAGGAGCTGGGAATAATTTAAACGAAAAATCCATAGGACAAGCCAGAGAAAACATGTTGTGACTTCGAAAGGAATTCATGCAGAAGCTGAAGTCCAAACTCGGCCCGTCAAGGTCAGAATTGGAAAAGAACCCACTAACAATCCAATTGGAGACAGACAGCCAAAATAGAGGGTGAGAGTTAGCTTGCCAATGGAATCATTTCCCACAGCTGAGAAGAAGAAAGAGGCAGAAGGATCAGAAGAAGAAGTAAAAGAATCCTCCTTGTCAAGAAAGGACGAAACTCATGTTCTGCTTTTAGAACTTGAAAATTTGAGAAAATAAAATGAACAGTTGAAACAAAGATTAGATGAGGGGAAGGAAATTTTAGTATCTATATGCACAGCATGTTCTGAAGTATAGCAGCAAGGTATAAGGTCTATGGGGAAAACCCCGGCTCAATGGAAACAGAAACAGAACTTTGGGAGGTTGTCCCATAAGAACCTGCTAAGGATATTGTTGTTACACAAGAACCAGTAGTTAAAGCGGAGCCTCCCGTATTAATTGACCTAGAAGCTGATACACAAGAACCTGTGGAGGCCACCACTATTATAGAAGAACCAGCAGTGGGTACAGAGGCTAGCCTAGGCGAAATGAAGGGGCTAATACACAAGAACCCACTGATGAAGTTTTTGTTACATAAGAACCAGCAGTAGAGGTGGAGTAGACCCATCCGACAGAGGTTGTTACACCCACTATTGATGTTTATATTGAATGAAGAGGAACGTTGGTTCCCACCATGGGATGGAGATCCAAGAAAATTTTGTTGATTTCTGAATTGCAGAAGTGGAAACAGGAGGCCATCTCCCTTCGGGAGGGGGTGATCTCATGAAATAACATCAGAATGAGATAAGTGCTTTACAGGAAAAATGGATGAAGGAAGAACTGAAGAAGGGTTGGGAAGAGTGTAAGCAGAAGGAAGCCATAAAGAAGCAGAAGGAACAGTTGTTGTTGTTACAACAACAAGTTCAAGATCTGACTGTGGATAAGCAAAAACTCCATGAGCTTTCCCTCAATTTGTTGGGGTGCAGGCGACCTTCCCCATCTTACCCCATTTTCCTATGGGAAAGCTATTACATGTTTCAGTTAAAATCCTTCATGGAGAACAGGCCCTATATGGGTTCTCCCACCTGCACATTTTTAGATGTCTTTCGTGCTTCTGATTTTGACGAATGAAGCCTGTTGTGCATTTGCATAATATCATTTGCGAGCACGCAAGTATGAAAATGGTAGTGACTATATTCTCCTACATGGGGGGATTTGCAGCTACGAGCCTTCATGTCATTTACAAGGAATCAGATTGAGTGGCATCTATCCACAAAATCTATGGATGCCAATGACGAAAAGACAGCATTATGGATTCGGGCATAACCAGGACGGGCCATCGAATTAAGGTGGGAATTTAGAAGGATTCTGAGCACTCTTGGGATAAGGGAACCTGTTTCCGCTTACAGAAGAAGGATTGTGGACTTTTTCCTTAATCAGTTTTCATTAATGAATATTTGTGCCCTAACTGGGTGTCTTAAGCGTACAGAAGCCAGCAGTGTTGAATTGTTGGAAGGGGACCCGTTTTCATTTTAGAACTTTGTGGTAGGTGTTACCCATCTACCAACATATGCCCAGATAATACAAACCCTTGGTGCTTCCTGGATTGGGCTAAGATTTAAATTCCCTTTCATATGGTTACCAATAGAGGATTACCAGGTTCATTATGAACTGAACAAATATGAATTAGAGTCTTGGATACAACAGTTAATGGCTACTCAAGGGTACATGTCTCCATATGAAGACACAACTAGCGCCTATGACTTTACTGACCTGCACAGGAGATATTCTCATGGGGGATGATATTTTTGCATGAGGACATGCAAGTGCTTTAGCTGGGGGGAGATGTTGGGTGCCATTTTTGTACTTATTTCCTACATCTGTTTCCCCCATTTTTACCTTGTAACCTCAAACCTTGGGACTATATTTTCCTTTTTCCCTCCTTTTCTTTCTTAAACAGTGTTGTTTTACCTTATTTCGTTATCTTTCCATTTCATCGATTATTATGATGTATTGTTTCTTTTTTTTACGACTAACTGGGATAAATGTTGGAAGAAGTTCTCTGGTCTTTTTTTGTCTCTCCAGATGGTATTCTTAGCACAAAATACCTAGATCATGAGGCGGACAGAAGCAGTTGAAAGTGTGATGTTACAGTGAGTTGTTACACTATGGTGATGTTACATAACGATGTTGTTACATACCCGTTATTATAAATTGTTGTTACAGTTGTATTCTTGATTGGATATCGTCAACTTTCGGGTGTCGACCTGTCCTTAATTTTTGTTATGCTACAACTGTCATTTTCCACGACAGCTGTAGAAGTCATTACATATTGTATTTTAGGATGACAGCTTTTAGATAGTTTTGATTGTAATCCATAATCTTCCAGTCAGACTTTTTAGTAAGGAATTGGTTATAACTATATGTATTGTTATAGGTCAATTTGGGCTCCATTCCCAATGACCTGGTTAACTAGGCATCATCTCCAGGACCAATTAATAGGGTCTATCATCCCCTATCATTTCAAGTTGTTATATGCCCTAAGACAAAGAGCAAGACAAATCATACATGACTTTCATCTGCAAAAGGTTTCCAAGATTTGAAGTTTATAATATATCATATGAGAACTCATCAACACTACCTCTAAAGGGACTAAGTGCATTGCATATGCAGGTAGCCCCATGCAAGGCTGCTCTGCAAAGCACTTCCCAAAATTCACAGGTGTGTTGGTCACATTGGTAGCGAAATTCTCATTGTTTTGGAATCTCCACTTGGCCAGTGCCTTCTAAAAGAGTTCACATGTGTCAAGCTTCGAATCCAAGTGTTCATTTGACATCTACAATATTGGTAACATGTCTTTCCTATTATTGGAAAGTTATTGATTCTAAAACTACCTTTAGTTCCTCTATAAATTGAGCACAGATCTTAGTGTTTGAGAAGGAAGAATTTGAGTAGCAAAATGCTGGTGGAATTTCAATTGAGGGTTTGATTTGAGTCACATATTACTGGAGATATTTTCATTGTGATGAGGCTGGGATACTGCTAGAGATGATGACACTAAATCAATCGCTGGGTTGTAACCTCCCCTTTTATCATCAATAAATATTACTACTTATTTTTCCCTATATGCATCTGTATAAGCTTTGATTTTCTATATCATGGTTTCTTAGTTGATGTATACGGTTTATGCTTTATTGATTTAGCTAAATAACTTGAATAGGCACCTATATTATTGCTCTCTCTTGTTGTTTAGTGTTCATTCTCGCAGGAAATATTTTGCACAACCGGTTGGAATTTGAAGCTACAGCAAAAGCGACAGAAGGAGATTTTGGAAGCGCTTGGACTCCAAGTAATCTTCTTGTTTCATTCGGTGTCTGTTTACAGTTAGGAAATATAGTCGTAAAGTCTTTGACCTATTGTTCTAGATTAGCACCTATCTAGGGAAGAATGATTTATCCATAATTCATAATTCCGCTTAACAAATCGGTGACTCAACTAGGAAGATTACTTTTCGTCCTAGGTGTTTTAGCCTCTAATTTTCTCTGTTTATTCACCCAGTAGTTTTTACTCACAAAGATTAAGCTTTTTTAAATATAAATTTTCAAAAGAAGTGTGTTACACAGTTGTGTTTTTCTTTATACACTGCGCTCGATGCACTCTTGGACAAGACACAGTGCTTTGCATAGCACTATCTCCCTTTCAGGCCTGTGTTGCAAATTAATGTCTCTCCTTTGAGACTACATTGCCTCCTGAAACCATCCAAATTCCCTTGAATTTGTCTTTGAAATTTGATTCAGTTTGTTTTTTGCTGTGTTTTGAAAATTTTAAACCTCATATTGACTAGTGAATCTATCTACCTCCTCCTCCTTTGAAATAAAATTTGTTCAATGTTTGTTTAAAGTTTTTTTCTTTATTATTGACGAATTAATTTTAAAGTATTTTCATTGTCGCATTAGATCCATTTTCTTTTGAAAAAGGAAATTGTCGTAAATTATTCATTTCCTCATAGGAGAAATTGTTGTTAAATTCCTCATTTTTCCTTCAAAAGAGAAATTGTTGTTTGTATTCCTCATTTCTCAAAAGTAAAAGGCATTTGTTTTTGTCAATTTAGTGCACTTAGTTTCTTTTCTGAATTCATAACATTAAAGGAACTGAAAATAAAACCTTGCATTTTCATGTTGTGGTTTGTGTGTTTTGCAAAAGGAGCAATTAGGAAATCTGCATTTAGTTTGTGCTCATTGATTTGTTTGCTCGCAAATGATTTCTCTTCCCCTTTAGTAGCTAGGATTTTCATTGAAAAACTAAAAGTGAAAGATTTCTTATCATTTTTAGTTTGCATTTTAGGAATTTCCAATACATCATCACGGTGAACCTTTGAAAGGAAAATTGTTAAACAAGATCAACCTAAAACTTATCTCAATTTACCTAACAAAGCATTACAACCATAATGATAACATTTAGAAGGTCTAGGCTAGAGACGTGTTCCGGCGTCGTAAAACATAGTAGCTTTCGTTAACTTGTCTGCAATACATTCCGAGAGTGATACCTCACTCCACGTAGTTAAGTATATCGTAGTTCATTCACATACTTTCATGTATTTCAAGCAGTGTTACAGTACGATAAGTATAAAGGGATGCTCTCACTATGTTGTTTCGCATCAGACAACGCTAATACAAACTTGGGCCTCCATGTACCTTCAGGCATATTTGAGAGGACAACTTTTAGGTGCTATCCATCCATAGTGAACCGAGTCGACCACCTTGTAAATTGTGATACACCGAACATAGCATTCGGGGAGATTGCCTGCCCGTACTTCTTGGTTCACCAGGAGGTATTTTTCAGTTCACAGTTTCTTGGTAAACCCTTTTGCCTAGCATTACCCTTTTATTTTGTTTATTTGTTTTTAGTTAAAATAAATCACTAATCATGGAAGAACAAAATCCTTTCCCTGTCGTTCACGTAGATTAGCTTTAAAACCACCTTTACCGCCAGAAGTTACTTCTGGTAGGCGAAGGCAATCACGATTTGTTGAATCAAGTACAATTCGTACCTCTGGTGAAACATCATTTTCCAATAAACTAGATTTAGCTCAAATTGTTTCTACACATCCCGATTCGTCTACTATTTTCGAAACGGAGTCTTCACAGCTACCCGTGGTAACGATCCATCCAATTAGTGAGACCATACCTCTTGGACCCGACGTTGTTCAACCACAAATTGATCCAGGTCCTATCTCTTCTTTGCCAGAACATCTGAGTCTTGAAGTTGCACAACCGGAATTTGTTCCTCCCTTGGTCATTCTACAAACTTCTGTAGCCATTGAGTCTCCCATATCACACAGTCAACCACCTGAAATATACTTTCGACCTGATGGTGAAATACTTCCACCTAGTTTAATTGCGATTGAAGAAATCCCACAAGATGAGACACCTTTAACTCCAACCCATTTTGGAGAGCAGGGAAAATTTTAAGAACCCCCCTAAATTTATATATATAATAAATGGGCGAATCCCCATGATACATAGGAAAAATGGAAGGTGATTTTATTAATAATATAATATGTATATATATTTTTTTGGCGAATCTCTCACGCGATTATATTATCTTGTAAAATCATGGCGAATCACCAGTACAAATGATGAATCACTACTACAAAAAGTTAAATCGTTGTCTAGTGGAGTTCGGGGTGTTGGTTCTAATGAAGATATGGTCGTGGAAAATTTTAAGAACCCCCTAAATTTATATATATAATAAATGGGCTTAATCCCCATGATACATAGGAAAAATGGAAGGAAATTTTATTAATAATATAATATGTATATATAATTTTTTGGCGAATCACCAGTACAAATGACGAATCACTACTACAAAAAGGTGAATCGTTGTCTAGTGGAGTTTGGGGTGTTGGTTCCAATGAAGATATGGTAGTTGAACTAGGAGTAGAAGGAAGAGAAGCACCGAGACCAAGCATGGCACATGGTGACTCGTGAGGGAAGTAGTTCTCGTGCAATTTGGAAAACGTGTTCTTCTAGTTCTGCTAAGCGTAGTGTTGTTGCTCATGCTACTACTAGCATTGATATTGAGGTTGGAGAGGAGTTTGAGGAAGCATGGAAGGTAGCAGTGGTGGATAATTACAAAGAGTACCGCATGATGGGTACAAATTTAGCATGCAACACTGTCCAATTTATTGGTTTCCATGATTCTCTATATTTCCTTGTCATTCCTCTATTATTCCTCTTTTACAACTGTATCCCATGGCAAGTGACAGACTCAGTGCTTTTCCGGATAATTTACTCTGTTCTTACATTCTCTCAAATCTCTCGTTAAGGGATGCAACCTGTTGCTCTATCCTATCCCACAGATGGCGTTACCTCGACACTTTATTGCCCCATCTCAAATTTTGCAACCAATTTTTTCCTCATCAAGGAAAAGCAATAGAACAAGAAATTAATAAAATCTTGTTCTTTCATTCTGCTCAGTTTCAAAGTTTCGAGCTTTCAGTTTCAATGCGTGATATGGCTATACAGAACATTGGTAACTTTTTTCAAAAATGGGTCCATTCTACATGTTTGAAAAGAGTGAAACAAAACACTCTGGGAAATGGCATGTCGCTGGAAGTTCCAAATTCCCTCTTTTCTTGCAACTACCTCACATTTTTGAAGCTGCACTGGTTCATGTTAACAAAGTTGCCTCATTATTTTAGTGGATTCAGTTGCCTTGTAACATGTTCTCTAGCATATATCTATACAAATGATGATATAATTGAGCAGCTTTTTGCAAAATGCCATCTTCTTGAAAACTTGAGAGTCCAACGTTGTCCAGGGCTGAACAGTTTGAAAATTTCTGCACTGAATCTCAAGCATTTATATTTAAATGGACTTGATTTCCCACAACTGATAATGAATTTCCCCCAGCTAGTGAATTTCATGGTAGATGATTGTCCAAGTATGTCAACGCTGGAGGTTAGTTCTTGTGGGTTTCTGCATTTATCCACTACAGAGATTAATGTAATTACAGGGTTTTCTACTACAAACATGTTGAGAAAAGTTACCCTTCATGGGTATCGTAGACAAGTGTGTGACCTTCATGTATCATGGGCCTGGAGAACTTACTCTTCATTTCGGTGTACAAGTGCTTTCAATTGAAGTTCTTGGCTAGTTTCTCAATCTTGAAGAACTCTCAATAGAAAGTGACTGGTTTAAGGTTAGCCATTCTCATGCTTTTAGCTTTAATATTATCATACTATTTTCGTCTTGGAGTGAGACTTTTCATACCAGGTTTGGATGGAAAACCCAAGCAGAAAGCGTGGAAGTATCCAACTTGACCCTTTCCCTGAAAATTCTGAAGAAAGTTCTTGTAAATGTTTCAAATTTTTACAAGGAGGAAATTGATCTGCTAGGTTGCCTATTCAAAAGTACTCCTTCATTGCAAACAATGACACTTACACTACCAAGATGCTCCCAATATATCCACGAGTTGGGCTTCCTGAAACAACTTCTGGGTTTGAAAAGGTTTTCTGAATCAAATGTAATTATACCAGAAAAATATGAGGGCAACTATGAAAAATGCAACGAAGCCTTTCTGGTGAATTGATAGAAACATGTTCCATGAAGAATGAATCAGTTTTTGTAGTTATTAAGCTTAAATTCTGCTGCAATTTCATGGTAAATAGTTTATCTAATTTGGTCCTAGTAAACTAAGATACGAAGTTCAGTTCATGTATGGAGTAATACAATTTTTTCTTTGTTCATGTATTAGAGTAATACCATCTGTGTAATTCATCTCAAATTATCACTAGTTGTTGCCCTAGAAGTTGCAAAGAGAGGTCGATAGGAGTATTGTTTGTGAATTATTAATTTGAAGTAATTGTAGTTTTTTGACATGAAGGAAAAAATGTATTGGAAAATCTCGAATTTTGAAGTTCAATGCAAAACATTAAAACTTAGTTGAATCTCTTAGTTGCAGGGCTATCCAAACAATAATTTTTTTTTGAAGCATATCCCTGTTTGAAAATCGAAATAAATTATTTCAGACTATTTCACCATTGCAATTTCATTTGCACGCTAGCTTTGTTGTAGATGGACCACAATATGCTACATTCAACAAAATTAACTGCACATTTTGCCTTATTTTTAAAGAATAGTACAAGTATGTCGTTTCCAGCAACAAAAAGACAACACATTTGAATTCCAAGAAACAAATTTGCAACAGAGAAAAGATAAACTCTACTTGTGCCTCAGGCATGTTTATTATTCAATAAAGACAGCCAACAATACATTAAAACTTCGAAAAAAATGTTGAGTGTGTTTGGTTGTAAATTTGTTTTGCAATACTATAAATATCCCTATTTACCATGATTTTTATGTTCACGAAGATATCAACTTTTCCTTCATTTTTTATGTGCATAAGTATACATTAAAAAAGGAAGAAGCTATGTTATAAATTGCATTGTAAAATTATTCATATAATAGTGATAATGATGCTCTTAACAATATGATAATTGAGTCGCTATATGCTTATTTGATCAACCTCACTCTCCCTTCTTTGTATGGCCTATTCATTAGAGGTGTGAACATGAATACAAATTTTTTATACGTTATAAATTACTGTCCAAAGCAACCAATTTCGCCTGCCTAAAGAACAAGAATAAAAAGGAGAACTCAAATAAATAGAATGCATGAACAGGCACAGTTACAAAATCACTACTTTGGCTTGTGAGCATGACAAAATGACCCAGTGTATTGAGACTTCAAGCTAATTGTAAAATACATATCCATGGGTATATAGGTAAGAAGTATCAATAGAAGAATGCTTCCCTCACAAGGAGGACCTATATTACAAACTGAGGCACTCAGCACATACTCATTTAAGGAAAAAGAATGACCCTTTTAACATAGAGTGACAGGGCTATAGTCACTAGGCCAAGCTTGAGTGGTGAAAGTAGGAATATTATCCTCTCCATCCAGGTTCAAATCCCATGTTTTGACATGTTTGTTCCTTATGAGCCAAAGGTTGATTGGGGAACTTCATGAGGTTATTGTTGATGGGCCTAGCATGGTACCAGCAATCTCATTCTCCCTAACAAGCTTGAGGGTGGGGTGAATTGTATTTCAAAGCAAAAAGAGTAATCGGGCTATAGGATTTATACCAACAAGGCACAATTCCAGTCATCAAGCTTGAACAAATTTTATACACAGTTGCCCATTCAAATACCTTTTTTGAATAAAAATGTTTCATGAAACATGAAACATAATTCCAAAAATAATAAAATTAAAATTTCAGTACCTTACAGTAATTGTAAAAGTGAATCCCATCATTCATGAATCATGATGTGTGAAAGTGGGCCACCTAAGAATCCAGAATAAAAGACTAGCTTGTACAGTATGGTAAAATGTATGATATAGATCTTTCACTGATTTCTTAAAAATTATGTTGAATATTTAATTCACGTCATTTATTAAATGAGAGTGGACCACCCATGAATCTAGACTAAAAGATTGTCTTACACAATCTAAAGAAATATATGAATTGTGCTTTCATTGATTACTTTTAAAAAATGGGTTACCCAGTTTTCATAGCAGCACATATTTGTGTACATTATACACTCATTTCCCAGGTAAGCTATGATCACACTCACCAGATTCTACCTTTTGAATGCAGAAAGAAACTCAGTCTGTCAGTACAGAAGTGTTAGCATCTCCAACCCTTTAGCCCTTCTCATGAGCCAGAAAAACATAAATATAAAATTAAAAGAAAACAACGATAAGCCAAAAAGCCAATTGTGTTCGTAATTCTTTATTTGATCAATATTTGTGCCCAGCATAAAAGTTGGTTAAGCCATGTATGAGACATTCGTGTTAGCCAACAATGCCACCTTTTCTTTAAGCTCTACCAATAATGATTGAATTTGGACACCAACTGAATTTATTGCCCTAAAGTAACTTTGACTGTTGATCAGAAATGCAATGTTTTTCCCCTTAATCTCCCATATCCCTCTTTGTGCTTATTTCCATTGAAGAGAATGAGACATGATGGGACAGAATCGAAAACCCCGAGATAGGATACCTATGCATTTTCTTTAATCAGAAATCTTTAAAAATTCAAATAAAACAAAAGCAAAATAGATATTAAACGGGTCACAAACAAGTTAAAATAGGTATGATCGCTAAGGAAAAGAGATGCAAGTTTGTTGCCCGCCACCAGCTAGATGCCTACTCTTATATCAAATTAGAAAAATATGATAAATTTTACAATGAGCCTAGATCTATGTCTACCATGTGCAGTGAGTGAGGGATCCATTAATATTATGTCTTTTCATCTCATAAAATTTGATTTGTTAAGATCAATCTCGTCTCGTTTAATTCTCATTTTAAAAATGTTATACTCGAGATGAATAACACTTTAAAATATTAGAAGCTTCAAGAGAGCATAAGCAGCTAGTCATTATACAATGACTTGCTATCTCAATATTTATGTATCTATTGATATTACTATAATTAAAAATAAATTAAATAAAATTTATATTTTAATTTATATTTATATTACATAATTCATATTAAAAAATCATTATTGCTTTATTATCCATTTATCAACTAAAAAACAACTCGCTTATTAAATTACTAGCTGTCGATTTTGATACCGTGCATGGAAAGAGCTGCACCACGACCTTGTCATTCATTTAAATAATAAGCCAAACAACTCGTGAACAAATTTGTGAAGGAACAAACTTCCCCAATTTAATGAACTTTCAGTGCATTGTCTCGTGGCTCAGCAACATGTCACAAATTTTTGAATTAATGAGTGAGAATTCTCAACGAGCAAAGTCTTGACTTGATCCATTTCATTAATTAGCAATAAATACAATTGCAGACTATGTTGTGGACCACTTAGAATGATTGTTCCAGGGGCACTGCCATAGATATATAGTTACTTCCTACAATATAGTGTTGACACCAACTAGTTGAACAACATGAAGATATTGCTTCCATCTATCATCCTCCTCCTCTGGTTACTACATGAAGATAGTGCTTCCATCTATCATCCTCCTCTTCTGGTTTTAGATAAGGAGGACCAGAGGGTAAGATACTTCAGGAGATAGGTTGGACTTCTTAGAATGCTTCATTCAGAACATTACTATAGATATACAGTTACTTCACTACAACACAGAAATCATACCAATTAGTTAAACATGAATATAGTTCTAACTTCTTCCATCCATCCTCCTTCTCTGGTTTACATAAGAAGGTCCAGAGGTCAAGATACTTCAAGACCTAGTAGAATGGGCCAAATAGGCAAGGGAGCCTACTAAAGGTGCATTGGTATATGTAGAAGAATCTGATTGCTCGTATTCATTTTGGTCATTAGGAAATCGATCCATGCTGTCCGGGCCTCCCACCACAACTCCCACCAAGATGTTGGGATTGGGTGCATTACTGTACAGAGATTGGAAGCCTACATTGCATGGAATGGGTTGAGGATGATTTTCCTTGCAGGGAAGAGAAGAGTCTCTGTGATGAATACGGTTCGGACAGTGGGAACCATATCCAACCATGTATGACATCTTGAGAGGATTATCCCCCAATATGTAATCAACCTTCATTGAAAAAACAAAAACAAAAGATTGAATCATAGCCCCATAAAGATCAATAACTATTGATTAAAAGAACAGGAAAATTTATCAGTGGGTTTCTATGAATCTATACCTGGCGTTTTGCAATAGTTCTTAGCCTCTTTGGACTAAAATTCATTGACCCACAAGTTACTACATGTTTGGAGGAGCTCAGGTATTTAGCATAAGTGAAGAGAAAAAAGGAAGAAGATATAACATATTGCAAATTGCTATCAGGAATTGTGTAAAGAATCCCTCCTGCTTACACAAGAATATACCCAAAGTTAAAATCAGAATAAAATGCCAAGGAGAGAGCATGTATACCCTTCAATGCCAGTGAAAAAACAGAGACCTAGAGTATATTTAGCTTGTGAATAAGATACTCCAGGGAGCAGAGAGCAGATATAATTATCAGCATGCCCTTTATAGTCATGAAGAGACTTCACATTTCGTAGCAAGAAATCCTGCATACAAATTCAAACCATGCAATAGCTCAAACTCAAACCAAGTGAGTACATAAAAATGTGCCAACGACCACTAAGTCACTACCCAGCAAAACAGAATGGATGTTGTTGTAACTTTTATAGGAGGACTCGAGCTCCTGCATGTTTATTGTCCCACCCAAATATATTGTCTGATTCATCAGCTCCTAATGACTAGCCTTTTGATTGAATATAATTTAGATAAGTTGGGTTGCGGGTTTCCTTATGCAGCCAAGCTGCTCCCCAGAGTAGTTCATCCTGAGATGATACCAAAAGCAAGTCAGTAATAAATCTTCCAGCTTCATCTAGTAGGCTGGGAATCAGCTCAAAATATGACATTATATTTAACAGTACCTCATATCCAGAGTATGAGCAATAGAATGGGCAGACTCCAGATCTAAGGGAGTCACTATAAGCTCCTCTGTGCTTATCAGCAAAATCAAATACCTGAGAATTCCAAGGCAACAAGGTCAGGTGTGGGAGTTTACAGAGAATGGCTACAATGTAAACTTAAAAGGGGAAACCATTTTAGTATTTACCCTCATGGCAGTATGGATAAGTCGTTTTGAATATTGAGGATCAGATTTGTGAAATACAAGGGATGCAGCTGCAAGTGCTGCAGCTGTTTCAGCAGCAACATCTGAACCAGGATGTTAGCTAACAATTTTATAAACAGTCCGAGAAGTGTCCATATCTTCTGGCCTTTCCTAGCATTTGTGATCAGTGTTGGGATCCCCTACTTGGCACAAAGTTGAACATCAAATAGATTTTAGCCATAAGATGCAAAACAACAATGTACCTTGTGTTGTTAGTCAGATAAACAGTGGCTATAGCTATAGAGCATGATATCGCTTAGTTTGTGGAGAGTTGAATCCTTGTGTATTACAAATGCATTTACCTGGACACATATGGTGCCTGGATGTGCAGTTGCTTTCAGCAGGTAATCTGTGGCCCAGCAAATGGCATCCTTTGAGTTGGCTAGCTCACCATGGCTAGCTCACCACCCATGAACCCACCGAATTCCAAAACACTCCATGACAGCAATGTTGTTGTGAATGCCATTGGAAAACCAAATTTAACGTTGTCTCCCGCATCATAGTATCCTCCAACGAAGTCCACCTGCAAAATGAAAAACAAACCCCATCTGTATTTATTAAATGAAATAATAGAAACTGGAATTGAAAAGTGGTTTGCACCTCTGAGATTTTATATTCATTTTTACACTCAATAAAGACACCAAAAGAGACACTGCTACTTTCACCACCCTGGGGTGTATAATGCTCTTCTCATCACAATAATGACAGCATGATTCTGATTATCCATGGAAAATTTCATGATGTTCACAGGAATTTACTTGTTAATAACACTACAGGAAGTCCAAGGAAGTACAAGCAAGATGTCTCTTCCGAATGTTAGATTTCATAGTCCAATGCATGAAAAAACAAACTCTACAGTAATGAGAACTGAAATAAAACCAACTGTACCCAGCTCGAGTTCTTGAATCTCTCTGACACCTCACTAAAAGTAAGTTCTAGTTCTATCTAGTCCTATTTCTAAGCCAAAGAAGAATACAAACACCTATCTACATTGTGAATATTAAGGATAGAACACAGCAAAAGAATTATTGAAAAGAAATAGAATCGAGAAACTTTCACTCAAATCTGATTAAATATCTAATCACAGTATGGGCTTTATATGTACCTTAGTTCCAATTTGGTGCTTGTCTTGCAGTTACTTAGACAAATCACTCACTTTTTGTTGCATCAGATAATGAGACTCTTTAATGTGTATGAAGGGGTGCAGTGAAAGTGGAAAAGATAGGAACATAAGGGCACACTTACCTCAAGCTCTGTTTTTTAACTTTATACATTGCAGACATTTGATTGTAGTCATGTTGAAGCAGCTTCAACTGTTAAAAATAAAATAGTTTTGTCATTTGAAGTCAGAGAATAAGAAAATCAAATAAAAGAATAGAAACCATCCCAGTATCTTGTACAATAGTTCTTATTAAGATACGAAATAAGAAACAAATAATACCCATAAAGTAACAAAAATAAATATTGCAAATGTAAAGAATTTCAAGTACATTGATTAGCCAATTTTTCTCTCTAAATTAGTAGGGATTACCATCAGAACACGTGAAAGAGGTAGCTTACCTTTCCTCGAATCATGCATAATTCCTGTAAAATATAATTAAAAAAAGCATAATATAAACTCTGTTAGACACACTTCACGGATATTTTCTACCAGAAACTTCTTGATATGCCCCCAAGTATTTTCTTTTCAACATTCGTGTTGCCCTGCAAATTGAATAGAAAACAATATGGATCCATACTAATTGAAAACATTTGGCCATTAGTTTGAGCACGTTGCATGTTTTGTTGCGATGCTTTCATCTTGTACTGTAGAACTTTATGCATTTCATGTCTTGTGTATTGAAGAATAGCTCTGCATGGTTATGGAAAAATTATGAGAGGATTTAGACAAAAGCCAAACCTCCCATTCAAAATGGAAGTCACACAATGTGGAAATTTCATTTCAAACCCTTAGGACATAGATCGAAGGGATACTCTTTCTCTGTAAGTTGCTTCTTAAGGCAAGCTATCTCTTGGAGATCACAGAAAAGGAAAATAAATCTGTAAGGAAATTAATCAAAGAACATGCTAAATTTTTTCTGGAAACATTCAGTGTTTGAACAATTTTCAACCTGCTGAAGATGTTGTTTCTTGTCAAAGTCAAGACAATAATCACTTTATTTCAATATATTTCCACAATGATTAGTCCAACCACAAAATTACTTTGCCAATAACTTAAAGTAAGAGAGATGATGCACCAAAGCCACAAGATGAGTTCTTATCAATTTAGAGGTTTCTATTATGTCCTTCTTACCACTGTTATGACTTATATCAGAATTATAAAAGTGTATATCAGACCTTATAAACAATATGACAGTCCTCCAAAATCACATAGAACACCATAAATGCAATGACATAAATCTTTCTTATTACTTGAGATTAAATGTGTGATGATTATGAGCATTCGTTAATGAGTTTTAGGATGTGTATTCAGAGATTTTACCACTGTTATGAGATGCCTTCAGATCTAAAACATCACACATCTCCTAAAGCAGCTGTTCTAAAACATCTTAGTGTTCTCATTTAATATAATCTTTCGTCAAGAACCAGAACACAAGAAATGCAGCCATTTTATTTATATTATTATTCACTGAAAGTAAAATACGTGCCCAGACCATAAAATCCTACAAATGGCATGCACAGCTGCTTGACAATGACAAATATAAGAAACTGAAGCCCACTTGTGAATCCTGGATGGATTCACCACATAAACATCACCGCGGGGTTTTTGTCCCGGGATGAATGCTAGAACTGGCCAGGCCAGGTTCTCAACCCAAACAAAATAAGATGAATAATCCAGAATGCTCTAAATGCCTAGCTTCTCTCCCCTTTTATAGGCTTCATGGGTCAATACCAACAAGAAATACCATGGGAAAATACCACGGTAAGTACCATGGATCTATTCTATCCACTTTGACTGGATCAAGAAAGGGAATATTACATAAACAGGAGAGAATAAATCCTCATTTTGGACATCATCTCATCACACATTCTCTCTCCTTCTGATTGGTTCGTACAAGCCTTCAGAGAGATTCTCTCTCCTCCGCATGTGTGAAAGAGAAGCTGGAAATTTCGAATTGTTTGAGAGTTTTCGATTTTGGGAGGCAGAATTTGGTGGCACAAAAATCAAAGAAATCCGAGCTGATTTGACTGTTGCGTTGACCACATTGTTGACGTCAGATTTGACCAAATTTTGACCATAGCATTGACCAATTTTGACTGAGGAATTGCGGATTTTTTTGGGCTGACTTTGACTGTTTCAAGAGGCCGAGTTTCACTGGCTTTGACCGAGCTCCATTAGGAGACATTTTGCTGGTTTGACCAGCGTTGAATTTCCTGACTAGGGCATCCTATTGACTATTGAAAATTGTACTTTCTCTCTCTGCTGAATTTGAAGAATAATAAGAAGATTTGGTCAAAGGGTTTTCCAAGCATTGGGGTTTTACCCTGGCATCCCCCAAATTATTGTTTCCTCCTGTCTTGGCTCATCTTCTGGTTATTTATTTATGTTCTATGAGAATTTACTGTCAATTTTAATGTCATTGCATAACAGGAAATTGAATTGGGCTAATAAGAAAGATTGACGTAAATTTCTCTAAGCATAGAACATACCATCGCTAACTAAAATTAACAAGTACATTTTCACACCTGCTAGATATTTCTAGATCTTGGATTGCTAAGCTGTTTTTTTACATCCAAAAAACTAACTCTTAACTAATAACAAATAGTTTTAGCAGTAAATCAAAATCTCTTATATAATATTATAAGAAAATCACTATTTCTTATAGCTATGACTAAGATACCTTTAATAAAATTACATACCCACTCTATAAAAAGAATTATAATTTTATAAGTTAATAATTTATTTTTTACCTTACACTAAATTTTAATATTATATTTTCAAATAAAAATTTCTACAATAAGTTTATATTTAAATGTATATGTGTTATTTTTATGAAAAAATTATTGCAGATTCCAAAAATATCTCAAAATCCGATCAAAATCTAATATTCAAGAAAAGTGTCAAACAATTGACCCTACCTTCTCCTCTCCTCTCCTCTCCTAACTGTCCCCAAATTTTCAATCAACATAAAAATGCCCTTCAAATAAGCTATGTGACCAGGTTAACACTAAGAAACATTTATTTAAGAATGGAAATCAGATTTCAAGTTTAGGCTTCTTCTGACTTTATTGCAGCGATAATCCTAGGAAAACAGAGATACTTTACCATATTTATTGTTCATTTTGTGATGTAAATATAATTTTTGAGAAAACAGAAAAAATCTCGGAAAATGTAAGAGGCCACCTTCTTGTTGAAGATTGTTAAATTGCTTATGGCTGCATTAACAACCGATAGGAGCATATCTTCTTGCTTTGTCCGCTCAAAACTACCCAGTCCATCAAAATCCAGCACGACATAGATGCGCTTCTCTGCTGCTCTTGCAGTCATCCACACTCCATATGTACACGTTCCACCTGCCACGTCCAAAAGAGACCCTGACAAGTGATTTAACAAGTAAGATTTTCCGCTGCTCTGTTTTCCCATGGATGATATCACCATTATCTCGCCCTCCCAGTTTCTAAGAACTGTATCATAAATGCCGAAAGTAATCAAATTTGTCAGAGATAAGTTGTCTTCATAATTCAGTTTCGGTGGTATCTGAAGCCCGTCCTTGAGAGCAAACAGTCCATTGTTTTCTGCTCGGGCTATTTGGATAGGAACAAGGCAAGCAAGGGTGTGAATCCATGTTCCCATAGCCTTAGTTGTCAAGCCCGTTAAATCAACTGAGCCCCCAGATATCCATGGTTCAAATCTTTTTACATCTATTTGAATCTCTATGTTTGAGAAATCTTTACCTTTTTCCTTCTCCAGTTGTTGACGAAGAGATCTCAAGACATTCTTACATGCACGCTCATTACAGTTTTGATCGATGTCTTTGGTGCTTAATAGTACATTGAAAAAAACATCCCTCTTGTCTTCACTGAACAGGGCAGGACTGGTTGCAAACTTGTCAAAGATATGGTATATATACTCCAGTGGTGGACAAGATCCACAAATTCTTCTTTCTTCAGGCACCTGAGCTACCTCGTTTTCTGTACTTTGTATAGCTTGCAATTAGACAACATCCTTGGCTGAAACAATTTTCAATATGTAGGAATAAATGTTACGAGGAGATGATGCACTACGGAAGACAAGATAACTCTGTGTTCCAAAATTCACAATCTTCACTTGAAGCTCTCCCAAATCTCTAATGCTTTTGTTTAGATGAATAGTCCTCAAGTGACTCATGACATCCGCCAAGACATATATATCGACCATGACAGAAGAGTCAATATCTTTTCCATCCACTTCCTTTGTATCCCTGCTAGATTCTACCACTTCATCATTGTGGTCTGAGGACTTGCCGAAGACCAAAAAAAATGATCCATTCGTAGAAACAAGAGCCAGTGAAACAGGAGAAGGAAGAATTAGTGGCCTGGGTTTCATCATCGGCTGCTGATGGAGTTCCACCACCATGACCCTGTTTGTATCATCAATCAAGATAAATTCCCTTTTTCCCGGTATCAGATGTATCCAGGTTAAGGTTCCAATGCCAGAAAATGTATGGAGATCCACATCTACCCCTGTCCAATCTAGGTTGCGGAAAGATTCATCAAACTTGTGTACTGCAACCTTAGAGGATAGCTTATCATACAAGGCTACAAATCGAGTACCTTCGTCAACAGACAATAAATCATAGCCCCTCCTGAATCTTCGTACAGGTTTTAAGCCATCTAGCTTTAAACCCATGCACGAGCAACTATAAACATACAGGCAGGGATCATCAAAATTCTGAATGAACGCCAACAAGTGACCAGACTTTAGGGCCACCACTTTTAGTATTCGTTCTACCTCATGGTCAAGGGAGACCAAATCAAATTGATCAGTGCATGTAGGAGAAATTCGATACTCACTGTTCCGGCTTAACTCCTCCAAATCATTTTTCTTTGGCATCAGCTCAGAAATCCTCCATGCAGTGCTAGGTTTCTCAGGTCTTTCAGTTGAAACCTTCATATTCAGCTACTCATACATGTAAGGAATCCGATAATTCGGAAAGTAAGAAAACCTAGAACTCTGAACCTCACAAGCCTTTATGAACCTACATACTGGTTTGCATGTCATCACTGACATCTCACATTTCATTTTTGAGAGGAATTTGTCTTCTTCTGAATGCCGGTTCTGCTGTAAAAGATTTAAGGTTTCTGTTCTTTGAGATTCAAACTCCTGTTGAGTCTCAAAAATGTTCTCCATATTCATACATATTTCCATTATGTCATAACCATTTATCTCTTATTTCATAGCCATTTGACCTAAAACCCTACATCAAATAACCATTTACATAAATATATGGGTTAGGATCCTTGTTTTCCAAAGTTATTTATTTTATGTATTTTAAGTGAATTTATGATTAGAAACTAGAAAATTAACATAGTTTCATATATCTATATATGTGTTATGGGTTTTGTGACATGTGTAGGTCAAAAGGAGACTTCTAGAAGACCCTTATGTGGCACTCTAAGGCCAAATTCGAATTTGGTTGGAGAAGATTATGGGATCAAGAGGATAGGTGTCTCACTTCCTTGTTGTATTGAAACTCTAAGAGGATATGTGTCTCATTCCTCAAGTTGTGTTGAAACTCTAGAAAGACATGTGTCTTATCATTTCCTATTTTGATTGTAACTGTAGAGATGGAGGGAGAGATTCATGGACTCCCATTAATGAGATGTCTCCTCATATTTTGTATAAATAGGAGAAGCTTTCTCCTATCATAGGTAATGAGAAAGTAATGAGGAAGTAGATTTGTAACAAAGTTCAAGATGGAATGGGATGTAGATTTATGAGTTCTTTTGAATAAAGAAGCTTAGTTCTTTGATGCTATTGTGATCTTATCTTTAAGGAGCTGAAGGACTTCACCAAATTGGTAGCAGAGGGCCCCTGCTATCCAAGGAGGCTTTTACATGTTTTCTAGATAAGTTGCTTTCAATTTTGTTTTGTCATATTTCCTTACTTAGATTGCTTTCTGAAATCATAGCTTTTAGCATAATTTTTCATGGCAGCCTGGGCATTTGCATATCTTTTGACTAATGACATGGAATCAATATTGTTCTGCTGTTAATTTATTTTTCTTAGTTTTTGTTTAATTCCAGTACTGCTTTGTTTATTTCAGTCTTGCACATTTGCTTCAGTAGTTAGATTTAGATATATTAAATTGCTCATGTCATTTTCAGTTACCTCCGAAAGCCACAGCTGGACTGATGGTGAGGGATTGAAATATGAGTGTGTAGTTTGATATTAGTTTACTTTCTGCAAGTTAGATATATTAAATTGCTCATGTCATTTTCAGTTACCTCCGAAAGCCACAGCTGGACTGATGGTGAGGGATTGTATTATGAAATGTGTAGTTTGATATTAGTTTCCTTTCTGCAAATTTAGATATATTAAACTTCTCATAACATCTTCAGTTGCCTCCGAAAGCCACAGCTGGACTGATGGTGAGGGATTGTATTATGAAATGTGTAGTTTGATATTAGTTTCCTTTATGCAAGTTAGATATATTAAATTGCTCATAACATCTTCAGTTGCCTCCGAAAGCCACAGCTGGACTGATGGTGAGGGATTGAATTATGGATGTGTAGTTTGATATTAGTTTCCTTTCTGCAAGTTGGAAATATTAAATTGTGCATGACATCTTCAGTTACCTCCGAAAGCCACAGCTGGACTGATGGTGAGGGATTGAATTATGAATGTGTGGTTTGATATTAGTTTACTTTCTGCGAGTTAGATATCAGTTACTCAAGTTGTTTATGGTTACTTCCAAAAATCATAGCTGGACTAATGATGAGGGATCGGAAGACAAGTTGATGTAATTTGATTTAGATTTACTTTATTGCAACTTTTGGATTTCTTTCAGCATAGTTTCTTTTGTGTTTAGACAGCAGCAAGAATAGTTTGGTTTCATGCTCACTAGTTCACTGTTTTGATTTATTAGATTAACAACACCTTTTTCATTTCAGCAGCGCATTTTCATTTCCTTTCAAGTTTTGTCATTGTATGTTTCAAATTCTTTTTTTTCAGTTTCAAGTTGGTAAATCATTATAAAGGACATCATTGCCTTGAATATCCATAACCATACTTGTCTTTTAGAATTTCATAAAAATCCAAAAACGACAAAAAGTAAGAGATAGGTTATCTTGCACATATAGTGCGCCACACTTCGTCAGTTTACGAATCCCTGGTTGATAATTTATATTAGCAATTTAGGACACACTAAATTGACCAAACATTTTGGCGCCGTTGCCGGGGAAGTGTAACTAGGTAGCCTTATTTCTTACATCTAAAAAAAATTAATAATTCTTGAGTATGCTCTCCTCCTGCACTTTGTGTGATCTGGAGGATCAGAAAAGGAATTGTTATGTAAAAAAAAAAATTAATAATTCTTGAGTATGCTCTCCTCTTGCACTTTGTGTGATCTGGAGGATCAGAAAAATAATTGTTATGTGAAAAAAAAAAAGAAAAAAAAAAGAGGAGACAATAAAACTTCATCATTTCAATTGATTCAACAATTTAAAAAAAAAAATTTTGTTTTCATGAAAAACTTTGATTTCAATAAATTGTTTTGTTTAATGAATATATATGTGTATTTTTAAATTTTTGAAAATATCACATACATAATTTTATTAAACAAATCAATTAAAAAAAAAAACGAAAAAAAAAAAAATGAAAAATTAAAAAAATTAAATGTTTTGTTACTAAGATATATATGTATATTTTTAAAATTTTTGAAAATATATATATAATTTTAATAACAAATCATTTTTAAAAAATTTAATAAATTGTTTTGTTTAGTAAATTACATATGTATATTTTTAAATTTTTCAAAATTTAACATATGTAAATTTTATTAACAAAACAAATTTAAAAAAAATAAAAAAAAAATCATTTTGCTTAGTAAAATATATATGTGTATTTTTAATTTTTAAAAATATAACATATTGTTTTATTAACAAAACAAATCAAAACAATAAACAAAAACCAAACTTTTGAAAAACTTTGAACAATAAAACAAAAACAAAAATTAAATACACATTTTCACATAATAAAACAAATAAGAATGCATCATTTGAAAAAGGTCGATAGCATAATTCGAAATTGCGAAATCGGAACTGCATACTCAGCAAGTTTGCGCCAGTGTTACAAATAGGCAGCATTGTGCTTATTACTACAGGGGATCACATTTTTTCTAGACTGGGATACACAGCGCTTCCTCCTTGGTACTACTCCTTGAAACATAAACGCTTCAGAATTATTGCAACGACCTGGCTTCTTGGAAATGCATTGCAAGGCTTCGATACCCAAAATGATGGAGAATTCAAGAATTAGGAGCAACTGGAATGAAAGGATTTCGCTGGGTGAAAGAACTCCCAAACAAGATGGTGGAGGAAGACCATAGTAACAATCAAGCTTCAGCGCAACAAGATTCATCTGTGTATGTTGTTGCAGTGGCAGAACAACAAATTTTGATTAGTCGATTAGAAGATGACTTTTAAGCTTACAAAAATCGTGCTCATGCTCTAAAAATTTTTAAAATCAATTTCACAGCCATGTAGCAATTTAGAAAAACGCAAAACTGAGAAAAACGATTTTTGTTACAGCATCTCCAGAAACTCAACTATTTTTGACACGTCAATTTGAAACACGTTTTCTGATCGATTGAGGACGAATTTTTAAAAAATAAAACATGGGTGTTTTCGCCAACGTGGTCAATTAGATAACCCAGAAATCGTTTTACAAAATTCGTGGCGGTCTGGGAGAAATTCTCGGTTCTTTGAAGGCCATTTTTGCCTGCCGCGTGAGGAAAAACGGTTTTTTTTTAGTGAAGAATTTGAAAACGGCACTCTGCATCCATAATTCGGTTTCCTGATCTTCAGGAGGAAGAATTTAAGTTGAATACAAACTCTATTGAAGCCAATCAACGTGGATTCCAGATGTTTATGACTCGTGCAAGTATGACCTCTGGTTCCGTATTGAATTGACATATAGCCACGGTGCAGATCTCAGTCTGCTTGAAGCTTCACCACATTATTGAGATTTGTTGTACTTCATTGCACTGTTTATTCTTCTTATATAAGCATTGAGTGAAGCTTCATAATGGTTCTGAAAAACTATGTGAAATAGAGTTAGTTTTATGGATGATATCTATGGAATAACAGTTTATGGTTATCTGTCAAAACTTCCGATGGGGATTTCTGTCAAACTGAGTTCTCAATGGAAGATCCTCATGAACCATTCTCTGTAATCCAGTTATCAGTGTTCACTGCTTTGGTGTTTCCTAACAGTGGTAGTTAGTACCTGTAGATGTGAAGTGCCTTCCCATTCAAAGGAGCATGCATTTACCACTGAAAAGTCCATGAAAATATTAAAACTGTTCACTTTAATGCTGCATGAAAAATTTTCTGTACCCTTCGTAATGCAGTCTTTTACAACATGGTAGCTTTTTGGGCATCCGATGATGCTAAAATAATTCCTCATTGTAATACAAAACATGGATTGGTCAAAGAAGTAATGATGTTTGGTTTAAAAAAAATAAAAAAAAATATTAAAAAAATAAAAATAAAAATAAAAATAAAAAAAAATAAAAAAAAAATTTGAATCAATGAAATGAATAAGTCATTCGCTCGTTTTTCTGAAGGTATTGATTAATTTTGGATTGATGATGAAGGATGAATGGCTAATTTTTTTTATTCAAGATTTTTTGCTACAGAAACCGTCGACATTCTGCAGCTGAAGTCCAATTCCGCAGCTGTTCTTCAATTCCGCAGCTGAAGTCCAATTCCGCAGCTGTTCTCCAATTCCGCAGCTGAAGTCCAATTCCGCAGTTGTTCTGCAATTCCGCAGCTGAAAAATCTCATTGTTCAAATCAGCATAACTTTCTCATACAAAATCAGATTTTGATGATCCAAGTATCGTTGGAAAGGTCTCAACAAGATCTATACAATGAGAAATCCATATTAGAGTTTGAAATGGCAAATAATGAAATAAATTGCTGAAAAGAAGCTACATTCAACTTGAGGCACTAATTCCAAAACAGGTATAAATTCTTTTGATTTTCCTTTGAGAACTTGTTTCATTAATACAAATTCTTAGTTTTGTGTGTAAATATCATAACTAGAGAGATTGATCACCTCTCTCCCTTTGATAATCTTACATTCCATTGCAGAAGAAGTATTAGTTTTTTTTGCAAGTTCCAGGAGGAAAGACAAATGACTACAAGAGAATGGTGTCTCTCTAAGAGACCAATTTGTTTCATAAGAGGATGATCAGCAACAAAGAGGAAATATGCTGATGTAAAATCAAATCCAAACACTTGAAAAACTTTCAGATACTATTGTCTCCATCACATCCATACCTCATAATAAACCATTCACCTCATTTCACTTCATACTTTCCATTTACATTCACATCCACTTTCCATTTCCTTTTGTCCATTCATAACCCACAAATAAAAGCAAGAGGCTCATTCACATGCTTATTGCCCATTTCCATTTTCATCTTCCATTTCCATCTTCCATTTCTTGTCATTTTCATTCCGCAAATAAACCCTGCTTCAATGCAAACTATTGAGTCTATAGTCCTTTGAGTCTAAGTTCTTTGTAAAACACCTTGAGGCTTGCATGCCTTAATGGCAAGTTCTCATGCTGACAAACAATGGGAATACATTAATGTCTCTTGTTCGTCAGATCTTCTAGGTGACTCGACATCAACAAAATCATTCGTACCTAGCAATATGTGTTTGGGCATCTTGACTATCATTGTCATCAATGGTGAGAGTTCTCGTGTTGACTAGTGGCATCCATTAATGGCCACTAAGTCAACAATTTCCTATTATGTTCGACATCAGAACATCTTTTCACATAGTAGGAATTGTGCCAATGAGTTTTGAAGACATGAAGACTATTATTTTCAGCATTTTGGAGCAGATTTCAGCAAGTTTTAGTAGAAACAATAAAAAGTCATCTCATCTCTTTATCCATGACTCCTCTTGTTCAGCCACTTGAAGAAGAATATGATCAGAATTTTGCAGCCACCACACATACACAACTCATCCACATTTAAGGTAAGTGAAGGTATGTTGTTTTCTAATTTTTAGTTATGTAATTCATTAGAATGCTAAAATTGTAACTTTGGAAAAATTCTTCACTCCCTTTTCCACATTGTCATATCTTTAGTTGGGGGGGAAGGGACATCATTTCATATCCATATGTCATACACTATCACACATTTTCATTTCATTTCCACCCACATATACTTCCCAACCAACTATTGTTGCAACATGATCCAAAAGATTATATGCCTTGCAAATGATCAATTCATTGATGAAGTAATTGATTCTAAATGTTTTCATGAACTTTGATGCAACAAAAAAAATAAAGCATTGTTACACAAGAACCAATGCTTCAAAAAAAAAACGGTTGTTACACAAGAACCAACCATTGAAAAAAAATGGTTGTTACACAAGAACCAACCATTGAAAAAAAAAATGTTGCAATCAAATGTATTATACTTTGCCAAAAAGGAAAAATCAAGAAGCAAAGTTTGGAATGAATCTATATGAGTCAAAACTCATAAAAGATCAACTCATGGACAAATGAATCATTGCAATGGTTGCATGCGGACATGCAACAACTTCAGTTGGGGGGTATGTTGAGTCTCAAAAATGTTCTCCATATTCATACATATTTCCATTATGTCATAACCATTTAGCTCTTATTTCATAGCCATTTGACCTAAAACCCTACATCAAATAACCATTTACATAAATATCTGGGTTAGGATCCTTGTTTTCCAAAGTTATTTATTTTATGTATTTTAAGTGAATTTATGATTAGAAACTAGAAAATTAACATAGTTTCATATATCTATATATGTGTTATGAGTTTTGTGACATGTGTAGATCAAAAGGAGACTTCTAGAAGACCCTTATGTGGCACTCTAAAGCCAAATTCGAATTTGGTTGGAGAAGATTATGGGATCAAGAGGATATGTGTCTCACTTCCTTGTTGTATTGAAACTCTAAGAGGATATGTGTCTCATTCCTCAAGTTGTGTTGAAACTCTAGAAAGACATATGTCTTATCATTTCCTATTTTGATTGTAACTCTAGAGATGGAGGGAGAGATTCATGGACTCCCATTAATGAGATGTCTCCTCATATTTTGTATAAATAGGAGAATCTTTCTCCTATCATAGGTAATGAGAAAGTAATGAGAAAGTAATGATGAAGTAGATTTGTAACAAAGTTCAAGATGGAATGGGATGTAGATTTATGAGTTTTTGAATAAAGAAGCTTAGTTCTTTGATGCTATTGTGATCTTATCTTTAAGGAGCTGAAGGACTTCACCAAATTGGTAGCAGAGGGCCCCTGCTATCCAAGGAGGCTTTTACATGTTTTCTAGATAAGTTGCTTTCAATTCTGTTTGTCATATTTCCTTACTTAGATTGCTTTCTGAAATCATAGCTTTTAGCATAATTTTTCATGGCAGCCCGGGCATTTGCATATCTTTTGACTAATGACATGGAATCAATATTGTTCTGTTGTTAATTTATTTTTTCTTAGTTTTTTTGTTTAATTCCGGTATTGCTTTGTTTATTTCAGTCTTGCACATTTGTTTCAGTAGTTAGATTTAGATATATTAAGCTGCTCATGTCATTTTCAGTTACCTCCGAAAGCCACAGCTAGATTGATGGTGAGGGATTGAAGTATGAGTGTGTAGTTTGATATTAGTTTACTTTCTGCAAGTTAGATATATTAAATTGCTCATGTCATTTTCAGTTACCTCCGAAAGCCACAGCTGGACTGATGGTGAGGGATTGAAGTATGAGTGTGTATTTTGATATTAGTTTACTTTCTGCAAGTTAGATATATTAAATTGCTCATGTCATTTTCAGTTACCTCCGAAAGCCACAGCTGGACTGATGGTGAGGGATTGAAGTATGAGTGTGTAGTTTGATATTAGTTTCCTTTCTGCAATTTAGATATATTAAACTGCTCATAACATCTTCAGTTGCCTCCGAAAGCCACAGCTGGACTGATGGTGAGGGATTGTATTATGAAATGTGTAGTTTGATATTAGTTTCCTTTCTGCAAGTTAGAAATATTAAATTGTGCATGACATCTTCAATTACCTCCGAAAGCCACAGCTGGACTGATGGTGAGGGATTGAATTATGAATGTATGGTTTGATATTAGTTTACTTTCTGCAAGTTAGATATCAGTTACTCAATTTGTTTATGGTTACTTCCGAAAATCATAGTTGGACTAATGATGAGGGATCGGAAGACAAGTTGATGTAAATTGATTTAGATTTACTTTATTGCAGCTTTTGGATTTCTTTCAGCATAATTTATTTTGTGTTTAGACAGCAGCAAGAATAGTTTGGTTTCATGCTCACTAGTTCACTGTTTTGATTTATTAGATTAGCGACACCTTTTTCATTTCGGTAGCACATTTTCATTTCCTTTCAAGTTTTGTCATTATATGTTTCCAAATTCCTTTTCGGTTTCAAGTTGTCAAATAATTATAAAGGACATCATTGCCTTGAATATCCATAACCATACTTGTCTTTTAGAATTTCACTTAAAAATCCAAAAACGACACTAAGTAAGAGAGAATGAGTTATCTTGCACATATAGTGCGCCGCACTTATTAGGTTTACGAATCACCTGGTTGATAATTTATGTTAGCAATTTAGGACACACTAAATTGACCAAACACTTCTTTACTAAAGCACTCCAGAATTCTTTAGAACAGCAACCTGATGGGGCGAATCAGTCTAACCTCTCCCTTCGACCCTGTAAATCCAGGCGAATGCCATGGAAATCTGCTCCAACAAAAAAAAATTGGGGCGAATTTCATGTTTCCAGTTTTATGCGCCCTTTTTTTGGTGGGCTAATATTTAATAATTAATTATTTTTAAAATATTTATTGGGCTAACTTTATTAAACTATAGAAAATGGGTTTTATATAAAAAATTCGCCCTAATAAAATTTAAAATCCCTTAAAATTCGCCTTTGGGCTAAAATTCGCCCCTAAAATTTTTCAATGGGAGCATATTTATCCTCAGGTTGGGCCAAAGCATACTATGCAAGTACAAGAGAGGCGAATGCATTCTGTTCGGTCTCATATTCCTGAACTACTTCCAAAGAGGTTCGGTAATGATTGAGGCGGGGCCAGAGGTGGGTATAGTTGCCATGGAGATCACACAAAGCATAGGGGTGGTTGGTGTGAACAGTCTTGGGGTTCTTGGTTTCATTTGGTAAAGTAATAGGGGCTTGAGGGACTTTAGACTCAAGAAACACGACATTGACCATGGGCTTGATGTGAGGAAATTTAGGACATTTATGGGTGGCATGATCGATAACATCACACAAAACACACTAGGGGGTACACTTTGGAGGCTAAGGAGGAGCAGGGTTTGTCTAGGCAGCTTTTTCTTTATGTGCCTTTTTGTGGGATTTCCCCCCCTCACCTGAAGCTTTCGCAACAGGAGTAGGTTCTTGTTGAGGTGGATGAGGCAAAAAAGAAAAGGGAGGGGTCATTGCGACCAGTTAGACTGGGTTCAAAGCAGTATAAGGTTTGTGCTAACCAGGCGGGATGGTGGCTGGGGGATCAATGTACCAGACTGGGATCCCCAGGTTCATGTTAGGAAGAGACAAGGTGGCCATAACAGGCACTGTCAATACTCATGGAGGGGGAGCTATAAACCGTATTTGACTGGAGAGGTAATGGCTAGGTGGGACAACTCTGGGAGGGTAGATAGGATCATGAACACCAGCTGTAGATGAGGGGGCTTGAGGAGAGGGTCTTGAAGGCTGGGTCGAGGTGCTAGGAGCAGGCTGCGGAGGGCAGAGCTTCTGACTAATCAAACTGATTCGTTTAAGGTCGGACTGAGATGATTGCATCATGCAAACATTCAACGAGATAGGGTCAAATATAGGAGGAAGGAGACCAGGGAATGAACCAAGCAAAGAGGAATCTTTATAGACTCCGAATGAGACATTGGTCGGGGGATCGACTATTTGTTTATTGGCCACCGAAGAGATGATGGACTTAGGGGAGGTGTGAGACTTCGGTTCGTAATATGTCAACTGGTCGATGGTGACGATCTTTCCAATGTGAGGAAAGAACATCTTGCGGTGAACCACATATGGGACAATAGACATCGTATAAATGTAACTACGACATAATATAATGTCTTAGTCTAAGGGGACATCAATGACCTCGACGTCATCATAAACAGTCTTGCCCGCAAGAGTAATAGGAAAATTGCAAAACATGCCAAGGGGCTGGGAAGAGTGGTCATCCCATGCTTTTAGGGTGATAGTGGAAGGATATAACTCGGGAGATCTGATTTTCTTCCAAACCAAAGTAGACATCACACAGGTGGATGCCCCCTCGTCAATGATACAACGCGAGACGTTGGAATTGCGTATCTTGATAGGGATTTGGAAGGTGACGAAAGCAGGAAGGGGGGGATGTTCTGATTAGTCAACATCAAAGACAATCAAACGATCATATGAAGGATCCACAACACCCATGGCAGTTAGTAGAGCTTTTCATTGTGAAGGGCATGACTGGAGGACTTCTAGCATTGGCATGGTGGCAGGGGATTGTGCCAAGTTATCTACTATACTATAGGAGTGGGAACATTTACCAGAAGTAAATTTTTGGCGTAATGGTCCATTGGGGATATTGGTATGAACCTATGCCTTAGGCTAATGGACCAGTAAAGGAACATTTGGTGTCAAAAGAGGCTTTGTGGGACCTGAAGAAGGGAGCTCGGTAGCAGATGTAGAGGGGAGCTTGTTGTACTGACGGGACCAAGTTTGAAAGATGAGGTAAACGATAGTGGGTTGGTCAGAGTTCATCATGAGGATCTGGTAATCATAGGTACCATATGGAGGAGGTTGAGTGGCTGCCTGACTTTCAGGGGGTTGGGCGGCCACAAATCCTTGCTAGGGAAAAGGATTGGTAAACACAGCTAGTTGGATAGGGGCAGCATTGGGAGGAATCAAAGGGGAGGCTTGCTATCCTCGAGATGCTGCTTGAGCTTCCCATATTTGATGCATCTGCGGTAAAAGAGGACAATGATGGGTATAGTGACCATAGACACCACAACAAGAACAAGATTTATTTGTGCGAATGGGCCTATCCTGATTGGGTTGAGTGCCCTGTTGTTGGGTTTTAGTGTTAGGTGCATTCCCTTCGGGGTTTTTTCCTGGATTACTTAGGGTAGATTGGTTTTGGTTGCCTTTCCTTTTCTTTTTGGAGGTAGGAGTATTAGTCGCACCCTACTGTTCATACACCTGACCCTGAGGGGGTGGTGTCTGCTGTTGCGGAGCTTGAGAAGGCAAGGGAGGATGAGGTGCTAATGCTGGAGGAGCTGGAGCACCAGGCTGCGGATACAGATAATAAGGAGGTTTGGAAAAATTGGGGTGAAAAAGTTGGGCAAAAGGAGGAGGCATGTTGTATCTTGGATACATGCTACTGGGAGGGGGAAAGGTGTTGGAGGAGTTGGCCTCTCCCCAAGGGAAACCATAACCCATGGGAGGATGAGTGTACAGATTGAAAAGGGCTCCAACGATATTGTCAGCGGAATGGTATGCCCCTGGTGCGTTGGCACCGCCAGGTTTAGGGAGATCATGTAAGATGGTATAAACATAACCAGACAGTGCATAGATGAGGTCATATTTCAACGCAATCTGGAGAGTAGCTTCCTCAGTATGAGGGAAGTGAGATGCGACATCTTTGCCAATAGTAGGAAAAAGGGATCTGAGGAACCAGTCCATGTAGACACGGTCTTCGAAGTGAGGGGCTTGACATAGGCTCTTTCTTCTCTGCCATTCTTATACATGATCAGATAGGAGGGTTGCAGACGATTCATGAAAAGAGTTCAAAAGTTTGGTACCAGTTTCATAGCGAAGGGGAAGATGGAAGTAAAATAGAAAAGACCTGGCAAGAGTCGCAAAAGTAGTATGAGAGGAGGAGGCTTGGTAAACATACCACTTGGAAGCTTCTCCAGTAAGAGTACACTGGAATAACCGAAGACGGACAAAGTCATCAGTGATAGAGTTAGACGAACACCACATGTGGAAAGAACGAACATGGTTGGTAGGATCCTCTCCAGTAATTCCTTCAAACTTGGGGATGTATGAGGGGATCTTGGTTGTCATAGCAGGCCAACTAGGATCATGGCGTATGGGGTCATTAATCAACTGGCTAAAGTCGGGAATGTTGAGACCTGCCATATAAGGGAGCAAGGGAGAAGCTAGGATAGTTCCTGTTGCGGCACCATTAGTAGCATTCCCAGCATTAGGGCCAGGGCTACCACTAGTGTTAGGTCCTAAACCAGACATGGTGAAGGTGACAAGAGGAGAGCCAAGGATAGAACTAGAAGGGGAACCCAATGAACTAGAAGTAGAGTCAGAATGGGGACTCGGTGGGGGACAAACTTGAACCCTACGTAGAGGAGTAGGTCTTCCTAATGGAGAATGAGGCTGAAGGCCTAAGAGTCTCCGAGATAAACACCTTGGAGGCACAATGATGGAAAGCAGACATGTATCACGAAAGGAAAAGAGACCAACAAGGTCAGGGAGGTGCAGGATGAAATTATTACAATGTTGAAACAAGGGTAGGGAGGTGCAAGATCAATTAATTACAATGTTTTAGTCTTGGCCTGGCAGTGTAAACCATGCGCTCTTCACTTAGGGTGTGCATGTATGTGATAAGTGTATTAATTTTAACTAAGCCCACACGTGTGAAGAGAAAAAAGAAAAAATATATTGTATAACTGTAAATAAATATGAAAATGACAGTAAAGGAAACTGAATACGATAGAAAATAAACAACTAAAGATGCATCAATTTAAACCCAAGGAGGAGGGCTTCCCAACAACTAGTCTATGGGTGGGCTAAATCTAGTCAAAACACACAACATGGCCAATGGATCTAAATTCGGGAGGGAAAGTTATCTAAAGGTTAGATCTACTGGAAATAGGTGTAGAAAACAACAAAAAAACAGAGGGAAAAGTGCTGCAAAAAAGGTGGCGAAAGGTAACAACCTGAAGGGAAGTGGAGGGGACCCTAAAGGAGGACCAAGAAAAACTAAAAAGAGGTGCTTTGGATGGATGAATAACCGATCTGGAATGGATCTGAAAGTTTAGGTTCAGATTTGAAAAATGGCTGAACACACTGAAATCTTAGAAGACCTGCTTCAGCTAAACTCCTTCTAAAAAGGTGGAAGCGTACTAAAGCCCTAAGGGGCTTGGTAAATACCTCGACGAGTAAAAATAAGCAAGTACAAGTCCAAGACAGGTGGAGAGGGAGGTCATACAACCCTGAACAGTAGCCCAGACAAACCCAGAAAAATCACAGAAAAATTTCCCGCAAAAAGTACAGGTCACAGGTTCTGACCTATTTTCAGCTAAGGTCATAGGTTTTAGGCTGTTTTCCACGTCCTAAAGTTTGAGGTCACAGGTTTTGGTCCAAAAAGTATGACCTGCACTTTCGGCCATCTCGAGAGCAGGTTTTGGAAAAGGTTGTCGTCTCTGCGGCTGATACTTGTTACCTGCACAATAGGCCTAGAAACACACTGAAGTAAGAATTTTTATTGTTTTAGGGTTTTAAAGGTTAAAAACAACATCAAGAAATACAAAATAAGAAGCTGAAGAAAAACCCTAGGGGTTGAAGCAGCTGGTCATGCAGGGATCTGAAAAATGACAACGGTCGTAATTATAAACCCTTGTGGAGTTGCCAGTTGTTAGTGTGAATTCTAATCGCAAGCATACGAAAAAAGGTCACTTTAGCTGCGCATAACAAACAACCATGACATCAAAGATGGCTGTCAATTTCCTTAGATATGCAGTTAGTGATCAGAATAAATGATATAGAAATCCAGATCTATGCAGTTAAAGATATTAAACAACAAGAAATAAGCAAGAGTTGCTCCGTGCATCCAATGAACAAGACAATAATTTTTAAAGAATTTTTTGTATTATGACTCCTAGGAAGGGAACATAGAAAGATTTTACCAGTCCCCCTCAATGGGATGGGTTCTTGTATGTCCTCAGTGCTTCAGATCTAAGATCTCTCTCTCTTGATGGTGTAGAGAATCCAGACAAAAAAAGGAACTCAAGGGGAGCTCACGAGAAAAAAGTAGAAAAATATGAAAATGATGGAGGATCAAAGTCAGACCAAAAGTATAGATCCAGAGCGATCTTTAGGCAACAAAAGGTAGTGAAAGAATCGAAAAACCCTTCTATTTATAACAAAATATTGAGTTATTCTATATTCGTGCATAATTAGATATTATTAACCAAATCTAGATCCAACTTTTATGGAATATTTTATTATTTTTGTTGGAGGGAAAAAGAATTTGAATTTGGTCATATCCCTTTATTTGTAAATAATAAATAAATAAATGATTTATTTATTATTTTAAGAATATGGTTGAGTAATAATTAAATAAATAATGATTTATTAAATTATTTATAAATAATTTAGTCAAATTTAACAAGGAATATTATTTAAATAATGTTTTAAATAATTATTCCTAGAAAATAATAAGATAAATAATGATTTATCTAATTAATTTTCTTGTTTTGGGTTAAATATGACCAAGAAAATTAATTAAACTGTGGTTTAATTAATTATCCCTTAAGGAAAATCAAACAAATAAGGATTTATTCAATTATTCCTCATGGGGTTTTCTGTTTAGATGATAAACAACTTAATAAATTATGGATTACTAAGTTATTTTTCATAGTGAAAGCAATTTTACGAGGGTAAAATTGGTCTTAGTCCATCTAATAGTAATAGGTTAGATGACCAAAAACTGGTGTAACACTCTATACAAGCATTCACGCTTTGAAGCCCAAATTGAAGAGTAAAGTGGAAATTAAAAGTCTATTGCTTTAAATGAAGGCCCAAAAAATACCCTTGTGAACTAGACTACCCCACTTGTACCATGCACAACAAATAGGAGAATAATATTCAAGATACAAGCATAAATCTCTCTTCAGAAAAAGCTACAGGAGTTGGTGCATTATTACTCATTACCAATAATCTATATGAGTGATCTTGGTACTATCCAAAAAAAGGTTGAGAAACATGAAGAGATAGTGCATTTGAAGAAAGGTTGAGCCTCAATAGTTGTTGTTGCAATATTATTTACATTTCCTATGATATAAATGAAAAAAATGAATTAGTATTTTACAAAGAAGAGAATCCATAATTCTAGACACTTGTTTTATTCTTTTTAGAGTAAAATAACCATGGAAATATTAACATAATAAATGGAGCAACCTGATGCAAACAAAATTTTCCTCGGCTATTGGATTTTTGTCATTGTTATTTTTTTCATGGTACTGTACAATTGGATTTTGTCGTCATGCTTTTTGTCATTGGATTGGGCCTCTTTCTCATTGTTACTTTTTTCCTCAAACATTGGATTTTTATCAATATGTTAAAGAACTTTGTGAGAGTGAAATTTCTAGTTTTTCACATTTGAAGATAGTTATTTTCACCAAAATACTTTTTTTATGTAAGACAAAAAAAATACAAAGTTGGAAATTTATATTTATGTGGAAAATTATCGGATGATCATATTACTAAAAAGTTTCACTGAATTTTGGAAATGAAACAAATTAATTGTATGAAAAATTTGTAGGTAAAATTTACACAAGGGATAATTAAAGGCTAGAATTCAAGATTAATATTGGAGAAGAAACATGGGGGATAGATATCAGCCTTACAATCATGGAGAATATGTTAAAGGTTTTAATATCAGTGTGGGAAATGAGGAGATAGAATATAATGAGTACAAATAAATTATTGAATCATTATAATTGGTAGAAATGATGAGGAGCTTGAAGTTTGAGGTGTGAGATATAACATTGATAACATAAGAATGCTAAGGACTCAAGAAAATAAAAATTAGTTGAAAACATAACCAATATAAAACTTAAATCAGCTTTAGAGGAAAATAAATAATGGTTCACTAATATAAAGTTTAAATCAATTAGAGGCAAATGAAGAATGGATCGGGTTTGTGGCAAGAGGGGGTACACAAAGCATATTCAAATAGGGAGTCTCAAGGAAGCCTCTATGCACATAAGATGTATTAGTAGATTTCAAAACATCACCGCTCACCATATTATTCAGTGAAAACAAAAATGTCTCACATTTGAAGAATCAAAGAGTAGCCTCAAAGTAAATTTTTGAGCATTACATAGGTAAAGATACATAGGTTATTTAGTGTGTCGCTTGCATTCTATAGAGATAATATTTGATGTGATGGACCTAAAAATATTGATAAGACAATAAAGAAGAAAAACTAATTGTATGATTATAACTTAGGTGAAGTAGACTTCTAAAAGAACCAACAAGTTCAAATAGAGAAGGGAATTAAACTTATTTTCATCAAAAATAACCCTAACACATTATCAAAGTCAACCAATCTAACACATTGAGTGATGGGGATATAACCCATCGCCTTATATGGATTTCATATTTGGGGTCGTAACCTTGGTTTTAGATAGCGGTATTTCATCTAGCGGGTCTAGACTTGTGCTTGAACACCTTATTTGCTGCAAACATATTCATAAAGATTAATCAATTTATTTTTCATCATCCTATAGATAAATTTATATGTCATTTTATATACATGAACATAAGAAATCTTACTAAAACATGGTTTATCTTTGAAGGCCTTAGACCATTAAATGCCACAAATCATAGTGAGATGTGCTTGAGTGTGGATTGAATAATCACATTGTGGGAATACTAATATGCATCTTCCATGCATATAAAAAGAAGAAAGGTGCATTGTAGAATGCATGTGGGGTCATAAGAGAGGCATCGTGTCATTATGCTAGGGATATAAATATAGAGGGGTATAAAAAATGTTAGTGACAAAATGGATACATACAATATCTAGTGAAAGTAGGGGGTTTTTAAATTGGGGAAATATATTGGGTTAGTATTGGTAGGGGCTTAAATAAAGTTATTTTTGTAAGTATTTTCCAATATGTAGTCAAATTAAGGATATTGTTTAGCATGCCATGAATGCAAGTGCTATGTCAAAGGTTAATTGAGTGAAGCCCCTGTGGATCCACCCACATGGTCCACTATTAGTTTCATACCTCATAGGTCTCATCTCTTCATGCACTAATTGCTTAACAATGATAGTATGTTCAGAAATCATTTATTATTTTTGTCTTAAGAGAGATTGTGGTAAATAACACCACTATACCTTCATCTTTATTTAAGTGTGATGCATGCATTGATCATACACGAATAGATTTTAGAATAACTTCCTTTGCCCGCCTTAGTAAAAATGGCTATATTGTTGTTTTCTTGCCCAGGAAGCTTAATTATTTCTATTTGGGATTGCCTTACTACTTCCTTTAAATGTAACACCAAAATTCGCCTTGAAGCATCTTCTCAGCTTGGACTTGTTTTCATGTTGCATTACAGGGTGGATAAAAGTTGTACGCACTAATTTATTTTATGCATAATCATGATTTTTTTTTTAAATTTGTACATCTATTAAATATCGCACACTCCCTTGTGGATATAGTATAGTGTTTCTTAAATGTCAATTATTATGATGTCATACACTTCATTCAATCATAAAGTTACATTAATGCATTAGCCTATAATAGCTTATGAATTTTTAGAACAAATAGCATTCTTAACTCAATAAGGGGATAATTGTTCATCCCACAATAGTCGCTTTTGTTATCATTGTTAATTAATTTGTTATTTTTATTTATAAGGTTCAAGGGAGATTCATTCAAATTGTTTCCAACTAAGATTGGTTCCTTAGGCACCATCATAATTTTCATAATTTAAAATATGTCACAACAAAACATTACCAGGGTTTTAGGATAAATGCTCGATTTACAATTTTCACAAGAAGTTTTTTTTCATGTTTTTGTTATTATATTATGTTTGATGTGTTGATTCGTTCATTTCCTTTTGTGTTTATTCAGTTCACTGAGACTTAAAATAACATGATGGATTTAGTATGATGACCTAAGAAAATACTTGGAATAATATAGGATACTTAGAATTCAACCATAAATTTGCATCACCAATTTTCGCAACAATATTCCACAACCATGCCTCCTCATGAGTTACCCCTGACCCTCCTTTTGGGGTTCACATTCCTTCTACCATGTAATTATTGATTGAGGTTCCTGGGGAATCATTTTACGGCTTGTGTTTGTTAACCTTCTCAACTCATTCTCTTAGTGCGATTATATTGACATGATATTTGTAAACGCTAATTTATTCTAATTAGTTATTTAACCAAGCTTAGTTTGTGTCCATAGGAGTCGCATTTGAGGTATTAATCCAAGGTAATATTAACTAGTGGCACACTTCCTTTTCTATGTCAGTAGGCGTAGGTAACACTTCTGCTAATGTGTCAACAATATTTCCTTTCCTTAATTTTCAATTTTCTAAAATGTGATGCCATATCCCTCACTTATCTTATTCGGTTATCTATTCATTTTTAATCATATTTTTACCCAGACACGCCACATATTTATCAAGGAATATTAAGAAAACATAATTTATACGTAGATAATATACCCATTAGTTTTCATGTGTGCATCACACACATTTATACATGTACAAATACTCTTAGGCTGTCATTTTCATCAAACCAGCGATACCTAGTTAAGTGTTCCCATAATAATTACATTTTTATTATTTTATATATATATACTTACATGTGTAGTTCTATTAAATTTCCCAAGAGGTTTAATGTGCATATACTCCCATTCTCCTTATCGTATCAAATTATCTCAATTATTTAGGTATCATAACTACAATTATTAGTTATTTAAATTAATAGACCCTCTAGTGAATCATCCTAGAATATAGTATGGTGAACCTATAACTCACAAAATTCTTGAGTCCTCTACCAGTACAGAAATTCCAAAATACTAGATTCCTTTCCCACATTTAGGACCATTGTATTCCTTAGTAAAGTTTTATATTTTCAACCATGGTCTTACTCAGTTTACACTTGCTAAATTGTGATGTAATTTGGGTATCTCTTCCATCATATATGTACCAACCTAACTCTATTTCCTTGGTGCTCGAGCAGGTATTGTATCTAGCAATTCTACTACAACTCGCGGCCATATAACTACCACAATCCTCCATGATGATGGTCTGTGCTAAATGTTTTACTATGATAACCATTCTCTCTGCGACTTTCTTTTAATAACCCCCTTTTTTTGTGAAAATGTTCATTAATTCCATTATCAGTTTAGATTTCATCAATTTCAACCATGAAAGCTATATCATCCAATATGGTTATATTGGACCTATTTATGCCTCAGCTATACTATTAAAATATACAAATTTTATCCTTTAATATCACCACTTGTTGACATCTACTATATTAATCAAAACAATTCCAATCATTCCACCAATCACCCTCATTGATTCATATTGTACATTTATTTGGTAATCATAGGAATCCCATATGTCCATTCAACTTAGGAAAGAGTTATCCTTACATATGCTCAACTAACTTCATTGGGGTACATGAGTATATTGTACATTTTGTTATATGTTTTATAAGGTTGTTGATTCTTTTTTTATCCATTTTGTAGTTTAAAATATACAATGAGTTCAACATGTTGATGGTTTTTATGATGTTACTATAACTTTCCATACGTAGACAAGATTCAAAATTTTAGATATCGCCAATATTTTCCTTCAATTCTTTTTACAAAAAGGTTTATAAGTTGTGTATTGAAATGATCCTAAATAAAAATAATTTCGCAATTGTTAATAGGTAGTTGTCTTATAGATAAGTCAAGATTCCTCAGGATGATCTCACAGGAAATACCTACCTCCTTCCTCAAACATATCCAAAGTGTAGGAATGTTATTTTTCTTAGTTAATCAATATTCATCTGCTGTTTTTTTTGGTGCATACACTTCTTCGTCATTCCAAACCATGAACAAATAGTAATGGATAATGATTTACTTAGTTATCATTTATTATCAAATAAAATTTTCCCTTGAACAAGTCGCATTATTGAACCCTTTAGCTCTGATACCACTTATAACATCACCAAATCATTTTTATTTTTATTTTTTTTATGAATTACAACACCATGATAAACGTTTCCAATAATAATTTTTTTATCATATTCACTTATTGACCATGCCATTTTTCTAAATTATTAATTAGACTAGCGATATCAATGGGTTAACTATTCTATACTTTGAGATCTCTTTTATCCGAAACATCACAAGTGCTATGGTGACAATATAATCTCTTGGAAGTAATTATAGTGATTATAAATAAAGTAATTGTTTAACTACTAACCCTACCCAGGGTTCCCATCGGTTAAGAATTATTTGGATTTTTGTCATGGATACAGTTGTCGGCCTACTACGAAATTTGTTCGATGCCACCTCAACAGTTTCGATATAGCACACTAAGATATAAAACTAAAAGGGTAATGTGATTGGTTAAAGGAACTACCCATTAGCCTCGTCGCCTCACTCGATATCATTATGAAATCGGTTTTGCAAGTGGAATTTGGGTTTTAGGATCCAAGAATAATTTCCACAGCAACTTGTGTCCAGAACAACCATCTGGTTACTCTGACAAGGTAAACTCTTTCCCCATAACCCTTTTTTGCTTGTTTTAGAGTCTTTCCAATATTTTTAATATGAGTTTCTAATAGGATAACGGGTATGCTTGCATGTTTTCCATTGAATGTCAATAACCTCTTAGCCATTTCAAAAAATTATCTTCTCATTCCAGAAAGTATTTTCTATTACCGGCATCAGTTGTTTCTTTTAGTTTGTTAATTCATTCGACGGTATAGGATATTTCCATTTAATTGAAGCTCCTAGGTTATATAGGTCATGAGATCAACCAATCTATCAAGTTAAGCAACTTCTTCATTTATTATATGATTGTGTTTATGGTCCAGTGTAACCCTGATGTATATAAGTTAATCTTGAATTTTATATAACTTGAATATTTAGATTATATATAACTCTTTTAACTTATTAATGGACTCAGATTAAATTATTTATATAATTTGAATGGATAGTAAATTATCTCACCCATTTAATAATTGGTTTATTATATATGTGAATTTGAATGGATCATAAATTTACCTTTAACAAAAAAATTTACCACATTAATTTTCTAAATTAAGTAAAATGTTAAACATCTTTACTCTTTACTAAAGTCAATACTATTTCCTAAATCAAAGGAAAAGAGTTAATTCAACACAAACAATCAAAATCCAAAATATTTTAATATTTCTTTTAATTAAATATTTTTAAAATATATCTTTGAAAAGGAAACCCATATTCCATGGATAAATTAAAATATTTAAAGACATAAATATTTCTCTATTAAAATTGCAATATTTTAAAATTTAAATAAATATAAATATAAATAAAGATGAGTATGGTAAATAAATAAAACCTATTTTTATACTTACTCTAGAGCCATGGTAAATAAATAAAAATATATATAAATTAGTTGTATGGTAAATAAATAAAAATTCTTTTTATATTTACTCCATAAACCCTTTTATATTTAATAAAACTTAAAAAAGAGGTTTTGTTTAGATGAAGCCTATAGGACGAATACCATGGGACAAATTAATATTGATACCATGGGCTAAATACCATGGCCAAATACCATATTTATAAAATAAGTATGTTAAATAAATAAATATAAAAGAGGTATAAAGAGGTATGGTAAATAAATAAATATAAAAGAGGTATAAAGAGGTAAGTTAAATAAATAACAATATATCAAATAGGATTATAAATAAAAATCTAATTATATAACAATCCTATGGGCCAAATACCATAGTAAATAAAAGAGGTATGTTAAAAAAATAAAAATATAAATAAGCCAGAGGTATGGTAAGTAAATAAAACATCTTTTCTTATTTACTCCATAATCTGCTTTATATTTACAAATACTTATGTTCATTAGTTTACATAACTAAGAAGAGAGAGAGAGAGAGAGAGAGAGAGAGAGAGAGAGAGAGAATGTGTATGTTTAGGGGTGAGATAAAAAGACAAAGTAGGATGTATGGAAAGAAGGGGGGAGAGAAGAAGAGAGAAGGAGAGAGGGAGGGATATAGTAATGTAGTTGGAGAGAGAGAGGGGCAGAAAGAGAGAGAGAAAGAAAGGGAGATGGGGGAAGAGAGAGGGAGAGGGAGGTAAGAAGAAAGGGATAGAGAGAGAAAGGTGGAGAGAGAGAGAGAGAGAGAAAGAGAGAGATAGAGAGAGAGAGTGAGTGATAAGGAAGATGGAGAGAGAGGGAGATAGGACAAAAGGAGGAAAGAGAGATATTTGCGTGGGAGAGGGAGAGAAGGGGAAGATAGAGATATAAATGGAAGGTGAAGAGAGGGAAGAAGAGAGAGATGAGGAGAGTAGGGGATTGACAAAGAGATTGATATATATGGAGTGCGAGAGCGTGTGTGTTTAGGGGGGTGAGATAGAGAGACGGAAAAGAAGAGATGGAGGGCGATATAGATATGGATGGAGGGTGGAGAGAGGGAAGAATATTTCTCACACTAGATGGATTGATATAAGGGGAGATGGTGATTTATAATGATATTTGATTATTTGCACTATATGCATTGATTTTAGTGAAGATGTTTCTTTCTAATGATATTTGATTACTTGCACTAGATGCATTGATTTTAGAGTAGGTGGTGATTTCTAATACAATTTGATTACTTGCACTGAATGTGTTGATTTCAATTTAGATGTCGATTTATAATTATATTTGATTACTTTCACTAGATTAATTGATTTCAATGTAGATGATTTCTAATCCTATTTGATTTCTTTGAGTAAATGCATTGATTTCAGTGTAAATGGCGATTTCTAATCCTATTTGATTTCTTTGAGTAAATGCATTGATTTCAGTGTAGATGTTGGTTTCTAGAGAGAGAGTGTGTGAGTGATGAGGAAGATGGAGAGAGAGGGAGAGAGGACAAAAGGAGGAAAGAGAGATATTAGCGGGGGAGAGGGAGAGAAGGGGAGAGGGGGTGATTGACAAAGAGATTTATATATGGAGTGCGAGAGCATGTGTGTTTAGGGGGTGAGATAGAGCGACAAAAAATAATAGATGGAGGGGGGGATATAGATATGCATGGAGGGTGGAGAGAGGGGGAGGAATATTTCTCGCACTAGATGCATCGATTTTAGTGTAGATATTCATTTCTAATGATATTTGATTACTTGCACTAGATGCATTGATTTCAGTGTAGGTGGTGATTTCTAATACAATTTGATTGCTTGCACTAAATGTGTTGATTTCAATTGAGATGTCGATTTATAATTATATTTGATTACTTGCACTAGATGACTTAATTTCAATGTAGATGATTTCTAATCCTATTCGATTGTTTGCACTAAATGCATTGATTTCAGTGTAGATGGCGATTTCTAATCCTATTTGATTTCTTTGAGTAAATGCATTGATTTCAGTGTAGATGTTGGTTTCTAGAGAGAGAGAGTGAGTGATAAGGAAGATGGAGAGAGAGGGAGAGAGGAAAAAGGAGGAGAGAGAGATATTAGCGGGGGAGAGGGAGAGAAGGGGAAGATAGAGATATAGATGGAAGGTGAAGAGAGGGAAGAAGAGAGAGATGGGGAGAGGGGGTGATTGACAAAGAGAATGATATATATGGAGTGCGAGAGCGTGTGTGTTTAGGGGGGTGAGATAGAGAGACAAAAAACAAGAGATGGAGGGGGATATAGATATGGATGGAGGGTGGAGAGAGGGAAGAATATTTCTTGCACTAGATGGATTTATTTAAGTGGAGATGGTGATTTATAATCCTATTTGATTATTTGCACTAGATGCATCAATTTTAGTGTAGATATTTATTTCTAATGATATATGATTACTTGCACTAGATGCATTGATTTCAGTGTAGGTGATGATTCCTAATACTATTTGATTGCTTGCACTAGATGTGTTGATTTCAATTTAGACATCGATTTATAATTATATTTGATTGTTTGCACTAGATGCATTGATTTAAATGTAGATTATTCCTAATACTATTTGATTGTTTGTGCTAAATGCATTGATTTCAGTTTAGATGGCGATTTTTAATCCTATTTGATTGCTTTGAGTAAATGCATTGATTTCAGTGTAGATGTTGGTTTCTAATCTTATTTGATTGATTGCATTAGGTGCATTGATTTCAATGTAGAAGTTATTTTATAATCTTATTTGATTGCTTGCATTAAATGCATTGATTTCAATGTATATGTTGATTTATGATTTGATGTAATTGGATATATGACGGTACATTAATTTTAAAGTGATTGGATTAACAATATGCATTGATTTTAGTGTAAGCACAAAAAGTTATTGACAATATACATTGATTTTTGTGTTATAGTAATTTAACCTATTAATATTGGAGAGAAAGAGAGACAAGGTATCATGTTTACTACAACAACTCGAGCTAAAGATTTAAATGGTTTACGATTTAAATTTTCTTTTTCATATAATCGATATGAAAATATAACAATGAAGACTATTTGTAACATGAGTACATTCTTATTATTCACATTTCTATCTTTCTACTATTATTGTCACTTTGCATTCAAAAAAAAAATATTTCATCATTTTTCATCATTATAGTTATTAAGAATATTTATCATCTCAACGAATTGAGGTAACTAAGAAAATTTAAAATTAAAATGACCAAGCTAATCTTAGAAATATTTAGCATATGATTATATTAATATTTGATATATTTACATATTATTGATAAAATTAATCATATCTTCGATATATTTTCCTTGTCAATTGAAACCAACCTAGATCCATTTTAGCTCCGGATCTATCAAGTGCTGAGAGTAATCGAATCTCTCGAGGTGCAAAACTCTCCTCAAATTTTACACTCAAAAAAGAGCTTTGCACCTCAAGAGATTTGATCCCTCTCGGCGCTTGATAGATCAGGAGTTAAGATGAATCTAGACTTACTTACCGTTGGCCTTGGCCTTCTAAATTCTATTAATAATATCTACAACTCTAAATGAACTCATTCAATTTTGGTTTTGGCAAGTAATTTTCTTCCACTAGAAATTTGATTACAATCATCCCTCTTTAGGTACCCTTCGGGCTTACACATATTTTTTGGACTTTCCAAATGCTACTTATTTTGAGCTCTTATGTTATGTCTTCATCTACAGTTGGAAAGTTTTTACCATTACTTTCAGCCTTGGGACGTTTTTGCTATTTGCTAGTATGTTTTCCTTTGAGGGTTTTGGATTGCCAACACCCTCTTCTGTGAGCTGTAAGCCCTTAAACCCGGACGTGTTTTTTTTTTTTTTTAAATTAGTATTTATGGTGTAAGCCTCTGCCACACAAGGAATGTCTATAACTGTTGCACGAATTAATCTATCTCCTCCAAGGGGGTCAGCAACGACAACAAATGAGACTGCGGTTGATTTTCCAGAGCAACGATTGTTCCACAAATGGAATCCGGCCTGTTAAGTTGGAACTAACTGTTTCAAAAATTATTAATGGAGCTTTATACCAAAATTCCCATAACCTTTTCCATACTTTCATAATAGATTCAATATAAAATTTCTTAATAGACATCATACTTCATAACGAAACTTCTCATAACCATTTCCATAGTTTCATAATAGATTCAATACAAATTTCTTGACAGAAAGATCATTCCTTCATAACAAAACATTATTGTATGTATTACAAATTTATACAAGAAACATTTACAGTATCTTCTACTGTTCTGAAAATTAAAATAATAACTCAAAGAACTTATCTTTCTTATCTTTAGGTTTCCTGGGAAAATTATAGGGAAATACGATCACTCCTCTCGATTAACAAGAGAGATAACTTCAACTCACTTTTCCCTCGTGCCATTTTCGATTTCGAGAATAGTAGCAGACATAGACCTTTCCAGGTTTGTTCCTAGGCATCAAGACCTATTGGTCCATCCCAAGAACTCAAAGGCCTACAAGTATGTTTTAGGATTTCCACTGGCCACAACCAGTTGACGAATATCCTAATCTGGAAGCGTCCTAGCCTTCCTCAACGTCTTATTCTAGGAAGAAAATGCTTTTTCCATCTCTCTCACATGCCAAGGGTATATTTCCACTCTTTCCATTCGTGATTTATCTTTAAGGTGAAAGTAATTGTCCTTTAATTGTTACTGTTTGGTAAATGGAACTTTCACTTAATAACTTTTTCTCATAAATCCTCACGCAAATCATAACCATCTTTTTCTAACAGGATTCCACATAGTCTACAATTTACTGAAAGTAAACTAGATATTTACTTTTTCACTTAAGAATGTTGCAGTTAAATAATTGACTTTTTTTTATCTTCAAATTATGAAATATTCTCAAAATATATTGTCAACATAAAAATGGTCTTGATAAACACCATGTAGAAAATGTCAAATAAAAAAGCATATCATTGTTTTTATCGGGAAAAAATGATAAAAATGGAAAGTGATGAGGGAAGCACCCGCCCACAGGATCGGGTTAGCTCCATTGAATTTATCGAATGCAATAGTAGTGAAAATCTATATCATAAGGCTGAAGAAGATTATAATAGCACAACCACATTAGTAAAAACTAATGTGGCTGATATACGCCGATAGGCGTATATAAAATAGATTTACAACCACATTTACCAATGTGGTTGATATACGCCGATAGGCCTATATCCACTACCCATCACATTAATTTATATATCAATAAATAAATATTATATATAATAAATTTATTATATTAACTTGAAAAATATATATTATATATTAATAAGAATATTAATATATTAAATATATTAATTATGATTAAAATCACAAAAATATTATATATATATTAATAATATTATAAAAATATTAATAATATATATTAAAAATATTTATTAATATATTAAAAATATTAACTATATACATACTATAAATTAACTTGAAATATATATAATATATATTAATATAAAAAAATATTAATAATATATAATAATTTAATATATCATAGTTGATTATATTATTAATAATATATATTAATATCCCGTATGGGTGGTCTCGGTGATTAATGAGGAGCAGGTGGTCAGGTGGGTTGGCGCGTGGCTCACCACCACCGCCACCCATCCTCGCATGCTCTGGCACTTAAATGATACAGTCCGGCAATTCAATGCAAATTTATGGGAGCTCTCTCCCCGAAACCAGCGCATTTCTACATCAGCGATGGCGAACTCTGGTAATTTCGTGTTTGTTCATCCCCTCCGCGTCTGTTGCATCCCTGCTGTGGCTGAGCGCAGCTCACGCACCAGCACTGGGTCACGCTGTGTTTTAAATTGTTGTATGGAAATTCTGCCCGGCCTTCATATCTCCAACTGCGCCTCTTGCAATCTTCCGCGCACGTCTGTCTCTGATTCCGGTCGCCAGCAAGCTCATCCTGCTCTTACTGTTCCCTCTGACCATCAAACCATGCCCCGCTTACGCCCGAGAATGCGTTGCAGGCGTGGGGGAGCCATTGGGCGTGCTATCAACCGTTCCTCTCCCTCCAACTCCGATTCCTCGTCCTATTCTTATGAATTCGGACCTGTCCGTCTTCCAGCTCCGCGAAGAGGTCGAGGAAGGGGTCGGAATCGTTTCAATCCCACTGGGCATTTTCGTTTGTCGTCCAGGGCGCATTCTCACCATGCCCGTTTTCATTTCCCCTGCAGTATTGACAACACCCCTCTCCTTGCAACGGTGACCATAGACCTTCGGGCTGCCCCCTCTGATCAGATTTCTCCGGACCAGGTTCGCGCCACCACTGAGGCTGCTCGGGAGACCTTAACGGAGATAGAGCACAGCATTCCCCAGGCGGATATCGGGAAGAATGTTTCTTCTGGCAATGAGGCCAACTTGGGTGCTCAGGCGAATCCTTCGGCTCCAAATGATGGTGGTCTTGAGCGCAAGGTTGATCTTCCTCCTGAAGATGAGGATCCTTACAAATACGCTTGCCTCATTGTCGAGGAAGATCCTCCCTCTGCTCAGTAACGTGGTTCCAGGTTTGCGCACCTGTGTTTTGGTTTTCATCGGCCTGAAGGTGTTCATCTACAGTTTTATGCATCTGCTTAATTCTGCTACTGTTCTTTTGGTCTCTCTTCTGCTTTATGGTCGGTCTCCCCTGCGTGGGAGTTATATTCTGCATTATGTCCATGCTCTTGCTCTAATCACAGGCTCTAGAATTGTCATTTTTGTTTTTGCTATGGCTCGAATTTGTGAAAATCCGTACCAAATTCTCACCTTGCGGAGTCATATTGTAAACCTGCTCATGTTACAATACACATAAATTGTCAGCCATTAAGATATAGCGCCAGACAGTATCACTACTCTTCAAAGCTCTCATGGTCTCTCTCCTAAATGTTTTGATGATCAATTACCAGCTGGTAAAGCAAGAATGCCTCAGCGTTGGGCTGGAATTCTCGAGGCTTCGGCCTCCATGTAATACTATTTTTGTATCAATATAGAAGTAGCCATATTCAATAAAAAATAAAATAATATATATTAATAATATTATAATATTACTAATAATCATTATTAATAAATATTTAATAATGATTATTATTAATATTATAATATTATTAATATTACTAAATAAATATTATAGTATTATTAATATATATTATTAATAATATATATTAATAATATTATAATATTACTAATATTCATTATAAATAAATATTTGAATATTTATTTATAATGAATATTAGTAATATTATAATATTACTAATATTCATTATAAATAAATATTTGAATATTTATTTATAATGAATATTAGTAATATTATAATATTATTAATATATACAAAAATATTTTATATATATTTTTAATATTATAATAAGTATTAATAATATATATTAAAAATATTTATTAATATATTAATAATATTAACTATATACATATTATTAACTTGAAATATATATAATATATATTAATAATATTTATAAATATAAAAATAATAAAAACAATATTTCATATTTTCATTTATTTATATATTAATATTATTATTATAATATTATAATATTACTAATAATCATTATTAATAAATATTTGAATATTTATTTATAATATATATTAATATATTAATAATATTAAACTCAAGAGAGTAATAAACCATATAAACAAAATATTTGAAAACAAAAAAAACTAAGATATTAATAAACCCAAGGAATAATTAATAATACAAATCCAATGTCATCATAAACCAAAGGTTTAAATATTATAAACCATAGGAATTGGTGAACCCAAGAGATAAATATTATAAACATAAGGGATTAATATTAAAAACATAAGAGATTAATAAATCGTAAGAATTGATATTTTAAACTAAAAACCTAATAAATTAATAATCCATAAGAATGAATATTTTAAACATAAGATATTAAGCAAAGAAATCAACGAACCCAAGGGATAAATATCATAAACCTAACGGATGAATATTATAAACAATAAAGATTAATAAACGCTAAGAATTAATATTTTAAACTGAAAAATCTAAGAAATTAACAAACCCTGAGAAATCGTATTTTAAACTCAAGAGACTAATAAACCGAATGTGTGATTAACATTATAAACCCAAGAGTTTAATACTATAAACCAAATCAATTGGTGAACCCAAGGGAAAACCATTACCCAATAAATTATAAACCAAAGGAATTGGTGAACCCAAGGGAATTGATTTAAACATTGAGACATTTGTTGTCACAATGCGACGTTGGACCGACTATGACCAAGGTTGGCCATGGGTGATTTTCATATTGAGACAATCTTTGTCAGAATGCGACATTTGATCATGGATGACATTGATTGATTATGCATATTATAAACCAAAAGAACTAATAAACTCAAGGGTTTAATATTACAAACCAAAGGAATTGGTGAACCCAAGGGACAACCATCACCCAACAAATTATAAACCAAAATAAATTGGCGAACCCAAGGGAATTGATTTAAACATTGAGAGAATTGTTGTCACAATGCGACGTTGGACCAAATATGAGCAGGGTTGGCCATGGGAGATTTTCATTTTGAGACAATATTTGTCAGAATGTCACATTTGATCATGGATGACATTGATCAATTATTCATATTATAAACCAAAAGAATTAATAAAACCCAAGGGTTTAATTTTATAAACCAAAGGAATTGGTGAACCCAAGGGACAACCATTACTCAAAAAATTATAAAGCAAAGGAATTGGTGAACCCAAGGGAATTGATTTAAACATTGAGACAATTGTTGTCACAATGCGACATTGGACCAACTATGACCATGGCTGGCCATGGGTGATTTTCATATTAAGAGAATATTTGTCAGAATGTGACATTTGATCATGGATGACATTGATTGATTTTTCATACTATATACCAAAATAACTATTAAACCCAATGGTTAAATATTATAAACCAAAGGAATTGGTGAACCCGAGGGAATTGATTTAAACATTGAGAAATTTTTTGTCACAATTGGACCAAATATGACCATGGTTGGCCATGGGTGATTTTCATATTGAGACAATATTTGTCAGAATGTGACATTTGATTATGGATGACATTGATCGATTATTCATATTATAAACCAAACGAACTAATAAACCCAAGGGTTAAATATTATAAACCAAAGGAATTGGTGAACCCAAGGGAAAACCATCACCCAACAAATTATAAACCAAAAGAAATTGGTGAACCCAAGGGAATTGATTTAAACATTGAGAGAATTGTTGTCACAATGCGACGTTGGACCAAGTATGAGCAGGGTTGGCCATGGGTGATTTTCATATTGAGACAATATTTGTCAAAATGTCACATTTGATCATGGATGACATTGATCGATTATTCATATTATAAACCAAAAGAACTAATAAACCCAAGGGTTTAATATTATAAACCAAAGGAATTGGTGAACCCAAGGGACAGCCGTTACCCAAAAAATTATAAACCAAAAGGAATTGGTGAACCCAAGAGAATTGATTTAAACATTGAGAGAATTGTTGTCACAATGCGACGTTGGACCAACTATGACCATGGTTGGCCATGGGTGATTTTCATATTGAGACAATGTTTCTCATAATGTGTCATTTGATCAAGGATGACATTGATCGATTATTCATATTATAAACCAAAAAAAGTAATAAACCCAAGGGTTTAATATTATAACCAAAGCAAGTGGTGAACCCAAGGGAAAAGCATTACCCAAAAAATTATAAACCAAAGGAATTGGTGAACCCAAGGGAATTGATTTAGACATTGAGACAATTGTTGTCGCAATGCGACGTTGGGCCAAGTATGACCATGGTTGGCCATGGGTGATTTTCATACAGATACAATGTTTTTCAGAATGTGACATTTGATCATGGATGACATTGATCGATTATTCATATTATAAACCAAAAAAACTAATAAACCCAAGGGTTTAATATTATAAACCAAAGGAATTGGTGAACCCAAGGGACAACCATTACCCAAAAAATTATAAACCAAAGTAATTGGTGAACCCAAGTGAATTGATTTAAACATTGAGACAATTGTTGTCACAATCCGACATTGGACCAACTATGACGAGGGTTGGCCATGGGTGATTTTCATATTGAGACAATATTTGTCAGAATGTGACATTTGATCATGGATGACATTGATCGATTATTCATATTATAAACCAAAACAACTAATAAACCCAAGGGTTTCATATTATAAACCAAAGGAATTGGTGAACCCAAGGGACAACCATTACCCAAAAAATTATAAAGCAAAGGAATTGGTGAACCCAAGGGAATTGATTTAAACATTGAGACAATTGTTGTCACAATGCGACGTTGGACCAATTATGACCATGGCTGGCCATGGGTGATTTTCATATTAAGACAATATTTGTCAGAATGTGACATTTGATCATGGATGACATTGATCGATTTTTCATATTATATACCAAAATAACTATTAAACCCAATGGTTTAATATTGTAAACCAAAGGAATTGGTGAACCCAAGGGACAACCATTACCCAAAAAAATATAAACCAAAAGGAATTGGTGAACCCAAGGGAATTGATTTAAACATTGAGACAATTGTTGTCACAATGCGACATTGGACCAACTATGACCATGGTTGGCCATGGGTGATTTTCATATTGAGTCAATGTTTCTCATAATGTGTCATTTCATCATGGATGACATTGATTGATTATTCATATTATAAAGAAAAAAAACTAATAAACCAAAAGGAATTGGTGAACCCAAGGAAATTGATTTAAACATTGAGACAATTGTTGTCACAATGCGACGTTGGACCAACTATGACCATGGTTGGCCATTGGTGATTTTCATATTGAGACAATGTTTCTCATAATGTGTCATTTGATCATGGATGACATTGATCGATTATTCATATTATAAACCAAAAAATCTAATAAACCCAAGGGTTTAATATTATAAACCAAAGCAAGTGGTGAACCCAAGGGAAAATCCTTACCCAAAAAATTATAAACCAAAGGAATTGGTGAACCCAAGGGAATTGATTTAAACATTGAGACAATTGTTGGCGCAATGGGACGTTGGGCCAAGTATGACCATGGTTGGCCATGGGTGATTTTGATATTGATACAATGTTTGTCAGAATGTGACATTTGATCATGGATGACATCGATCGATTATTCATATTATAAACCAAAAAAACTAATAAACCCAAGGGTTTAATATTATAAACCAAAGGAATTGGTGAACCCAAGGGACAACCATTACCCAACAAATTATAAACCAAAAGGAATTGGTGAACCCAAGGGAATTGATTTAAACATTGAGACAATTGTTGTCACAATGCGACGTTGGACCAATTATGACCATGGTTGGCCATGGGTGATTTTCATATTGAGACAATATTTGTCAGAATGTGACATTTGATCATGGATGACATTGATCGATTATTCATATTATAAACCAAAAGAACTAATAAACCCAAGGGTTTAATATTTTAAATCAAAGGAATTGGTGAACCCAAGGGAAAACCATTACCCAACAAATTATAAACCGCAAGTGATCAATCAACCTTACTGATTGTTAATATTATTAACCGACGTTGGACCAATTATGACCATGGTTGGCCATGGGTACTTTTCATATTGAGACAATACTTGTGAGAATGTAACATTTGATCATGAATGGCATTGATCGACTATAGCTAATGCTAATTAAGAATGGTTTCCCATGGTTGATTTTCATAATGAGTCAGTGTTTTTCACAATGTGAAATTGGACCATGCATTAGTATTAAACTCTAGGACTAATATTTAAACCCCAATATTTGGGGAACCTAAGGGAAAAATATTAAGAACATAAGAGATCAACAAGGCCAAGGGATACCTATAAAAAACAAAAAAAATTAGTAAAGACTAGGAATAAATATTTTAAATGCAAATGAATGAGAAACTCACATAATTAATAAAGAGATTAATAAATCTTAGGAATCAATATTTTAAAAATACTATTTATCACTAATGATGTTAATACTATTTATATTAATAGCGTTAATTTTGGTATCAATAGTAATATCATTCATAATATTAATCATCATAAACATTTTTAATATTATTTATCAATATTAATGTTAATAAGATTTATATTAACAATATTAATGTAATTAATCATATTAATATTATTAATAAAATGTTATTAATATTATTGTTATAATTTAAATGTTATTAATAATTTTAATAAACCTTAATCATGTTTGAAACTTATTGTTATTAATACAATTATGAACATTAATGTAATTAATCATATTAATATTAATATTAATATTATTTATCAATATTAATGTTAATAAGATTTATATTAATAATATTAATGTAATTAATCACGTTAATATTATTAATAAAATGTTATTAATATTATTGTTATAATTTAAATGTTATTAATAATTTTAATAAACCTTAATCATGTTTGAAACTTATAGTTATTAATACAATTATGAACATTAATGTAATTAATGTAATTAATCATATTAATATTATTAATAAAATGTTATTAATATTATTGTTATAATTTAAATGTTATTAATAATTTTAATAAACATTAATCATGTTTGAAACTTATTGTTATTAATACAATTATGAACATTAATTTTAAATAAACATCGTGAATATTGTATTAATGATGTTTTTAATAATATTGTTATTATTATTAATAATGTTACTAATAATAATGTTTTTAATAATAATTAAAATTTTATTTTCATTATTAATTTAGTGTTTAGTATAAATCATAATCATCATTATTTAAATACTAATTATTAATATTATTTTTATTGTATATTAGAATGTTAATGTTATTAATGTCATTTTTATTATTTCCACAATGTGACGATGATTATTTACCATAATAATATTCTTTAATGTTATTAAAATTAAAATTAAAATTTATAAATATTAATAATATTAATATTATTATTCATATTAACAATATTAACATGAATAATTAATATTTTTATTAAAATTAAAATTAATATTAATATTTAATGTTAAAAATATTAATATTTAAATTTATTTTTCCATATAAATAATAATAATATTAATAAATTAAAATAATAATAATAAATAATATTGTAAATTAAAATTTGTTAACATTATTGTTAATACTAAATGTTAATGCTAAATGTTGTTAATATTATTTATTAATATTACTAATAATAATATTAAAAATAACATTTGTATTCTTAAATTGTTGAAGCATGTGAAAAGTAAATTTCGTATGCTTGAACAATTTCATGCAATCTGGCGTTAATAGAAGTATGATACAGTTTCCGTTAGCAAGGTGGTGTTGTTTACTGGCCCACCCTCCTTTGAGGTTCGTCCTCTCCTTTAACAGCTATCTTGGAAAGGGTTGGGCCTCCTAATCCGTTGGATTTCGTAACAGAATTCGCTTCTCTGGAATCCTTGGGATTCCTTGTTCCGTTTCCTGCCTTGTGTGCGTTATCACCTTGCTCCGTTATTCCGCTCCCAGGCGAGCTGATGGATGACTGTATGGTCATGGAGGTGGACGTGAGGGCAGAGAGTGTCGAGTTCGAGGGTTCGAGTACCTGCCTGTCGTTAGCATTAGGTGGCAATAGCCCTTGAAGAGAAGGGGTGGATGGAGCCTGGGGTCTTGCACCGGAGTTATTAATGGCTGAGGCCAGAGATATGGGCATCAGACAGAGACCTTTGCCTTGAAGATACTGTATGGCTGATCCCATGTCTTCTTCCATTAGCTTTGCTACTTGGCGTTCTGTTAATGCTAGACCGTCTGGAGAAGTGTTCTGGCTGCCGTTGGTTCTTATGCCTTGTGGGGCGTTGGCACCCTGCACAATTAATCATGCATGGTGCACAATAAACATAAATAACAAACAAATCTGATATATATAATGATTACCTATGTGAATTGATTTTTTATGCATGAAATAGGTTGGAAAGAGCCGTGTTTATTACCTCAGTAGGTATATCAGCCACAAGGGGAGCAACTGCTCCTGCACCTCCTAGTCGGCTCATGCTTAGAACCTGCATGCCATACATTCACCATTTTCAGCACTGCATGAGCATCTTTGATGTTAAGCAACGTCATTTGCTTGTGAAATAATTCTGAAAAGTGGAACTTGCCATGTGGATAAAGTAGAAACGAGTATGATGAAAGTAAATATCAATCATGGAGTGGAGGAGAAACAGTGTTTTTGTTTGACATTACAGACAAGGAAATAAATTTCGGTACAGTTCGGATATTATGTCCTATATGAAGCGTGATTATAGACCACGGAAAAAGGGAAAGCCAGGATTCTCACGCTCCTCTTGTAGTCATGATCGCATACCAAACATTCATGACAAATTTCTAGTATACCTTCCAGTATTGGAAAATTCTGAATTCGTATGTTTTCCTATTCTGTAAGAACTGAAAGTGACGGTGTCCAACAACTGTCAAGAGCTGTTAGGAGGGGTTCTGATCATGATCATGACTAATCTGTTAAATGTAAAAAATTGGGCTTCTATAATTTGGCTACTGTATTCAGGTCTAACCCAATGATAACTACTGGTTCATCCAAATTGGTAAAGCGAGATAACTAACATGCCTTCTTTATAACTAAGGTAAAGTACTAAATCTAATATAATGTAGGGGTAAAGAGTTTCATTAAGCAACCTTCACTTCCAACTGAAGAAACTTGACGTAATCAATTATCTCATCGAGCATCGAAGCCTTATCCGTTTGCACAACGAAGAAAAAGGAATTTTGTTAATGTTACAGTAGTTATTGGGCATCTGAATTTCAAGAAATGTGAAGAAAACATAATTGATGACTAGAAAGCCTAACAAAACAAAACCTTATTGGAATTAGGAACTAGTTCTTGCAGAGCCTTCATTCTCTCTGCAATCCTCTCCCGACGCAACTGCAACCAAATCAACAAATTTCACATGAAACCTAACACCTGCAAGCTTACAGAAATTCATTGAAGCTTGATCATATCTTTTGAAAAAAAAAAATTGGAAGAGAAACATACTCTTTCTGCAATACTGTGGGGATCTGTAGCCTGTCCACAGCGTGCCCTTACTCGAGGTCGAACAGGTGGTACAGCACCAACTCCGGCCAGAGGTGGATTCTGATGCTGAGGTTCGGGCATTCCACCATACCGTTGCATTGGGACTTGTCCGACCTGAAACAAACTCGTACACATACAAATCGTCAAGTATATGAACAATTCATAGAGATAGAAGAAGAAAAGAAAAATATGTCTCCCATTCAATGAAGAATTCTTATGTTACATGCGGATGGAAGTTTTGGCCTGTCAGTCGAACGCCCCGTGGTGATCCGGCGAACGGCGGAAATAGCCCTCCGAGGTTCGAATCTCGGGCCTAATTTATCATTACAGGAAAAAAATTATTTCAACTTCCATTGAGAGCCAAACATGAATTTTCAAGCTTAAGACCTACAATCTTACATTAGTTGCCGACTTGAAGGAAGCTTCAATTTCATCCCGCGAGCATGGCTCGTTGATGTCGCCTGATTTTCCCGCCTGGCTGAGACTGAGAGGAAGAGGAAGCATTCCTCCGTCGCTGCCATTACAGCTGCCTCCTGTACTGGGCGACCGCGTCATTACGGCAGTGCCGTGAGGCGAATTGCCCATGGAGGCCAACAGCTCTGAAGCGCTTGCATTTCCTGTTCCCACTATGGCTCCTGTGAAAGGCATGGGACACGTTGCCAAACGATTTCAACACTTGGAGAAAATTTAATGTTTCGGCTTCCTTCTAGTTGTTAATGTTGATATGTAGCAATTAATAAATGGTACAGTAAATTTTTAATCAAGATTTGCAAAAAATTAATTTAAGTACGGTTTAAACATGTGATTTAGATATGCAAAGAAGTTAGTGGGGTAGATTTGATCCATTGATTGAGTGGCGACGACCAGAATATACCGGCATCTTTCAATCTAGACCATCAGATCAAAAAAATTAATTAGCCTAATCACAAAACATGCTCCTTCAGATAGGTTACGCTTCTATCTACGTAATTAATAGCCAGGTTGTTAATCCACAAGTGATAATAGTGGTTGTTTTTTTTTTTTTTTCTGCTTTTTTTTGCAAGTTACTTGTTATTTGAGGAGGTCAACATTTTGCTTCAAAGACTTAGTAATGTAATTTTGTTTTCTGGACATTAATAGAAATCAATGGTTGGATATTTAAAAAAAAAATGTTATTTAATAAATTTTAAGGAATACAAGAGAGCCACAATTTTTTTTTTTCAGAATTTATTTATTTTTTTGTCTATCAGGAAAATGTTATATAATTAGAATTAATATTAATGTAATTATTTCGGAATAAAATTTTTAAAATTTAATTTAATTATTAATAATTATTAAATAGATAGTAGAGGTTTAATTAAAAAAAAGTTGTTATTCTATGATTTTTGAAGGAATGCAAGAGAGCCACAATTTCCTTTTTAGGAATTTATTTATTTCTCTATTATGAGGAAATTTTTATGTAATTAGAATTAATCTTAATGTATTTATTTTGGAATAAAATTTTAAATTTTAAATTTAATTATTAATAATTAATAGATAGATGGTAGAGGTTTAATTTCTATGGAATATCTTAAAATATTATTTGTAGTATTCATAAATGGGACGATGAAAATTATTTTCAAAGTAGTTATTCATTTTTTGTCTTTTCAATTAAATTGATTGATTTAAAAAAATGGGTAATATAAACAAGTGTCATATGAAATGAGTTATGGTTTTTTAGGGATGTGGTATTGATAAGTCATGGCTTTGGCTCGTGGTATTGTAACAAATTCTATTTATATATTACAAATGTCCACAGTAAAGGGTTGATTAGTCTCCATAGTTAAGAATGTCATTACATATTTTTTTAAATGTATATTATTTTTTTATAAATATTTTTTTTTATAATTAATAATAATAATTTTAAATAAATTTACAATTTAATTATTTTTTTATGATTTTAGAAAAATATATATCATGAAATAAATGTTTTGATTTTTATACATGCTTATCAATCATTTAATTATATGACTACCCTAACGATAATAAAAATTTGTGATTTGGTAAAAAATAAACTATTAAAAAACATTTACATATAAAAACATCACTTCAAAAAATACACATCATTAAAATCTTATCACAATTAATCAATATTAATAATTCAATAACATATACAAACTCTATATTTATTAATCTTAAAATATGAATTCAAAGAAACAAACATATTTTTAACCTTTATACATGTTTAAAATATACATCAACACATTAAAATTTAAATGATTTCAATCACCTATAAGAACATTCAAAAAATACTAATAAATATTTTAGTCACTTGACATTCAACAACTCTATTTAATAATTGGAGGATAATTATTTAAATTATTTCTAAGTATTGTTTTAGTTTCATTTCCTATTGTAATTTTTGTTGTGATTTCCTTATTAACATTGATATGATAATTTTAAATGTTTGACTTTATAAATTATTAAATTATTTTTTATTTTAATAAAAAAATAATTTGTTACTATGTGATTGGTTGAAAAGTTTGGGTATAGTATTTATACTTTTTTAACACATGTACGTGAAATTTAGTTGCCTTGAAAATTTGTCAATTTTCATGGATTCTGATTGGCATCTTGTAATGAAATTAAAATTAAAAGTAAAGGAATTTTAGTTTTTTTTATTTTAATTTAGTTACTATTTAAATTTATTAACTAATGCATTTATATAAAACTTTTTTTTTACATATTAAAAAGAGAAATTATTTAAATGATAATGCACAAATAATATATAAAATCCTAAGGAACAAAACATTTTACTTTTTTTTCTATCTTTTAAAACAAATATTTGTACCTTTCTTCTCTCTTTCTTCTCTTTTTTGAGAAAAAAATATTATTTTTAGAAGTTGGGTTGCACGTTTTCCCTTTTTTGAGAAAAAATAATCATTTTTAGAAGTTCTTCAACTTTCATCTTACAATAAAAAAAACTTGTGAGAAATTTTATTAGCTTTCTATTACTTATTTTTGGAAATTTTTTTATTCACATTTGATATGTCAACCTAGCAATTCTTTGAGTGTTAATCAAGGGATTCATAAAGAGTCATTTTTTTTTGCACTAACTTATTCTTTGTGAACTTGGTGTTTTTGAAAGAAAAATAAATGTGTTGTACCAATCTAGACAAACTCTACATCAATATAGCTCTACATCGATATCGTTATATTTATGAAACCAACTGATGCATATCATAATTACTAGAATTGTTTGAAAAAAAATATATGAAAAAATATAAATTTTGAATATGTTTAGTTTAGCTTCAAGTTTCTCAACATATTAGTTATAAACTAAAATTCTATAAACTACCCATTACACATGACGAACCAATGTAATGAACCATAAAATTTTCAAATTTTACAGTGTAATTTGGAGATAAGTAATTTTAATTTCACTGAATCATAATGACTTTCAGAATTTTTTTGCACCCATTTTATTAGAAAATTAATTAAAATTAGTAAAAATCTATAAAAGTAGATTCAATTCTACAAATGCTAGTATCGGTTCTGAAAGTTAATTCATTAGATTTAATGGAGTTTGACCATTCTGAAGTTCTAAAAAGGTGCTCAGAGTCGAGTTGATGCATAGTTGCAAACGTATTAATTTTTCTGAACTTTTTTAGTAATTCGACTGAGCTTTTTTCGGTGTCGGATTTCATTAATATAAACAAAAGAAAAGTTTGGTTGAAATTTTGGTTGCTAATTCCTCCGGCCACAAAAAAACGATGTGGCCCCTAAAAAGAAGGTTTGCCAAACTCTATAAAAGGGAGAAATCGAAACAATATTTTCACACACTTTTTTCATATGGACTCAATTTTCAAACTAAATATTTTGGGCTGAATTTTTAAAGGAAATTTTTTTAGATTCATTTTTAAACGGCATTTTTTTGGAAGACTTTTTAAAGTGATTTTTGTCTAAATTTTGAAAGTGAGTTTTTTTGTCCAAATTTTAAAAGTGCGTTTTTTTTGCATTATTTTGAAATTGACATTTTTGGGTTGGATTTTTAAAATCTACATAGACTAAATTTTCATGGGAAGTCAAAGAAATTGTAAGAGAAAATATGATTGAACAAGAAACCTTGAGGCTTGTACAGAATAAGGGAGAGAATATTACAAAAAAAGGAAAGAAGAAAGCTCAAATATTGATAGCAAAGATCAACCTCAACTAGAAGTTGAAGAAGGTATATAAATGTAAATATTATAAATGATATTTAAAATTTACTAAGTGTGCTATAAACCTTAATTTTTATTTGATGAAATAATTTGAAAAATATTTTGTAATGTAAAGAGAGATATATTCCTCATAACATTGATGATGAGATTGAAAATGTTGAAAGACAAAGTGAAAAAGATAATGAACCAATGATTTATGAAGTTGTATGTATCATATTGTGTGAGTGTGTTTGTACACTCTCCAGGTTCTCACCTGGAGAGCCATTTCATTAATTTTATCATCGTATTGGAGTGCACAAGATCAGAGACCTGTGCGTTGTAAGGCTAAGTTCTTAGAGAAGTTTGCCAGTAGTGGATCGTTGTGGATCGATCAGCTTGGTAACCCTTCATTGTGTTGGCATCTGAGTGAGGATAGTCTTTGCACTGACTGGAGGATCTTGTCTTGTTAGAGTGGATTGCTTTCCTCTGCTCGTGGCTGTTGGTTGTCAAAGACGAAGTCACCATGGAAGCATGGAAGCATGGAGTGCGACTAGCATGGTCTGGTAGACTGGTATTTGTGTCTTTTCTTTCTTTGCGTGCCGGATCTACATCCTTAGCAGAGACCTCTTTCTTGCTGTTGATGTGACAATAGGGATGATCTTTACCGGTGAAAAATTACAAGTCTCCAAGGGACTCGCTGGACTGTGAAAAAGAGAGTGCAGTCGGTGGAATAACACCTGCTACCTAGGTGTGGGATACGATACTTGCATTTGGGAACAACAATCTAGTTTTTAACATCTACAACATCTTCTCTTTCTCGTTTCTCTAGTGAAAGTCAACTGGTCTGCGTGAGATCGAGAGAGAATGAAATATTAGGGGACTGCCAGTTATTTGTAGTTCTTTCAATCGCCGCCTGCAAGAGATCTAATGGAAATGAAAGTTGATGAGTCTCCCAACCATTTCTGATCTATGAGGTGGCCGCCATTACGCTTTTAACTGTTCACAGTTCTTCAAATTCGGCTTCCGGGGCATTTACGAATGAAATAAATACTTTGTGAATGAAGCACTAGAAATGAGATAACAAAAGCTTCATGAGATAAGAAGTTGGGTACATGAAGACAGAAACTTTCTAATTCAAACGAAAGTAAAATGCTACCCCCCAAAAAAAAAAAAAATTTCCTTCAAAGGAACACTATCCATAGATTGTGCCAATAAGTCATTCATTGTTTTAAGGCTGCTTAAGAGTTGGTCTTCAGTGGTGAATGTGGCATTAAAGTTTAAATTGGGAGCTATTCGAAGTCCTTGGTTTAGGATACCATCCATCTATTGAATTTTTATCAGTGGTCACGTACCAACGACAGCAGAAATGCTGGTACAGCTATGTCCATCACCAAATGCATCGTGTTCACTTCTAGGAAAGCCAGCTATACCAAAAGTTTGTCTCAAGCTGCTCATTATTAATATTAGTTTTTTTTATTGACCCAAAGATCACGTTTGCAAAAGATGATTATATCTGTGTAACTACTAGACTAAAAATTTCACAGCCCTTTTGGACTTGCGCCTTCAGATTGGGATAGCAGAGGATCGAGTGGAGTCGAAATCTGGAAGCAAGACAAAACCAGATAAGCTGGACCTTTTAACAGCATGTCTATATTTTTAGATATTTTTGATTTTGATGATGATGATGATGATATTCTCATGTTGGCATTTGGAGGGATTAGCATGAGTAGTATTTTTAAGTTTGGAATTTTTTCAGAAAAACAATGTGGTTCTGTTGATGACCATGAGAAACAAGAGGCACAATCTATTGTGTAAGATCCTGATATTGAAGAGTCACAAGTTGATCTTCAAGAAGGATGTAAAGATTAACAAAGTGTTGAAGATCAATTGGACGAGCCACATGAAGCTGATGGCGAAGATGTGGCAGAAGAAGACAGAGCTGGAGAGAATTTTAATCTCATCAATATTTATGTGTGTGTAGATGACAACATTGCTGAAATTTACATGCGTGACACCAGAAATGGTGAGAGAAAATAGTTTCCTATTAAGCCTGTTCATAACTTTCAAAAGTGCGAGGATAAGCGTTCAAGCTTTCCATCACTGGGGAAGAAATGAGGCGAAGATACATCACTATCTCATGACAAAGAAAGTGAAGATGAAGTCTCATCCACGAATGAAAAAATATGGTCTCACAAGCATAAAGACCAGTATGAAAAATTTGTTACCAAGTTTTTATTTTTTTTACAATTGTAAGCCTAGTTGAGATTAGACCAGCAGGCCTATGTTATCATATGTTATTTTTCTGTACCCTTTGTCCATTAAGGGGGAGTGTTAGAAATTAATGGAGAAAGTTCAGTTAGGATAGGATTGAGATTCTAATTCTAGATCTCAGATCCTAATATTCAGGGAGTGGTTCAAACCACCCAATTGTGAGAAAGCCTATATGTACTAGGTTGTTCTCTTGATTCAATGTATCAGATTGTGTGAGTGTGTTTGTACACTCTCCAAGTCCTCACCTGGAGAGCCATTTCATTAATTTTATCATTAATTTTATAAATTGAATCACCAGGTTTGTATATATATATGTCATGTGTATTATTGAAATTATACGTATTTGTTAATTTCAATTTCATTCAAAATCTAGTTTTTAAGTTAATTATTTCTTGAATATTTATACCAATTTTGTAAATTTAATTCTTATATGTACGAATGAAATAAATATCGAAGATGAGATGTTAGAAAATGTTGACAATGACACATATGGAGATAAAAAAGATGACCAAGTTATATGATATCATGTTAAGCTCATTATTAATAAGTTATTCAAATATGAAAATGTAGCAGTTCAAGCCCAAATTTTAAGAAGTCTCTTAACATCAAAGAAATTAAAATAATCTATGCCTCTATTGGGTATTCGAAAATCAACGAAAGATAAAAAAAAATGAAGGAAAATGTGATACAAAATATAAATAGTGCTCTAAAATAAATTAGAAAATATAGACAGAAAAGTGATATAGATGCATGTAGAGCAAGACAAATGGCAGTGGTTTCATCAAGTACTAAATAAAATTGTTTGGTAAAATTTATGGCAAAAGCATTAGGGACCTCACGAAAAAAATTGCACAAACATCAGAAATTTCAATTGTAAATAGATGTAAATGATGAGATCACTTGTTGTATAGACATGAGGAAGATGTTAAAAGAATAATATATGAATATTGGATGAAAAATTCACATGTTTCACCAAAATTAAAGGATATGATGTGGCGAAGAATATCACGAAATCAATATGGAGAACATGCAAGACGTATCTTGGACACCACTCAGATAGAGTTGTTCAATAAGTTTGTAGAAGAGAAACATGAAATTAATATCTCAATTAGTACTTTTGTGCAAAAAAATACATGACATGTTAAATCTATCACTGTATGCGAAACTTCTTGTTGTCGTTATCATGTGGAGTTTCAGTTATATTATCACACATTCCTTAATTTTGTTAAAACAGTTTGGAAGAATTCACCTCCTCCTTCCATTGTCCACGATTTCATATCCCAAATTCTATGTTCAAGAGAAATTCATGAATTATATTACCAAAATAAATGTGTTGGTGGTAAAAGAAATGTGTTGTGATGAATCTTTAAAGTGATTTTTTGTCTAAATTTTGAAAGTGAGTTTTTTTGTCCAAATTTTAAAAGTGAGTTTTTTTTTGCAGGATTTTGAAATTGACATTTTTGGGCTGGATTTTTAAAATCCACATAGACTAAATTTTCATGGGAAGTCAAAGAAATTGTAAGAGAAAATATGATTGAACAAGAAACGTTGAGGCTTGTACAGAATACAGGAGAGAATATTACAAAAAAAAGGAAAGAAAGCTCAAATATTGAAAGCAAAGGTCAACCTCAACTAGAAGTTGAAGAATGTATGTAAATGTAAATATTATAAATGATATTTAAAATTTACAAGTGTACTATAAAACTTAATTTTTATTTGATGAACTAATTTGAAAAATATTTTGTAATGTAAAGAGAGATATATTCCTCATAACATTGATGATGAGATTGAAAATGTTGAAATACAAAGTGAAAAAGATAATGGACCAATGATTGATGATGTTGTTGAAGGTGTTGAAAGAAATTCAAGTGAAGAAATTGAATCACCAAGTTTGTATATATATGTCATGTGTATTATTGAAATTATACATATTTGTTAATTTCAATTTCATTCAAACTCTATATTTTAATTTAATTATTTCTTGAATATTTATACCTATTTTGTAAATTTAATTCTTATATGTACAGATGAAATAAATATCGATGATGAGATGTTAGAAAATGTTGACACTGACACATATGGAGATAAAAAATATGACCAAGTTATATGATATTGTGTTAAGCTCATTATTAATAAGTTATTCAAATATGAAAATGTGGCAGTTCAAGCCCAAATTTTAAGAAGTCTCTTAACATAAAAGAAATTAAAAGAAGCTATGCCTCTATTGGGTATTCGAAAATCAACGAAAGATAAAAAAAAATGAAGGAAAATGTGATACAAATTATAAATAGTGCTCTAAAATAAATTGGAAGATCTAGATAGAAAAGTGATATAGATGCATGTAGAGCAATACAAATGGAAGTGGTTTAATCAAGTACTAAATAAAATTGTTTAGTAAAATCTATGGCAAAAGCATTAGGGAAATCACAAAAAACATTGCACAAACATCAAAAATTTTGATTGTAAATAGATGTAAATGATGAGATCACTTGTTGTAAAAGTATTTGTAGGAAACCATACAAATATAGACATGAGGAATATGTTAAAAAAATAATATATGAATATTGGATGAAAAATTCACGTGTTTCACCAAAAGTAAAGGATATGATGTGGCGAAGAATATCATGAAATCAATATGAAGAACATGCAAAACATATCTTGAACACCACTCAGATAGAGTTGTTCAATAAGTTCGTAGAAGAGAAATGTGAAATTAATATCTCAATCAGTACTTTTGTGTAACAAAATACATGATATGTTAAACCTATCACTATATGTGAAACTTGTTGTTGTTATCATGTGGAGTTTCAAATATATTATCACATATTCCTTAATTTTGGTAAAGCAGTTTCGAAGAATTCACCTCCTCCTTCCATTATCCACGATTTGATATCCCAAATTATATGTTCAAGAGAAATTCATGAATTATATTACGAAAAGAAATATGTTGGTGGTAAAAAATGTGATCATTATGGAAATTTGAATTTATTTCACAACAAATATCGTATTGCTATAAACGATCAATCATTGTCCAACATAAAAATGAAATGGAAGAGATATGAATATATTTATACATTGATTGGTTCAAGTAGTACTACTAGTACTAAAAGGATTTATTTACAAGAAGAAGATTTTTTATGATAGAGTTTTTGAAGAATTCTGAGGCATAAATTTATAAATACAACAAGCATTCCCATAGAGCTTGATGGAGGACTTGCAATTCAAAAAATACAGTGAAATTTTTCTATCAGGGACCATTTCGTCAATAGTTGATTTTGTAGATAATTATACATTTGTGAAAAATATGAAATACAGAATGAATACTTTCATTATGGAAAAGTCTCAATGATTTTTCATATTCTATATGGACACGCTGAAAAAATTGTTGATCATATAGAAAGCACCAATGAAAATGGACATGTTATTAAATAATATCACATTTATATCAGCGATGATCGTGACTCATTGAAAGGTCATGGAATAAAAATCAATGAAGATTGGATATGGTCATATGTATGCACAAGTCAATTCAAATCTTCACGATCATTCTTTTGGTTGTGTCGTCTTCATATGAAAACCCACATTAAAAATTGTTGGAATTTCTTTGAGACTAGCTATGGAAAATGAGAACATGATGGTGCAGGGGCATGTATAAAATCAGCACTTTGAAGATATCAAATGGACCACTCTACAAATCAACTTGTCTCAACTGGAAAATTTGGTCAATGATGCATCGTTTCACTAAGCCATGAGACTAAACCATCAAGGGAAGTATGAAGGTACATGTACATATATGCAAATTAACTTGCATATATACTAGAATTTTAATATATGATCTAATTTTTATTAATTTTATAATTTTAAACATTATAAATTCTAAACATTATTTATCACAATGATTATCTTCAATATATAAATTTAATTTTAAGTAACATATTTATATTCTTGTTTGAATTTTCCATATAGGGTTTTTTGACATATTGGAGTCCAATATGTAGATAGATCAATTTCATATGAAACTGAAACAATAATGTGGACTCAAAAATTGCATTAAATTAAAACAGAGGAGTACCGAAATGTGTTTGCATTTGATAAAATAAAATATTCTTGTTTTTTTTTTTGTTTGCATAGAGGACACACAATGCAATGATGTTTGTGAAAACAAAATGTATGTAAAAGCTTAGAAGCATATGTAACTAAATACAAATGGGAAAATGTTAGTTGAAAAATTCAAAGAGATGGAATCAGAGGAGATTATAATATCATCTGAAGGTGATCAATTTTTATGATGCTGTTAGAGAAGATAACATTTTGATTACTTTCAAATGATAGAGATCTAAAAATAGATAATAAAATCAATACCATGGTAATTTAAAGTTAATTTTTCTTGTTAATTATGATATGAATTTAGACTTGTTTTATTCTGCAGGAGATCGGTTTTCTGTAGTTGCACATCCTAACAACCTAAAAATGTCAACTATTATTAGATTACTTGCACTGAAGGAAAGATGAAATTATTGGAAGGCTATGTTGATAACAGGTTTATATATGAAAGAGGGTCTATTATACTGAAAGGTTATTTTTTGCAACAAACTCATCAAACTAAGAGTAATGTTTACTTTCAAGACTATCAACCTGATGTCATAATTTTTCAATCTAGTCACTTGGTGTGTGAAACATGCATAAATTTGATATAAGTACAATCAAATAAAAAATTGAAAGATAAGAAATTGAGAATGTCAAAAGTTGACCATGAACTAATCATTGAGAATGGCATTCCATTAGAATTTTTTTAATTGAATTGACCAACAATTTCTTCTCGGATTTATCTTTGAGAACTTAGAGTCCAAGTACATTGTTAGCCTTTCTTTTTGTGCACTCTTAAGTTGTACATTCTTAATAATGTATTGAGTTAAAAATTTATATTTATATTTCATGTTATGTACAAGTGTATTGAGGATTTGATTCTACTGATATTATATTTACATGAACTACAAGTAATTTATATGTAAATACATTTTTTGGTCATAAACGATTTCATACATGAATGAAATTTTTAATACATTAGTCAATTCTATACATGAATGCAAAATGTATGTATCTAGCATATTTTATAATGCAATTTTAAGTTATTGATTGTTTTAGACATATACTTCAAATTGTAAGATTAATTCAAATGCAAAATTTGTACCATGTTTTGTAATTTCCAATTTTACTAGATTGAAATTTTAAAAAAATTGATAAAACTTTAAAAACAAAACCTAAGAATCATATACTAACAAATTATAAGAATGATTGGATGCAATGTGTACCAACTAAATGCAAATAAAGTAAATGAAAATTTACTTTCATTGTTACATATTCATGAACTTAAATATGTGAAACCTTTAAAAGTGTCAAACCATACATCATGCAAATTGCGGGACATGTTTTATAATGCACTTTTATCTATTATATTTGTGTATTCAAAGAAATTGATATTAAAAGTTAAGTGTCAACTAACATCCATAGTATCCTTTCTATGCTAGATGTTTTTTAATTTGCAATTTTAATAGATTCATTTTAAATAACTTTTGAAACATTTAAATGACTTTAACAAAACCTAAGAATAATCTACTAACATTAAATAAGAACAATTGAATGCAAAATGTACCAATTAAATGCAAATTTACTTTCCTAGCAACATATTCATGAACTTAAATATGTAAAACCTTTAAAATAATCAAACCATATGCACATAATGCGAATTGTATGGTCATGTTTTATAATATGTTTGTGCACATGAACACCTTTATATTAGACATTTTAACTCTCAACTGATATACATAATAGCCTTTCTAGATACATGAATGAAAAATGTACATGTACTGGATATTTTATAACATTTTCAATTTTTCGATTGTTAATAGACATTTGTGTACACCTAATTATAAGATTCATTTTTAAATGAAAAATGTACCATACATGTAAATTTTGTAATTTTCAATTTTAATAGATTTATTTTATATAACTTTCAACATTGAAATAACTTTAAAAAAAAACCTAAGAATCATAGATACTAACATTATAAGAATGATTGAATGCAAAATGTATGAATTAAATGCAAATTTACTTTGATTGCTACATATTCATGAACTTAAATATGTATTTAACCTTTAAAAGCATCAAGCCACATTCAAATCATGCAAATTGTATGGTCATGTTTTATAATGCAATTTTATAGTATTTTTATGCATTCATTTACAACTTTATATTAAAAATTGATTATCACCTTTAATAGACATCTACACCTAATTATAAGATCCAGGTTCAAATGCATAATGTACCATGTGTTTTGTAATTTGCAATTTTAATAGATTCATTTCAAATAACATGTGATAAAAAAACTTTAAACAAAATATAAGAATCATCTACTAACATTATAACAACATGATCATGCAAAATGTACCAACTAAATGCAAATTTACTTGAATCATTGCTACATATTCATGAAATTAAATATGTCAAACTAAGTTTTAAACATCAAACCATGTATCATGAAAATTGCACCATGAAAAATGTACATAAAATCCAAAATTAGCATCTACTAAATCATAATTTAAAGGTTCTAGATTTAAAATATGTCCAAAATCTATATCATTTAATAAAAGTAAATACAACGTATACTATATAAAAATGTTGTTGTTAGGTCCCTATATTACTAGTTTAGTCCCTTATTGTTATTAGTGTAGCCTCCTTATTGTTATTGTTGTACCCTTGTAACCCCAATATTGTTAATATTGTGCCCTTACATTATTGTTGTTAGGTTGGCTAGGATTATATTGTTACCCCATGGACTCCTATATATAGAAGGAGGTTTTGTCATTTGTATCATCCAAGAATTGTTCATTTATGTAATGTAAAGGAGGTTTCCCCCTCGAAGTGGATAAATTATAAGGCATTTATCTCTCTTTTCTTCTATTTTTGGAGCCCATTTCATAACATTTGGTATCAATGCTTTGGATTCTAGGGTTTCGTTGCTCCAAATAGGTCATCGTGGAATTTTCCGTATAAATTTGTTTATACGAAGGTTCAGAAGCTTAATTTTTTAAAGAGCGAAGTCAAAATTCTGAGGAAGGTCATGTAAAAATTTCAGATCTTGGTTCGCAATATTTTTGGAGATATGATCTGTGGAAGTTAGGGTTTTTTTAGGCTCCCAAATTTCACCTAAACAGTTCATCGTGGAATTTTCACTATATCGTTGTTTCTACGAAGTTTAAGAAGCTAATATTTTTATAGAAGGAAGCTGAAATCCCAAGGAACATCGTGTAAAATTTTCAGATCTGGGTTCGCAATATTTTCGGAGATATGATCTGTGGAAGTTATGGTTTTTTCAGGCTCTCGAATTTCATCTCAAAGAGGTGACCGTGGGAAAATCACCATAACTCTCTCTCTAAGCATCAGATTGGAATTCTGTAAAATTCGGTCACAAGTACACGGACTGTAGTTTCCTGTGTATCAATTTGAGAGATGAAGGAGGCAACAGTGACACGCGGAACACCATACAAGTTTGATCTACTAATGATCAGGAGTTCATAAATTTTGCTCAAAATTCAAAGTTACGGGATTAGGTTGAAACCAGGATGGTTGTGTACATCTTGTCCTCCTGATTCCAGCGCTGTGAACGGTTCAAAAAAAAAATGTTGTATGAGGAAGATATTGTGTTATGATTAAAATGGTAAATAGGTAAATTTGCAACAGTTTGACCAGGTTTTTCTGGGCTGTATAGTTAGTAAAAATAATATTCCCCAGAATATTCCTTCTATCGGACCAATCTATCCTTGACAAGTGTCATGGTTTTAGTGGCTTAATGTGTTTTAGAGGAGCCAATGAGAAGGCGCCATCTGGCAAGGCCCGAGGCCGCCATGTGGCCTTAAAATTTGTTCTAAAATTTTATTGAGGTCGTAGGGCTCAACCCCCTCACCACCCTCTAGGCATGCACACGGTTTACTGACTATTCTACATGTTGTTGCTTAACAAAGTATGGATGCGGGTTTGATTTAACGTCAACTGCATATATGTTTTGGGGTTGGGAACTGCTGGCAGTCCCAAACCACCAGCAGTCCCAGGGAGTTTTTACATGGCACAGTCAAGCCAAGCTAATCGTCACGATTAGAGCTAACCCGACGACAACCAAACCACAATTCACCTAAAATTTCAGTCACCAGCAGAGGTTCCACTAACCATCAAGCCCACTACCGGTTGGGGGTGAGCATGTGGCCACCACCCTAACCCTAACATTTATTGCACGGCTTAATAGGCAGAGTGGATAGGGGCATGCCAAATTTGGTAGTCAACCCTAATTTAACTCCATTTAGCTGGAGCTCTCCACATTTAGCAAAGTTTTCCTATGAGATATTGGGAAAAAGTGTATGGGGCTCAATTTTCGAATATTCTAGGTGAATGAAGAGTCATTTTTGACTAATTGGAGAATTCTAAAGCCATTGGTGTAGAGAAAAAAACCATTAGAGCACTCTAACTACATGTAATAGCAAATTTTGAGCATAATGAAATATGGACAATCCATTGGGAGCTGGACTAGCAGATGTAGCCCAGGAGGGGGAACCGCTTCATCATGCCTACTGTGTAAACTTCATGTGGTGACTTATTTCTCTATTTTACATTGTTTTTTAGTGTTATTTATGCTTATTTTATGCTTCTAATTCACTAAAGTTCATCCATAATTCATGGAAAAACTCCTTAAATCCTTATGCAAACTAATGAACCAATTATGCACATGTTTTTAAAATTGAAAGACCCTTAGCACAACAAAACTAATATAGTCATTTCAGATCAAATGGTATCGGAGCTAGAGTTTCTCTCTGGTGTTTTTTAGTGCAAATAATTTTTTAACTATTTACAAGTTTTAGATGCTTACAAGGCTCAAACTCAAAGGGGAGAAGGAAAACTGGTGGAAGCAGGAGGGTCTCAGAAGGAGCCAAAGAAAAGGAGAGAAAGATTGCCACAATCTCCACCACCTAGTTCACCTCCTAAAGAAGAAGAAGCTTCATTAAGCATGCCTCATGAGGAAGGAGAAATTCATGAAGAAGTTGACCCTAAGGAAGAAGAAAGAGTGTTTAGGAAAGCATTTCTTGACATGACTGAAATGGTTAGAATTATTTATCAAGAAAGGAATCAGAGACTGGAAGGAGAAGGATCTAAACTCCAAATGGAGGGACAAGGATCTTTAGGAGGTCAACATGATGAAGAAAAGTCAAAGAAGGGAAATGGAGGAAATGGAGGCAATGGAGGGCCACCATCTTCACCCTCATGATCATCATCATCTTCTACCTATTCTTGAGTACATCAGCCACACAATTCCAAGAGCACTGGTAAATCTCCTTTATTAAAACCTTATGTTAAGTTCAAATTTCCAATGTTTAGTGGTGAAGTAAATGTAGACAAGCTAGATAAATGGATTCGAAAATTGGAGCTCTATTTAAGAATACAAAACCTTGAAGATGATGATACAAAAATTCAATTAGCTTCAGCACTTGTTTGGTGGGAAGTCAAGACACAAAAGGAAATTAAGAAACATGGTAATATTATTCTATCATGGTCAGATTTTATTGCTTCTATTAAACGATAGTTTTATCCATTAGCGTATAGGAAAAAATCCATCATGAACTGGAAGAACGTTAGGCAGTTAAAGGGACAAAATGTGCAAGAATACACCCAGTATTTAGGAGAAGAGCTTTTTTATTAGGGGTGGATTTGAAAACCCAAGACACCTTGATAAAGTACATAGGAGGCTTACATAGCTACCTAAAACATACTATTCTCATGTTTAACCCCACCAGTCTAGATGAAGTTTGTGTTCTGGACACACATCTAGAAGCTTGAGGGAAGAACATTCCTGAAGAGTGTAGGAAGAAACCTTTTAAGGGAAAAGCCATGGAAAATACCCCAAAAGGTAAAAACAAAAAGAATGCACCTGTTAAGAAAGAGGGAGAAAACGTGACATGTAAACATTGTTAAAAAGAAGGCCATGATGAAAGTCATTGTTGGAAATTACAACCAGAATTGAGGCCAAAGAAACCCAATAACAAAGGGAAACAAAAAAATACTGCTACAACTCAACATGACTTAGGGTTTGATTCAGGTATGAAACTAAAATTACAGCCATGGGATTGTGTTAGGTCCATATATTACTAGTGTATTCCCTTATTTTTTTTAGTGTAACCCCCTTATTGTTATTGTTGTACCACTGTAACCCCAATATTGTTATTATTGTGCCTTTACATTATTGTTGTTAGGTTGGCTAGGATTATATTGTGATCCCATGGACTTCTATATATAGAAGGAGGTTTCGGTCATTTGTATCATCCAATAATTGTTCATTTATGTAATGTATTGGATGTTTCCCCATTGAAGTGGCTAATTATAAGGCGTTGATCTCTCTTTTCCTCTATTTTTGGAGCTGGTTTCATAACATTTGGTATCAGAGCTTTGGATTCTATGGTTTCGCTGCTCCAAAAGGCCATCGTATAATTTTCGCTATAAATTTTTTTATACGAACGCTCAAAAGCTAAGATTTTTACAGGGTGAAGCCAAAATCCTAAGGAATGTTGTACAAAAATTTCAGATCTTGGTTCGAAATATTTGCAGAGATATGGTCTGTGGAAGTTAGATATTTTTTAGGCTCCCGAATTTCACCTAAAATCGGTCATCGTCGGATTTGCGCTATAACAATTTTTCTACGAAGGTTCAAAAGCTGAAATTTGTATAGAGTGAAGAAAAATGCCTAGGGAACTTCCCATAAACATTTCAGTTCTTGGTTGGCAATAATTTCGGAGATATGATCTGTGGAAGGCAGTGTTTCTTCAGGCTCCCGAATTTCATCTCAAAGAGGTGACCATGGTAAAATCGTCATAACTCTCCCTCTAAGTGTCAGATTGGAATTCTGTAAAAAGTGGTTGCAATCACACGTACTTCAGTTTCATTTCTATAAATTTCAAAGCCAAAGGAGGAAACAATGACACATGGCACATCCTACAATTTCACTCTACTGAACCAATCCATAACTAGGTCATTGTGGAAGATTGGGCATAAATTGGCCTTGAAGAATCAAAATCAAGTCAGACCTTTGGAATTAGAAAGAAGATTCATAGGGCTACGAAAGGAGTGAATTTTAGATATTTAGTATCCAAAATCACAGAGATAATTTAGTTTTAACATGGAGCGCCTCAAAAGAAAGAAAAAGGTGCGTGTCTTTTCGAATTGCATAAGTCTTGTTTGAAAAATCAGTTTGAATTGATTCCAAGGGCATATTGTAGAATAGATATCAATATTTGGTTCTAAAATGCCTCCTAAAAATAATTCAACACCAAATAAGCCTCCAGAAGGCTCTAATATGACTCATGAAGACGAAGAACTGCAACATGACATATCAAAATTACAAGAGCAAGTGCACCTAATTTCACTCTCGCAAATAAAAAAAATGAAATGGAAGTTTTGAAGAAAAGTGTGGAAGCTAAGATGGATGGTTTTGAAGAAAGGCATGGAATCTAAGATGAATGGCATCGCAGCTAGCATGGGATCTAATATGGATGACATGGAAGCTAAGATAGATGACATGGAAGCTAAGATCGATGAAAAAATGAAAGACAACATGTAAAACATGAAGAATGATCTAAAAGCAGACATGGAAGGTTTGACAAAGTTTATACAAGAAATGTTTCCTAATGGCGAAAATATACTAGAGGAAACTCATGATGAGAACAAAATAAATTTTAATCGTGATTTCATAAATTGTAATGTTGGATGGAAGAACCACCATATTCCAAAGATGGATATGAGGAAGTTTATTGGCAAGGATCCCATAACGTGGATACTACATATTGAGCAATATTTTGATCTCAATAATATGCAAAACACACAAAAGGTATGCATAGCAACTTTACATTTAGAACAAAATACATTTTTATGGTATCAATGGGTTTTCTCCCATAAAAAAATTGTCACTTGGTCGATTTTTAAGGAGGAAACGATAACTCATAATGAGGATGCAAAGAGTAACACCTTCTTTAGCCAATTGATAAATCTCGAACAAAAGGGTTCAGTGGTGGAGCACATTGAGGACTTCCAAAAGTTGAATATAAGGGTAACTGATATTCCAGAGGAACACAGGATTGATGTCTTCATAGGGACTTTAAAGGATAACATCCAACATGAGGTTCGTGTTTGGGAACCTGATTCATTAGAGAAGGCATTCAGGTTGGCAAGAAAAATTTAATGTAAAATTATGGTGATAAGGAAGCCTACCCCTCACATCTATAAAGATGGAAGTGTTGCTACTCCTAGACTTCCACAACCTACAAGGTTGACACCACAAAAATTGGACGAAAAAAGAGCAGAAGGGCTTTGCTATAGTTATGATAGAAAATACACTAAAGGTCATAAGTGTGCTGAGAAGAAATTATATTACATAGATTCTGAAGAGGAGGAGGAAAATGAATAGGAAGCTTCAAAAGAAGAGGATACACACAAAGAACCACACCTAGAAGAAGAAGAAATGAGTCTGACCATATTGTGTAATGCATTGGCAGGAATTACCACTCCTCAAACTCTCAAGATAGAAAGACATATCAAGAAGAAAAAGGTAATAGTTTTTATTGATTCCGTTAGTATCCATAATTTTATTCATTATAAGGTAGCTAAGGAATTGAATTGTTTCATATACTCAGCACCAGAATGTCAAAGGATGGTTGCAAATGGAGTAACTATAAATTGCTCTGGAAAATGCCATAATATCAAGCTAACCATGGGGGAATATGTATTGAATATTCCAATGCTTTCTATTTCAATGGGAGGTGTTGATGTTGTACTAGGAGTACAATTGTTACAATCTTTGGGGATGGTAGCTTTTAATTTTCAAGAACTTTTCTTGATTTTTTTATTTTTTTTATTTATTTTTTTTTCCGGAAGGAAAGGAAGTCAAATTATGAGGTATTACAGGGAAGCCGGGAAAAATAATAAGTTATAATGTCATGAAAAATCTTCTTAAGAAATAACAGCGAGGCAAAATTGCACAATAATTATCACTAAAAATCATTTATTTCTCCAAATCTCCAAAAAGTCTTGGAAAATAATTCCAAGGTGTTTGAAACTCCCAAAGGACTCCCACCTATTCGTGATCATGATCATGTATTCATTTGATTCTAGGAATTGTCCCTCCAAACATCAGGCCTTACAAATATCCTTATGTCCAAAAGAGCGCAATTGAACGTATGATTGCAGAAATGTTAGAGGCTGGTATAATTCGACCTAGTCAAAGTTCTTTCTCCGCTCCCGTAGTATTGGTGCACAAGAAGGATGGATCATGGCACATGTGTCCGGATAATAGGCAGCTCAATAATCTCACTATTAAAGATAAATTTCCCATTCCTGTGATTGATGAATTATTGGATGAATTACATGGAGAAATTTATTTTACCAAGTTGGATCTTCGTTCAATATATGATCAAATTATAATGAAGACTGAATATATTCCAAAAACAACATTTCAGACACATGAGGGTCATTATGAATTTTTTGTCATGCCTTTTGGCCTTACCAGTGCACCTTCCACATTTCAAGGTTTGATGAATTCCATTTTCAAACCCTTCCTTAGAAAATGTGTGCTAGTAATTTTTGATGTTATACTAATCTACAAAAGGTATTAGAAGGATCATGTTCAACATGTTGACAGGGTGCTCAAACTATTGGAGGAGAAAAAATTATATGCAAAAACATCCAAATGTTTCTTTGGAGTAAAAGAGGTGGAATATCTGGGTCATATTGAATCTCACGAGGGTATTAAGGTAGAACCTAACAAAATTAAAGGCATTAAGGAATGGAAAGTCCCCACAACCATAAAGCAGTTGCAAGGATTTTTGGGGTTAACAGGGTATTATCACAAGTTTGCTAAGAATTATGGGAGAATCGCAGCACCTCTAAAAACATTATTGAAGAAAGGTGCATTTTCATGGACTTCTGAAGCAACTAAGGCCTTTGAACATCTTAAAGTGGCAATGTGCCTAGCACCGATCTTAGCTACGCCAGACTTCACAAAAATCTTTATTGTGGAATGTGATGCCTCAGGAAATGGAATTGGTGTTGTTTTAATGCAAGAAGGAAGACCCAGTACTTTTGAAAGTCTTCCTATCAAAGGAAAGTATTTATAGAAAGCCATTTATGAGAAGGAAATGTTGGCAATACTACATGCACTAAAGAAATGGAAAACTTACGTAATGGGAAGACACTTCAAGGTAAAAATTGATCATGATAGTCTTAAACACTTTTTGGAGCAAAAACTATCTTCAGAAGAGTAGCAAAAATAGGTCACAATGCTGTTGGGTTATGACTTTGAAATCATTTACAAAAAAGGAAAGTTAAATGTTGTTGCAGATGCACTCTCAAGAAAGGATGAGGAGGTGGAAGCATTTCTGTGTGCCATTTCTATTATCCAAACAGATTGGATAACTGAAGCAAGGGATGAATGGAGGAAGGATGAAGAAGTGTGGACACTCATTCAAAAATTGCAGCAAGATCCTAGTACATCTAATATATTTAGTAGGAAAAATGATTCCTTATGGTACAAATATCGCTTATATATTTGTAATAATTCCCAACTAAAAAAAAAGATTCTTTTGGAATTGCACAATTCTCCTTTAGGAGGACACTCGGGATTCTTAAAAACTTACCAGAGGGTGAAGAAATAATTTTTTTGGGATGGCCTTAAATCTAATATTCAAAATTTTGTGGCTGAATGTTTGGTTTTCCAGCAAAGTAAAGTTGATATAATTAAGACCTCAGGCCATCTACAACCTTTAACATTGGGAGGAAATTTCAATGGATTTTATCACAGGTTTACTTAATTCAGAAGGAAAAAGTGTCATCATGGTGGTAGTTGATATACTTACCAAGTATGCACACTTTTGTGCATTATCTCATCCCTTTAAAGCAAGTAAATTTGCTATTGCATTTATGGAAACAATTCAAAAGCTACATGGAAACCCAATGATTATTGTAAGTGACAGGGATCCCATTTTTACTGGAAATTTTTGGACACAATTATTTTCTTGTTTGGGTACTCAACTAGTTCAAGGCTCATCTTATCATCCTCAATCCGATGGTCAAAGTGAGATAGTGAATAAATGTTTGGAAGGATATCTTTGTTTTTTTGTATCTAATAAGCAAACACAATGGGTGAAGTGGTTACCTCTCGCTAAATGGTGGTATAACACTTCCTTCCATACTGCAACAAAAATGACCCCATTTATGGCACTTTATGGATATCATCCACCATCCATCACATCATCTTTAAGATAAAATTCTAAGGTTTAAGCAGTGGAAGATCACATCGAGAATCAACAAGAAGTTGTCCAACTCTTAAAATATAACCTAAATTTGGCACAAAATTGAATGAAACAACAGGCAGATCAACATCGTAGTGAGAGAAGTTCTATGTAGGAGACTGGGTATTTTTAAGGCTACAACCATACAAAAAAATGTCCCTCAAGCAAGTTAAGAAGGATAATAAATTATTGCCAAAGTACTATGGTCCTTACAAGGTGTTGCAAAATATTGGTACTGCGGCATACAAATTGGAGCTTCCTAGTTCTTCATGAGTGCATCTAGTTTTCCATGTTTCATGCTTAAAGAAGGTTATAGGTGAAAAAATTCCAATCCAAACAATATTTCTAGAACTTGCTGAGGAATGAAAAATCATATTGAAACCTGAAGCAGTCACGGAAACAAGAACTTGACAGCTACAAAATCGATCAATTTCAGAGTATCTCATTAAGTGGAAAAACGTACCCACTGAATATTCTACATGGCAGGATGAGAATTTTATACAGAAGCATCCCGAGCTACTCAAGCATTGAGGACAACAATTTTTTGAAGGAGAGGGGCATGTTAGGTCCCTATATTACTAGTGTAGTCCCTTATTGTTGTTAGTGTAACCCCCTTATTGTTATTGTGGTACCCTTGTATCCCCAATATTGTTATTATTGTGCCCTTACATTATTTTTGTTAGGTCAGCTAGGATTATATTATGATCCCATGAACTCCTATATATTGAAGGAGGTTTTGGTCATTTGTATCATCCAAGAATTGTTCATTTATGTAATGTATTGGAGGTTTCCCCCTCGAAGTGGCTGATTCTAAGACGTTGATCTCTCTTTTCTTCTATTTTTGGAGCTGGTTTCATAACAGATTGAAGAACATGAAGGGAAAAGAAATTGAAAATAAAACCAGTACCAGTACATCAAACTGTCACATAAACACTCCAAATGAAGAAGAAAGAATATAATTGTTTCATGTGAGGGTCATATCCAAGCATACCAAGATTGACAGACTATTTGACAGTGGTCACAAGAAAAATTAATCTCTGAAGATTTTCTCAAAAAAATTAACCTTGAGGCCATAACACATCCAAAACCATATCCATTGGGTTGGATTTGTAAGGATGCAAATCTACAGGTTAGAAGGAAATGTATATTGAGGTTTGCAATCACTGCAAGCTTTGTTGACACAGTTGATTTAGATGTGGTTCCGCTTGACATTACTGGTATTTGATTATGGATTCCTTACTTGTATGAAAGGAAAGAGATCTTCTATCTCCATGAGAACAAGTATCATTTATTCAAATATGGCAGGAGTTCATTGTTAGAGCACACCGCAAGAAGACAAACATTGATTTGGTAAATGTTGGACAGGTAAAGAGGCTGGTAAATTCAAGTAATAATTTTTGCTAGACAGGTAAAGAAAATTTAAAAAAGGTAAATTCAAGTAAGAATTTTTTTCTAATGGAGAATGTTGAAATAACGAGGAAAATCAAAGAGATGTTGGATAAAGGTATCATAATGCCAAGAACCTCACCATGTGGTTCACCCATAGTCTTGATACCAAAGAAATATGGGACTTGGCATATGTCTGTATATTTTCGAACTTTGAACAAAATAAATCATTACCCACTCCTAAGAATAGATGATTTTCTTGATCAGCTGAAAGAAGAAACATTTTTTAGTAAGTTAGATTTACAAAGTGGATATCATCAAGTAAGAATTGTAGAAATTGATATATGGAAAACTGCATTCAAAACCAAACAAGGACTCTTTGAGTGGCTAGTTATGCCTTTTGGTTTATGTAATGCACCGAAAAATTTTATGCAGATTATGGATAATATTTTTCAACCATTCCTTGATGAATTTTTTATTGTGTACTTAGATGAAATTTTTATTTTCAGCAAAACAAGAGAAGATCATGTCTTGCATGTAAATAGAGTGCTTGATATTTTGAAGAAAGAAATTGTTTCTTTACATGCCAAAATGTGAGTTTGGAAAGACTTCTTTGGTCTATTTGGGACACATTGTAGGAGGAGGAGAATTGAGGATTGATACTTCTAAAGTGGAGGCCATCGTAAATTGGCCCAAACCCAAAACATTTACCAAGGTAAGAAGTTTCTTAGGTGCAACTCAATGTAGGAGGAAAATTATTGCTAAAATTTCTTCCATCACAGCTCCTATGCATGCAGTGACAAGTGTGAAGAAAGGCTTCCAATGGGGAGGAAAACAACAACTAGCTTTCGAAGCTTTAAAAGACAGCATTAGTTCAGCTCCAGTCCTTGCACTACCAAAATTGAGACAACCATTCGTGATACAAACCGATGCCAGTGACTATGCCATGGGCGCAGTCCTTTTGCAGCATGGTAAGCCTATCACCTTTCATTCAGAAACTTTTAATGGCGTTGTGACTAATTATCCTACATATGACAAAGAAATATATGCGTTTGTACAAATTTTCGAGAAGTGGAAACACTAATTGATGGGTAAAGAGACTATTGTACACACCGATCACCAACCATTACAGTACTTGTAGTCACAAACAAAATTGCAGCAATCAAGACATTTCATGTGGATGGGATTTCTTCAACAATTTCACTTGGTTATAAGTTATAAAAAAGGTATATTCGATAAATTTGCAGATATTCTTTCGAGACCAATCATTAGTGCTTCTACTTTAGTCAAAAATGATTTTGTTGTACATGAGAGTTACATAGAACAATATACACATGACGTTGATTTCAAAGATGCGTATGCTAGTTTGAGTGAAGGGAATCAAGTTGAAGAAAGATATTATCACATGCATAAAAAAATTTTGTTACATTTGGGAAAGCTATGTATTCCAAAAGGAGAGAGGCTAAGTGTCACGAGAGAAGCTCATTCTTCTCTTATTGTTGGACACTTTGGGGTAAGAAAAACAATGCCACATCTACAGAGTTATTGTTATTGGCCTCACATGATAGATAGTGTGTCACATTTTATAAGAGGTTGTTCTATGTGTGCAACAAGTAAGCCTAGTAATAGGAAGCTTGGATTGTGCACGCCACTACTGGTACCATCAAGGCCATGGAAGAGTGTCTCCATGGACTTTGTTGGAGGTCTACCTATGTCAAGAAAGCAACATTATTATCTTTTTGTAGTTGTGGATAGATTCAGTAAAATGTGTATACGTATGCCATGTAGGAAGACCATTACTAATGGACATACTGTTGAACTTTATTTTCAAAATGTTTGGGTTCATTTTGGATTGCCCACTTCTATTTTTAGTGATAGTGATTCCAGGTTCATTGGGAATTTTTGGTCAAACCTATGGAGAATTATGGACACAAAATTGAAAAAGAGTACTGCTTTTCATCCACAAATAGATGGACTAACCGAAGTGGTGAACAAAACAGTTGTGCATATATTGAGAGGATATTGCAGCAAAAATCCTATGTTGTGGGATGAACAACTGCATTACATTCAACACTCTTACAACCGGGCAAAGCACTCTTCAACACAAACCTCACGTTTTGAAGCATGTTTTTGTTATTTTCCAAAATTTCCATTAGAATTCATCTTTAGGAAGGATGTTACAATTGTTGGCCATAGTGATATTGATAAGGCTCGAAAGGTCATTGAAAATATTCATATGATACATCAACAAGTTCAAGAACAGCTTGAGAAAAGTCAAAGCAAATACAAGGAGAGGCATGAAAAACACCGGGTTGATTACAAGTTTCAAGAGGGAGATGAGGTATGGTTGCGCATTAGCAAAGAAAGGATGCAAGGGGAAGTTAAAAAATTCAAACCCATTCATTATGGTCCTTTCAACATCATAAAAAAGTTTGGTAATAATGCATTCCAACTTGATTTTCCTTCTTACATGCAAATGTATTTAGTTTTTAATGTTGAAAACTTACGCTTGTATGAGCCTCCTTTGATCGATGATCAAGGAAGTGATGTTAAGCTACCTTCTATTGAATATTTCTCGCCAGAATTTCTGGATGAGCTCAAAGAAGATACAATTCTTGACAGGAGGACAAGACCATCAAAGAGGGGAAGTGTTGACTACCTTCGAGTTGGTCTCAAAGGCACTAAACCAAGCAAGGAAAAATGAAAGGAGATTGGAAAGGTGAGGGAGCTGTACCCTCATCTATTGAACAGGTAATCAAGTTTCTTGGGGTCCAAAAGCTTCCCAATGGTGAGGAATGATCAGGAGCTCATAAATTTTTCTCAAAATTCAAAGTGACAGGATTCAGTTGAAAGAAGGATGGTTGCATAGATCTCGTCTTCCTGATTCCGGTGCTGTGAATCGTTTTAAAAACCGATGTCATATGAGGAAGATATTACATTCTGATCAAAATGGGAAACAGGTAAATTTGCGATAGTTTGACCAAATTTGACTGGGTTGTACAGTCAACAAAAAGAATATTCCCCAGAATATTCCTTCTACCGAAACAATTAATTCTTGACAAGTGTCATGGATTTAGTAGCTTAATGTGTTTTGGAGGAGCCAATGAGAAGGCGCCATGTGGCAATCCCCCGAGGCCACCACGTGGCCCTGAAATTCGTTGTAAACTTTTATTGAGGTCACAGGGCTCGACCCCCTAACCTCCCTTCAGGGACGCACACGGTTTACCGACTGTTCTACACATTGTTTCTTAACAAACTATGGCTACAGGTTTGATTTAACGTCAACTACATATATGTTTAGGGGTTGGGAACCGTCGGCGGTCCCAACCCACCAGTAGTCCCCAGGAGTTGTTACATGGCACGGTTAAGCCAAGCCAACCGCTGCGGTCAGAGCTAACCTGATGAAAACCAAACCACAATTCACCTAAAACTACAGTCACGAGGGGAGGTTCCACCGACCGTCAAGCCCACTAACTGTTGGGGGTGCGGATGTGTCCACCACCCTAACCATAACATTTAATGTGCGACTTAATAGGCAGATCAGATAGGGTCATGCAAAATTTGGCGGTCAACCCTAATTTAACTCCAGTTAACTGGAGTTCTCCACATTCAGTGGAGTTTTCCTAGGAGATATTGGGAAAAAGTGTAGGAGGCTCAATTTTTAACCATTCTGGGTGAATGAAGAGTCATTTTTTACTAATTGGAGCATTATGAAGTCATTAGTGCAAATAAAAAGCCATTAGAGCACTGTAAATACATGTAATAGCAAAATTTTGAGCATAATGAAAGATGGACAAGCCATTGGAAGCTAGACCAGCAGATGTAGCCCAGGAGGGGTGAACTTCTTCATCATTCCTGTTGTGTAAACTTCATGTGGTGACTTATTTCTTAGTTTTACACTATTGTTCAGTGTTATTTATGCTTATTTTATGATTCTAATTCACTAAAGTTCATATATAATTCATGGAAAAACTCCTTAAATCCTTATGCAAACTAATGAACCAATTATGCACATGTTTTTAAAATTGAAACACCTTTAGCACAAAAAAACTAATACAGTAATTTCAGATCAACTGAACCAATCCATAATTAGGTCATTGTGGGAGATTTGGCATAAATTTTCATTGAAGAATACAAATTAGGTTAGACATGTGGCATTCGAAAGAAGATTCAGAGGGCTACTACAGGACCAAATTTTAGATATTGAAGATCCTAAATCACAGAGATAATTCAATTTCAATATTGAACTCCTCAAAAGCAAGAAAAAGGTGTGTATTTTTTTTCCCGAATTGCATAAGTCTTGTTCAAAGAATCAATTTGAATTGATTCCAAGGGCATATTGTAGAATAAATATCAGTATTGGGTTCTAAAATGCCCCCCTAAAAAGACTTTAACACTCATTAAGCCTTCAAAAATCTCTACTATGACTCATGAAGATGAATAAGTGCCACATGACATATCAAAATTACAAGAGAAAATGCACCAAATTTTGCACTCGCAAAGAGCAACAAAAAATGAAATGGAAGTTTTGAAGAAAGGTGTTGAAGCTGAGATGGATGGTTTGAAGAAATACGTGGAAGCTAAGATGGATGACATGGAAGTTGGCATGGAAGCTAAGATGGATTACATGGAAGCTGAGGTCAATGAAAAAAATGAAAAACATGAAGAATGATTTGAAAGCAGACATTGAATGTTTGACAAAGTTGATACAAGAAATGTTTCCTAATGGCGAAAATATAATAGAGGAAATTCCTGATGAGAACAAAATAAATTTTAATCGCTATTTCATAAACTCTAATGTTGGATGGAAGACCCACCATATTCCAAAGATTGTTATGAGGAAGTTTGATGGAAAGGATCCTGTAACATGGATACTACAGATGGAGAAATATTTTGATCTCAATAATGTGAAAAACACACAAAAGGCATGCATTGCAACTTTATATTTAGAAAAAAATACATTTTTATGGTATAGATGGCTTTGATCTCATAAAAATATTGTCACTTGGTCAATTTTTACGGAGGAAATGATAGCACATTATGAGGATACAAAGAGCAACACCTTTTTTAGCCAATTGATAAATCTCAAACAAAAGGGTTCAGTGGTGGAGCACATTGAGGACTTCCAAAAATTGAATATAAGGGTAACTGATATTCCAGAGGAACACAAGATTGATGTCTTCATAGTGAATTTAAAGGATAAAATCCAACACGAGGTTTGTGTTTGGGAACTTGATTCATTGGAGAAGGAATCCAGGCTGGCAAGAAAAATAGAATGTAAAATTACGACGACAAGGAATCCTACCACTCACATCTATAAAGATGGAAGTGTTGCTACTCCTAGACTTCCACAATCTACAGGGTTGACACCACAACAATTGGAATAAAAAAGAGCACAGTGGATTTTCTACAGTTATCATAGAAAATACACTAACGGTCATAAGTGTCTTGAGAAGAAATTATTTTACATAGATTGTGAAGAGAAGGAAGAAAATGAACAATAATATTCAAAAGAAGAGGATATACACTAGGAACCAACCCTAGAAGAAGAATAAATGAGTCTGACCATATCATGTAATGCATTGGCAGGAATTACCACTCCTCAAACTCTCAAGATAGAAGGACATATCAAGAAGATAAAGGTAATAGTGTTGATTGATTCAGGTAGTACCCATAATTTTATTCATTGTAAGGTAGCCAAGGAATTGAGTTGTTTCCTATACCCAACACTAGAATTTCAAGTGATGGTTGCAAATGGAGGAACTATAAATTTCTCTGGAAAATGCCATGGGGGAATATGTATTTAATAGTCCAATGCTTTCCATTCCAATGGGAGGTGCTGATGTTGTACTAGGAGTACAATGGTTACAATCTTTGGGGATGATAGCTTTTAACTTTCAAGAACTTTTCTTGAAATTTTTTCAGAAGGAAAGGAAGTCAAATTACGGGGTATTGCAGGGAATCCAAGAAAGTTAATAAGCTATAATTTCATGACAAAGCTTCTTAAGAAATAATAACAAGGCGTAATTGCACAATTATGCTCACTAGAAGTTCCAACATCAATATCATCTATTTGTCCAAATCTCCAAAAAGTCTTGGACAATCATTCCAAGGTGTTTGAAACTCCAAAAGGACTCCCACCTATTCATGATCATGATCATGCTATTTATTTGATTCCAAGAAGTGTTCCTCCAAACATCAGGCCTTATAGATATCCTTATGTCCAAAAGAGCGAAATTAAACACATGATTGCAAAAATGTTAGAGGCTGGTATAATTCAACCTAGTCAAAGTACTTTCTCTGCTCCAGCAGTATTGGTGCACAAGAAGGATGGACCATGGCGCATGTGTCTGTATTATAGGGAGCTCAATAAGCTCACTATTAAAGATAAATTTCCCATTCATGTGATTGATGAATTATTGGATGAATTACATGGATCAATTTTCTTTACCAAGTTGGATCTTCGTTCAGGATATCGTCAAATTAGAATGAAGACTGAAGATATTCTGAAAACAACATTTCAAACTCATGAGGGTCATTATGAATTTTTGGTCATGCCTTTTGGCCTTACCAATGCACCTTCTACATTTCAAGGGTTTCTGAATTCCGTTTTCAAACCCTTCCTTAGAAAATTTGTGTTAGTATATTTTGATGATATACTAATCTATAGCTGTCTTAGAAGGATCATGTTCAACATGTTGATAGGGTGCTCAAACTATTACATGAGAAACAATTATATGTAAAAACATCCAAATGTTTCTTTGGAGTACAAGAGGTGAAATATCTAATTCATATTGTATCTCACGAGGGTGTTAAGGTAGACCTTAACAAAATTAAATCCATTAAGGAATGGAAATTCCCCACAACCATAAAGAAGTTGCAAGGATTTCTCGGGTTAAAAGGGTATTATCGCAAGTTTGTTAAGAATTATGGGAGAATGGAAACACCTTTAAAAACATTATTGAAGAAAGGTGCATTTTCATGGACTCCTAAAGAAACTAAAGCCTTTGAACATCTTAAAGAGGAAATGTGCCTAGCACCAGTCTTAGCTACGCCATACTTCACAAAAACCTTTATTGTCGAATGTGATGCCTTAAGAAATGGAATTGTTGTTGTTTTAATGCAAGAAGGTTATTTTGAAAGTCATCCAATCAAAGGAAAGTATTTACAAAAAGATATTTATGAGAAGGAAATTATAGAAATACTACAAGCACTATAGAAATGGCGACCTTTCCTAATGGGAAGACACTTCAAGGTAAAAACTGATCATGATATTCTTAAACACTTTTTGGAACAAAGACTATATTTAGAATAGCAGCAAAAATGGGTCACAAAGATGTTGGATTATGACTTTGAAATCATCTACAAAAAAGGGAAGCTAAATTTTGTTGCAGGTGCACTCTCAAGAAAGAATCAAGAGGTGGAAGCATGGATTTGTGCCATTTCTACTATCCAAATAGATTGGATAACCGAAGCAAGGGATGAATGGAAGAAGGACGAAGAAGTGTGGACACTCATTCAAAATTTGCAGCAAGATCCTAGTACATATGATACATTTAGTTGGAAAAATTATTCCTTATGGTACAAATATCGTTTGTATCTTTGTAAGAATTCCCAACTAAAACAAAATATTCTTTTGGAATTGCACACTTCTCCTTTAGGAGGATACTCAAGATTTTTAAAAAATTACCACAGGGTGAAGAAATTTTTTTTCTGGGATGGCCTTATATCTGATATCCAAAATTTTGTGGTGGAATGTTTGGTTTTATAGCAAAATAAAGTTGAGACAATTAAGACCTCGGGTATTCTACAACCTTTATCAATTCCAAGTCAGCGTTGGGAGGAGATTTCAATGGATTTTATTGCAAGTTTACCTTAGTCCTAAGGAAAGAGTGTCATCATGGTGGTAGTTGATAGACTTACCAAGTATGCACACTTTTGTGCATTATCTCATCCATTTAAAGCAAGTACAATTGCTACTACATTTATGGACACAATTGAAAATCTACATGGAAACCCAAAGTTTATTGTGAGTGACAGAGATCCAATTTTTACTGGAAATTTTTGGATGGAATTATTTTCTTGTTTGGGTAATCAACTAGCTCATAGCTCATCTTATCATCCTCAATCCAATGGTCAAACTGAGATAGTGAATAAATGTTTGGAAGGATATCTTCGTTATTTTATATTTTATAAACAAACACAATGGGTTAAGTGGTTATCTCTCGTTTAATGGTGGTATAACACTTCCTTCCATACTGTGGAAAAATGACCCCATTTATGGCACTTTATGGATATCATCCACCATCCATCACATCATCTTGAAGAGAAAGTTCTAAGGTTCAAGAAATGGAGGATCAATCGAGCATCAACAAGAAGTTCTCCAACTCTTAAAGGATAACCTAAATTTGGCACAAAATCAAATGAAACAACAGGCAGATCAACATCACAGTGAGAGAAGTTTTGATGTAGGATACTGGGTAATTTTACGGCTGCAACCATACAAAAAAATCTCCCTCAAGAAAGCTAAGAAGGATAATAAATTATCACCAAAGTACTATGGTCCTTAAAAGCTGTTGCAACATATTGGTACTATGGCATACAAATTGGAGCTTCCTGCTTCTTCGTGAGTGCATCTAGTTTTCCATGTTTCATGCTTAAAGAAGGTTATAGGTGAAAAAATTATAGTTCAAACAATATTGCCAAAACTTGATGAGGAAGAAGAAAACATATTGGAACCTGAAGCAGTCACAGAAACAAGAACTCAGCAACTATGAAATCGATCAATTTCATAGTATCTCATCAAGTGGAAGAACTTACCCACTGAAGATTATACATGGGAGGATGAAAATTTTATACAAGAGCACCCAAACCTACTCAAGCGTTGAGGACAACACTTTTTTGAAGGAGAGGGGCATGTTAGTTCCCTCTATTAATAGTTTAGTCCCTTATTTTTATTAGTGTAGCTCCCTTATGGTTATTGTTGTACCCCTGTAACCCCAATATTGTTATTATTGTGCCCTTACATTATTATTGTTAGGCTGGCTAGGATTATATTGTGACCCCATGGAATTATATATGTATAATAAGGTTTTATCATTTGTATCATCCAAGAATTTTTCATTATGTAATGTAAAGGAGGTTTCCCGCTTGAACTGGCTGAATTCTAAGGCATTGATCTCTCTTTTCTTCTATTTTTGGAGCTAGTTTCATAACAACTGCCAAATAAAATGTTGCATCAATTTAGAGAAGTTGGTTGAAATATATGTTCCATCATCTTCCTTGTGCTCTCATCTAAATCATGGGGGAATTGCACAACATGTGTAATTGCATATATATATACATATACGAAATTTATGTACATTAAAATTAAAATTTAATGTTTTAAAATTAAATGAGAATGTAGTTTCATACAAAACAAAAACAAAATTAAAATTAAAATTACATGAAATACCTCATGTTTTTCCCCCTCCATTGTCCTCGTTTGGTGTTCGCCCTGCATCGAACCCTCCTGGATAAACTATACAACATACATGTACAATTATATATATTAAAATTTTAAAATTTTGCGAATGAAAATGCATAAAATCATGCAATTTATTAAAAAAAATGTTAGACAACTTCTTCAAATTGTTTGGATGCTCCTATCCCCATTGTTGACTCCATCACTAAAGTCCTTGGAGAATAGAAATAATCTCCACAAACATAAAATTCAAAAATTTCAAAACTGTAAAATAACTTGACCTATCTCATCTTCCATGAAACTTGCAATTCAATTTATAAAAAACCCCAAGTGAAAAATTGAATACTTGTGACAGTGGAATATTTGGCACATCTCCTACCAAGGAAGAAGAGGTTGGTGTCATTTCAAAAACATCGGATGGAATCATAATATGTTAACATTCAATTATATACATGTGCACATAATTATTTCTTTTAAAAATATGTCCTCATGATAGCGATATAATAATAGAATAATAAATGTACATCAACATCATGAACTCTTAAAAAAACTAACATTTCCCAAAATATCATGTTGATTGCCAGAACCTGAACCTTGGATCGTGGTATTATCAAAATTTTCGTTCAACAAGCATGTAAACTGCAAATAGTGAGCATATGATACATTTATGTTATATTAACACATATAGATAATCATGTATATGTAAATTACAAATTACATTAAAATATCCACCCTAACAATTAACACATACTGATCGCACACCCTCTTCCTCATGAAGTATTAAGTCTTGCCAACCATTGCGACAACCCTTTACATATGTTCTAAGCTCCTAAATATTCATGGTATCTATCTGCTCATATGTTTTATATAAAAAATTAGCATATGTATTAGCTCATGCTCTTTGTCGATTCAATCCAAGATCAATTCCACCAAATCTAGTTTGAACATTGTCTATAATGGACTCCCTTTTTTCTTGACTAATTGTAGAAGTGGCATCGATATATGACCGCAAAGTTTCCACAGAAGGAGATCGGCATACAAAAGGTGTCTCGGGGTGAGGAAATTTAGTATCACACTTACTGGCATTACGGTCACATAATCGACCTTCCCAGGACCAAAAAATTCAGAAGGAAGGCCGTTATAATTTGATTTCATACCCAAAAATAATTTTGGATAAAGTAATTTTGCAAAATAAATGGGAACCTCATCATTCCATGGTAGTTTTCCATAGGCTATAAAGTACCCATCATACAAATGGTTGGCTATATTAGGGTGCTTGAAATATCGCACCTTCACCATGTTTATTTTCAGCCCTACCTGGAAATTAAACATAGTTTTTCCATTTGTTTTGTAACCCTGTTTTTAACATCAACCCATGTATCAGGACCCATTACTGCTTCCTTTCTATGCCTCATCATTTCTAAAAAGATACATGAGGTTGGCCTGAGCTTCTTGTAAACATCTATAAATGTGCTTAGAGAGTGCACAACTGTTTCTAAGATTTCTTGACTCTTTGCAGGGAGCTCCAAACTCCCAAGATATTTCCTCAATATTGAATAAAGACCTTCGTACCTCTCTAATGTGCATTTTCGGATGTTTGTTTCTCAACGTAATTCATCAGAAATCTCAAATGGATATTTTATTTGGTGTACAACCTTCTTCCTGAATTCTATGATTTCACCAATTCCTTTTTCGTGCAACATTTTCACCCTCTGCATCAATATATAAAATTATGGATAAATAAAAAAAACATTTGAGCAAATGTACATATTTTTTTTAACATAGAAAATTATATAATTTAACAAAATGATGATCATGATAGTAATATTTAGATTGATGGCCACCTGGAGATGGTTGAGCACCATCATGCCCACTCGGAGATGGTGTAGCACTAGCATGATGAGCCTTTGATTTGCCACGAGGGGAATGTGTACCACCACCCTCACACAATGGAGATGGTTGAGCACCATCATGACCACCCATTGATCCATTAATTGGCCACAAGGGGAATGTGTACCACCAAACTCACACAACAAGAGCGAAGCTTCATAATAAAAAATAGAATATTTAATCAATTGAAATATATATATTTATGTACATGTACATACATATGAGTGTACCTATTTATCATTTAAAATTATATATATATATATATATATATATATATATATATATATATATATATATATATATATATATATATATATATATATAACATACCACGATGGTGTGAACCATGGCCCTCCATTGACTGAGTAGATACTCTTTTCATTCCAACTCCTAATGAAATTTATTAAAAATTAATCTAAGTTGCTAAATTTATAAAAAATAAATTTCATATGTATAAACATCTACGTGCATAAGATTATATTCAAATATCATTTAAAAAATTGCACATTTAACATAAATACCACAATCATGATGGACATATCTCGTTTCATTTGATATTCTCTTTCATCCATGATCCCCCCCTCTCAAAGATGCATGAGACTCTATTGATGCTCACCTTGAAGAATCATGTGGTAAATGTCCATCCATGGTATATATGGATATCTACAGATACATAGATACATGATGTTTAAAAATTTACCTCATGCATTTACAATGCTTTTTAAAATTACTGTTTAAAAATATTGAAAGAATTAAAGAAATTGATGTAATTTACATAAATGTTGAAGCACGGCTTGAACACAAATTTAAAACACAAAACTTGAAGCACAAATTGATGTGTAAAACTAACTTGACTATTTAAACACAAATTTGTTCAAGCGAGGGATATTTTGAAAATTAAATAATTTTTTTTCTAAAACATGAAGTTCACCAAGTTGTGCTTACATAGTTGGGGCACAGTTGGTATATAATTCAAGAAAACACATGGTTATTAAAAATGGCACATTTATAACTAAAAAGAGCACACATATCAAAGATATCTTACAATGTCCATCAATAAGTTTTTATGGAGAGCAGCTTCTTAACACTAATTCATCTTTGAAACAAAATCTTGAATTATCATTGCCCCATACAATAGATCGCTAGACATCCTATTAACATTTGCACAGTGTCTTATAAATAATGATTGAAATTGTCTAACAATATTGTTTTATTTTCCATGTAGTTGTTTTAGCCTCTCCTTCTTAACTTGGTACACACCTTTCATCTGGTTGCACACAAGTTCAGAATTGGTGAATACCACAATTCCATTAGATCCATACTCCCTAGTTATCTGTAAGCCTTCTATCAATGCAATATATTATGCCTCATTTTTTGTTGTTCATCGAGGTATATTCATTTTCATTTGGCGGACTTTATTTGTCGCAATATTTCATAGCACATAAGTAATCACTGCTTGCCCTAGATTGGGATAACAAGAAACATCTATGCAAATGTCCATTTTTCAACCATGTTTAGTGGTCTTTCTAATCCCTGAAAAAAAAACAATAAAATATTAAATTAATTTATTGTAAATGCCTTGGTTTATGGGAGAAATGACATACATGGTTTCCAAAAACACAAGGACCCTCCCTACATTTAACTAAACATTTTATAGTAGTTTACCACCAATGAAAATGAGAGTAACAACACATCCTAGCCTAACTACATCATATATAGATCAATATTTAATGCATACATTGGCATCTAGTCATGGTAGTTCGGGATGTGTAATTATTAATTAAATGGTGAGATACGTTCCACTTCTAGCATATACCATGCATAAAACAATTTATGTGTTGACTATGCCTTCATGGTAGTAGGACGCATAGCTCGGGATGTGTTATTATGGTTGGTGAGGTGATAGTGGACTGCTATGAGGTGTATGAGGTGTAATGGGTATCACACTTCATATTTTTTACTTTATCTTGAGAGGCATGAGATTTTGTTGTAACATTTTTTGGCACCATTGTTGGAGATAAAGTCCATTTCCCAAAAGATGAAAATGGATCAAAATTCAATCTTGAATGTACATTTCCACTTAGGTGAATCAATTTGACGAAAAACATACCTTTTTCTTACAAATTTTTAAGAGTTTATGCTTGTGAGGTGAGGAAACCACCATTGTGAAGGCATTAAAAACTCACCTTGAAGGCTCCATTGTGAGAAAGGTATAAATTTCATTTATATTCAAATTTAAATTTTTGGGCATAAGTGGTATACGGCTAAATTTGAAAGGTTAATTTTCTTCATTTTTCTCAAAGAGAGACATCAATGTGATATAAAAGAAGGATAATTTGACCGCATTGGAGATATTCACACTTTGGATCAAAAAGAAATATTGTAGTTTTCTTTTTTTTTCCAAAGTATGATGATGTATCTATTGACCCAAAATACCACTTTTGTGGAAACAATAATGGAGAGGAAAACATTGTTGAAATTGAGGAAGAAAACCTTCTTTATTACACAATTTAAGACCACCATGAATATATGGTAAAAGAGATAATTACCACAGATCTGGAACAAGTGCAACCCCATAATATTTTTGAATGTTGTTTTTTCAATACCGAGGAAGCTAATGCAAAAGTAATTTTGGATTAGATTATTGAGGATAAACATATTTAAAATGAATATGTAGAGTGCTCGTATGGTAAACCCTTCCTCGTTTTAGGCCATATTCTCATGCTCTCTATCCAAACAAAATGGTGACATGAAAACCAAGAAGATGAGGGATATATTGAATTAAATATAGAAAAAATGTTGAAGTTGTTGAATGGTAGCTGACACATAGTCATCCCAAATCATACACCGAAAATAGCACTTTTGTGGCAACAATAATGGAGAGGAAGATGTCATTGTTTAAATTGAGGAAGAAAACCTTCTTTATCACACAATTTAAGACCACCATGAATATAGGGTGGAAGAGAGAATTACCACAGATCTGCAACAAGTGAAACCCCATAATATTTTTGAATATTTTGAATGCAATGCTGAGGAAGCTAATCGAAAATTTATTTTGGATTAGATAATTGAGGACAAACATATTTCAAATGAATATGTAGAATGATTATGTGGTAAACCCAACTTTGTTTTAGACCATATTCTCATGCTTTCTATCCAAAAAAAATATTGACATGAAAACCAAGAAGGTGAGGGATATTTTGAAGTAAAGATAGAAAAATTGTTGAAGTTGTTGAATGGTAGCTCACACATAGTCATCGCAAATTATAGATGGTTTATTTTAAGGATTCTCCCATCTATGATAGTTATGATCAACATGGAAATGAAACTAGATTGATGGAATTTGATAAATTCTTCAATGATGACTATAGACTAGTAATGAATTTGTTGTTGGAGGTAGAAATTGGTCATTCTAATGATTTAGGAGATGGAAGGTCTTTAAGTGGTGAGGTGTTTGAGCTAACAAGAGAATATATAGAAAACGTGTTGATCATAAATTCAAACAAAAGTGGAAATTCACTAGGTCTACTAATAGATATATTTATCCTAAAATGAAAATGTAACTAGAGGTTGGGGTAAAGGTTGATGGATATATTTATTGCAACAATTTTGTTCAGAGTTAGAGAAATTTTATGGTAGGCCAACTAGTCAAAGGAATGATTTTTTTTTCCTAGCAGGCTTTTGGATTGGGTTGTGAGCTAGCAAATTTTTTACTAGCAGGTTCTCGAATTGGCTTGCGATTTGGCATTGAAGAGACCACAACCTACATGTATCAAATATTTGATGTTTCTTTTTTCTCCTTGATGATGAAGAATAAGGGAAGGTCCATCATTCAAATACAATATTTAGGTGGTTACATTGGACTACAAACTTAAATTGGAATCACCTCATTTCATGATGAGATTCTAGGATTCTCAAGCAATCACATAGGGAGCACTTTTCCCCATGAAAGATTCATATGTTACTCACCATTGTGGTAAGCACCAAAAAGGTTTCTTGAATAATGATAATCATACATTCCTAATGATTGCATGGACTTTCATATTGTAAAATTAATATTGTTGTAAGTCATTCATGGGTGGTAGGATATGGAGTCATAAAAAAACTCGATGGAATTTATTATCATAGGAAATTAAGAAAATTTATTTGCCATTTGAAGTTCAAATTTATATTAGAATTTTTATGGAAGGCGTATTGTGCTAAGAGGAGCTAGTATTTTTATAGTCTCCTCCCTACACAATTTTTTTTTTATGCATGAAAGGACCAATTCAAATATAAGTATATGTGTGCTTTCTTTTCCTAAATAGGGGATTAGTCAGTTCATAAATGAACACACTTATGGGACTGAATATAATACTTGAAGGAAATTCATTCAACATACATATAAGCAAGGATTTAGCATAGTAAAACATATCAACGTCATATATTAGCATCATAAAAGATATACCAATAGTTCTAGGTATAAAGTTAATATTGTTTCAAGTCATCCATGGGTGTAATATATGGAGTCATAACAACACTCGATGGAATTTATTATCATTGGAAATTAAGCACATTGATTTTCCATTGAAGTTCAAATTTTTGTTAGAATTTTTATGGAAGGCATATTGTGCTAAGATGATCTAGCATTTTTATTGTATCCTCCCCACACAATTTTTTATTTATGCATGAAATTACCAATTCAAATCCAACTATATATGTCCTTTATTTTCCTAAATAGGTGATTATTCAGTGCATAAATGAACACACTTACGGGCCTTGATATAATATTTGAAAACTTAATATTGTAAACTTAATAGTATTGCAAGTCATCCACGGGTGGTAATATATGTAGTCATAACAACACTCGATGGAAATTATTATCATAGGAAATTAAGCACATTTATTTTCCATTGAAGTTATAATTTTTGTTACATTTTTTATGGAATATGTGTTGTCCTAAGAGGAGCTAGTATTTTTATTGTCTCCTCCCTAATTTTTTTTTTTTAATGCATGAAAGGACCAATTCAAATATAAGTATATGTCTTCTTTATTTTCCTAAATAGGGTATTATTTAGTGCATAAATGAACAGACTTACGAGACTGAATATAATACATGAAGGAAATTCATTCAACATACATATAAGAAATAATTTAGCATAGTAACACATATCAACATTATATATTAGCATAATCAAGAATATACCAATAGTTGTAATGCAAACAAAAATCGATAGATTAGCATTCAAATAAAGCATTAAAAAGAATATAAAATTGGGTATAGTCTCATAATTAGAGTTGAAACACAAGAATATGAAGAGATAAATTATTAATTATTGGGAATATGGTGAGAATACCATAAAAGAGGAGCAAATGAGATTCTGTAAGTTAATGGTAATTTTCAAGAAACAATAGGGTAATATATATATATATATATATATATTATTGATTTATAAACCTGGGGAAATTAGAGAGAATTAATGTTAAAAAATGAAGAGTGAAGTGTGATTCAATTTCCCAATTAAAGCAATAGAAGAAGGATAAATTAATAGACTTACGGGATAAAATTTAATACATGAAGGAAATTCATTCAACATACATATAAGCAAGACTTAGCATAGTAAAACATATCAAAATCATCAAACATATACCAATAGTTGTAATGCAAACAGAAATCGATAAATTAGCATTCAAATAAAGAATTAAAAAGAATGTAAAATTGGATATATTGTCATAATTAGAGTTAAAACACAAGAATATGAAGAGATCAATTATTAATTATTGGAAATATGGTGAACAACCCATAAAAGAGGAGGAAATGAGATTCTGTAAGTTAATGATAATTTTCAAGAAACATCAAATTTAAAGACATAAAGAATTCTATCTAATTTCACTAGTATTGGCTTTCTGTATTACAATATTTTCTTTTTGTATTTAAGTTAATGCCTCCAATGAACTACATCAAATTTAAAGATGATTACTTTGGATGAGAGCTAACATGAAAATAGGTAACAAAATAGAAATTATTTACTTATTTCATATATTGTCAATGTTGTCCCGATTTTTAAATGGGGAAGTGATAAAGAGTAGTGTCTCTAGTTATGTATTTTTTTCTTTTGTTTTTGTGAAATATATTGTGTATTATATGTGTGAGGGAATAAAAATGAAATATATCTGTTTTTAATATTTAAAATTATAATAAAAATTATTATGAATTTGATATGTTTTGTTATAGTCTCGCAGATATTTGAGAGAACAGACAATGAAATCAAGAATTTTTGGAATACCCATCTGAAAAAGAATTTGTTAAAGATGGGAATCAATCCTTCAACCCATGCACCTAGAAGGGAAACCAATGGCCCTGGTCCACAAGGGTTAAAGGTATTTACCCTCACGAGGCACAATGCAAAGTGGTAAAATGAAATACTTGAAATAGAAGCTCGTCTCTCCAGAGAATCATTACTCATGTCCACTAATCCAACTTCTAGTTACCGCACCAATAACAAAGTGGAACCTATCACAATGCTTGGTGATAATGCACGCACTAATAATTACTTAAAGATATGGAGTCCAAAATTTAGGAAGGCATTTACGAAAGGGTGTAGCAGTAGGAATACTAATAAGAGTTATAAAAATTCATATCATGTGCTTGATCTAAATCATAAAATTAATAGAGGATTAGACTATTAGGTTACTTTGATACTCTCAACACCCCTATATCCCCTGCTTTGGTGTCTTCCTTGTACTATGCTTCAACCCAACATAGTTGTGATAGGTCCTTAAACCCAAGATAATAAGGATAAGGATAATGACCCCCATCACTGTAATTCTGCATCAGCTGAGTGGATTGGAGACTCAGGGTAGACCCTAAGTAACTGAATAGTGCATTATTGGAAATGGCCCATAAGTAAAAAAAAAAAATTATCCAATTTTGTATACTAAGGATATTGGCTATAATTATGATTCAAATGCTGGATACTAATTTAGCTTTGTTATAAATATAAAGTTTCTTTTTCAAATTTTGATCATGATAAAATGTCATGAGTAAAGGTTTAGTTGATTGGTTCGTGTGGAAATTGTATTGCATATAGTCCCACTCCATCGGAATTTGTATGAATCTGTTGGCTGAAATAGATACCTAAACATATATATTTATATCTCTAAACATAAAGTTATCATTTCTCATCCAAGGTCTTATGTAATAGAATCCACACTTAAAATAAGGACTGAAATATTATCTTGCAGTGTAGAATCGTGTTGTAACTTGGCTCAAAACATGTTTTATAAGGCATAATTATCGTAAAAAATATTTCTTTGAGATTATGTTTTACTTACCGAAACAAAGGAAGCCGAGAAGACAAAGGAAGTTGAGGAGACAAGGAGATGAGAATGCCAAGGATGCAAAGGACGCTGAGGAGATAAGGATGTCGAGGACATAGAGGACGCCGAGGAATCCTACAAAAACACTACCAAAAAGAAAAATTAACATAAATCAACTATATAATACAACAACAAAAAAACCAATCGAAATGCAACAAAATCACCTAACCTCTCTCGAATGGTCATGTAATGGTAAACTGAAGTGAGATAACATTAAATTGAAATTGCAGTAAATATTTGTGTGATTTGAGGGCTGCTATATTTATAAGAATAGTTTAGGCCGAACTTTTAACATTGGTTTTTCTTCCTCCAGCCAAAAATATGGTTATTGACATCATCAACATAAACGGAAGAATACATTCATAAAACAATGAAAAATTCTTGGCCGAATTAATTTCAAAAGTTCGATCGAACTTTTAGGAAGTTCAACTGAAAATTTGGGAGAGTGAAATTTTTGGGCACATTTCTCACAAAAGTGTAACCTACCTTCACGTTTCCACCCACCTATCTCATCTACTATTACATTGATCTAAAACTCAATATTATTCTTCCGCTTGTTGTAACACTTGAATCATTTTCTTCTAATGGAGTACTCAAGTAATATTCCCTCATCAGCACGAGAGTCAAACTTTCCATGATTTTATCATTCCTTTTGATAAAACACTTTCTCCCAAACACTTTGAGGTTTTTAACTGATGCAGGTCTCCCATTCCATAAATCATAGGGAGTATTATTACTATTTGGCCAAAGATGAGTTATGTTATACAAATATATTTTTTCTTGTGGTGCTTCTCCCCATAAGATGTGGGATACATCAGCTTCATCTAACATGGATCTGGCCATTTCCTGGATAGTTATGTTATTCCTTTCCACCACTCCATTTTGTTGTGGAGTTCTAGCCATTTAATATTGTCTTTTGATGTTGTTCTCTTCATATAATTCTTCAAATGTTTTTGAGGTGTATTCTCCTCCTTTGTATGATCTTAAGCACTTGATATTTATATCTTTCTCATTTTCAACTTGAGCTTTGAATTTTTTAAAATTTTTAAATGCTTTTGATTTTTCTTTTAAGAGCACGATCCAGGTGGCCCTGGTAAAATCATCAATAAGAAAAATAAATTACCTTTCTCCATTTAGGCTTTTTGCTATGGTTGGGCCACATATATATGTGTGAATTAGCTTCCACGGTCTGGTTGATAAAAAATATTTTGTCTTGAAGTGAGTCCGGGTCTGCTTCGCAAATTGACATGACTTGAAAATTTAACTCTCAAGTATTAACGGTCTTGTTAAACTTCTCTAGCTCAAAGTTTGTTGACTCTTATCAGGTTGTCAAAATTCATATGGCCAAGTTTCCTGTTCCATAATCATGCTTCATTTTTATTTCTTAGATAACAACTTACTCAGGAGTCATCAAACACATATACATTGTCGTGAGTCTTGATTTATTTTCCTACTAGCTTTCCATCCCTCATATTTCACATCTCACAATCCTTGGATCGAAAGCCTATCACATTATAGCCATTATCACACATTTTGATCAGGATGAGTAAGTTATGTTGGAGACCCTCCACCTAAAGAACATGTTGTGCATTTGTGTTTTGATCAAGGCTGACAATTCCTTTACCTTTAATTCTTGTTGGAGCATTATTCTTGAAGGTGACATTGCTTCCTCTCTCTTTTTCATTAAACGAAAAAAAATACTTGTATCCTCTGTCATATGCTTGGAATAACCGCTATCTACATACCATTTTTTCTCTTTATTATGAGCTGATAGATTGAGTCCACACTGCATGCTCTTTTTAGTCTTTTGTTTCCACCTCCCCTTATCCATCTGAGTGGTTGAATGTCTAGTATTTTTGGACTTTGGTAGGTATTCAAATCTAGTTCTACACTCATTTTTTGTGTGCCCAAAATTATTACATTTGAAACATTCTACTTTGTTTATGAGACGAGAGAAGACATTTTGATTTCTAAGAGGTGGATTTTGAGATCTAAAATTTTGATACTTATTATATCTATACTTTTTATCACTTTCAACTTTGACCATTCTACAATCAACAACTTTATTTCCAAAGATACAACATTTATAAAATTGACCATAAAATAAATAGACATGCCTTTTTTTAGAGTCTTATGAGATTGTGCATGAAAGTACCTTGGATGTCTAGTTGATAGATTTACTTTCCATTGACGATATCCTCTTTGTCCTTCTACCTTTTTGTTTTCATTGACTCTCTCTTCATGCTTCTTTTCATCCCTCTGCATTGGTTCGAATCTTACGGACATGAAGTTCATCTTCCCCGTGAAAGATACTTGTAGGCCTTTTTTGATTCCTGAAGGCCTTTGGATGTTTAGAATATGATATATTTTTCTTGTGCCTACTGAAAAATTCTCACTTATACCTCTCCCAGTCTTTCTTCCCTCTAGATCCATTCTTAGAGAGACATTTTTTTCGTCAAGACCCTCACAGTTCTCTTCCCACTCATGGATCAAAACTTGAAGTACTTCTTCATTTCATTTACCTTCTTCTAGTTTAACTTTCAAGGATAGTGTTGTAGTCCATTTTACATTTGTTTTTATTTCTCAAAAGATAAACAAAAATATAAAAATATAATATTGTGAAAAAAGAAAATATGAAATTAGATTTCATGTGCTTAGATTTATTGGAAATATATATGCGAAGAGTTAATATTATTTTCGGAGCATCTGAAAGGTGGGCCCAACCACAATATCTAAACAACATGCAATTTGTGGGGCAGAGATTATACGAAGGTGGATTGGGAGGAGCCCGTGGGCAAAAATAGTCTGAAATTTAATTTGCAGGGTGCCCCCATAGCTTACTGTGACATAGGCTTGTTGACTCAAATCAATGGCCCACGATCACTACAGTAGCACAACACTGATGAACCCGTCGTACCCAAGGTGCCTCCGCAATGATGCAAGCAGTAAGAGGACAATGTTAGAAAGCAAGCCAACTCATTGTCCGTGTTAGTCTCATACATGTCTAGTCATTGTCTTGTCAAGCATTTAATAATTTTTTTCCCCAAATTTATCACTACGCGTATAAATACTGAGTCAAAACCGTTCTTTTTTTAACCTGTTTTCTCTGGTCCAAATTTTCTCAGTCATCCTAGTCACCCTTATCATTCATTTATAGTCAATCTATTCACCATCCTAAGTATTATCATGGCCAAGTCATCCTTGTCGGGTTCATGAAGTCACATTCCCCTCATGGAAATAGAGAAAGATATCATTGACACCAGGTGCACGGTTGAACACTTACCTTTCTATCAGCAGGTTATCCTCAACCACCATAATTCCCCTGTTTTTGTAGCAATTTTTAGATCTGGAGTGTTGTATTCTTGTATTCCAAGAACTCATCTAGTGCCTGAATTTATTCATTGGTTAGCTTTAGATTTATACCATGGAAAATCTTTTGTCGTGAGCCATTTGGGAGAGAGTGTCTTTCATGTGTCCTCCTTGTTAATCCATCAAGAATTGTGCTACCTTGTGTCAGAATCTTATTTTAGTTTCACTGAACAATCCTTACTAGATCATTATGAAAATATTGCAGGGCAAGAATACACACAAATGATTTTCTTCCTGAAGCCACAAGCAGGGAATTTTTCTCCAGATGAAAAGGTATTCTTGTTAGAAATCTTTGATGAAGAAATAAATCTTGTTTTGCAATTTTTATAAAAAATTATTGGGAAATACGATGCTTCACAGATTGATAGACTAGTATTGGGATTATTTGATTTAATAATGAAGCCTCAAATAGTGTTAGATATCCCATAATTTTGGCAAGAGAACATCAACTCTCATTTCATGAGTTTATCATTAAGAGGTTCATTCAAATTTCCTTCAATGGTCACATATCTGTTTATGTATCAGAATGCAAAGGAATTTTTGAATTTGGGGTTGAGTATTATGGATTGACATAAAAGGAAGTAGTCAGTTGTGTTTTGGACTGACCTAGTAAGGTATGAATGTAATGATGGGGGGTTGTTTGAATTTGTTGCTTATTATTTACCAATTGCTTATAAATTTTTCAATGGGACTGCTCCCCGACGTTTTCTGCCTAAAGCCTAAGAATTCCTTCAGCTCAGTAGCAATTTCAAGTGTGGAAACTAGTTTATTTTTTAATATTATTCAGAGATTAGGTTGTATGGGGCTGGGATTGAACCTTACAGATTGCCTACATTTGTTCCCATGAGGATGTTTGCCTTAGAATTTATTAGGTGTAGTTTAACTATTGATCAAATTCATTTTGTACCAATGAAGAAGGCTCATATGTTCAAGTTACCCATGACTATTGGACCTTTCATTGTAAATATGAGGCAAGCTATAAAGGAAGCGAGTCAAAAGCTAGAAGGCATGCATTTATTGTTGGATGAAAAGTGGACTTATGACCCACAACAGGTGATTTCTAGGAGAAGAGTTGAAAATGGTTATTCTGCCTATACTCATGAGAGAAATACAGAAATTGAAAAATTCGCTAATTGAGGTTTTGCAGGGAATGATAGTACTAGCATTGAAACTCCCGCTATCTCTAAAAAGTGAAATAAAAGAGATAGAGGAAAGAATGATGATACATAAGAACAAGGAGCTGAGATGAGGGCTAAGCTGAGTGAAGAAGTACCATATGCATGACTTGGATTTTCAATTCCATTGGGATAAATGCAGAATACACCAACTTCACCATCAAGACATGAAGTTGTTCATGAGAAATTACCATTAATTAAGCAATTTTTTCCCATATTGCTGATAATAATCAGAGGATAAGGGAAATCATGGAGGTTCAAGTTGAGTCTCAAATCACATTTGATTAAAAAAGGTTTTTGACTGCTATGGATTTAGAAAAGGAGTAGCTAAAGGTTTCTTTTTCACACCCATCTGAAATGATAGTAGGGTCATTAAGAAATTTCAAGATTGTCAATTTAACTATTGATGCTAGGAATATTCCTTTACCTAAAAAAATCAATTTACATATGGAAACTAGTTTATTGATTGCTAATGATTTGACTAAACTAGTGCAGTTGCAAGCAAAGATGAAAGCATGCTGGAAAAGGTGATCAAGCAGATGAACCTAGAGAAAGCTAATTCCACATCTATTACTCGCAATGAAGAGTTAAATAATATTATTATAAAAATTTGAGTATACCCCACTGATAGATCAGCTATGTAGAAGTTATTACAGAGTGCAGAATAAGAAGTACTTGTACTAAGAAAGAAGAGAAAACTTCCTACTCGATAACACACAATGGCAACTGAGGTAGCAGAGGTTGAGTTTAAAAAAGAGAAGAATTTATAAAAGGTGTTGCAAAAAGATGAATAGGTTGTCAAATTGAAAGAATAAGTAACCAGGCTACAGGGAAAGATTGACTCTCATGTCTGCACAATAGTTTTACCAATGGAAACTGATGATCCAGCAGCAAAGATATCATAGCCGAGTACATAATTGAAGATGACAGATTTTGACAGGAAGAAAGATTAGAGTGATCTTCATACAACTATGATGGTTATAAGGGGAAAATATAATGAAATTGTAATATCAAAGGATAATACAGATAAATACAGAAGAGATTATAAGTTAGCCTATGAAGAAGTCAAGTATCTTAAGGAAAAGATGAAGGGAAACATGTCCCTGATCGAAGCTAAGCATATACTTTGGAATGAGATCATAGGAGTGATGAAAATAGTCTTGGATTCTATAGTACATGTTTTAGAGGAGAATAGCATAATCAGATATCTTGAAGAGCTCATGTTAGCTGACAAGCAGAAAATGCCTGATAGAGACATTTGGGCTAGAAATTAATAGATTTTTTCAAGTCCAAGTCAAACCAAGAATTGAATGAGTGTGAGATAAAAGATAGAACATTGTTTTTTAAGAAATCAACAAGGTGATAATAAATAATGCACATAGAAATTCAATAGAAAAGAGGTTGACAGAGATCAAAAAAGCTGTAGAGAATTTTATCTCTTTATTTGATAAACAAAATAGGGCTAGATTTCAATCTTGTTGGGACCTGCAAGGTAACTTATTATCTTGGGAAACCTATGAAACTCTATTGGTGGAAGTAAAAAATAAAAGCTGAAAATACTCATGAGAAAACTGCAGTGTTAAAGGGGACATCAATTATCAATTTCCTAGATAAACATTTTCAGTTGTTATGGATGGTTAAGAAATTATTTGTGGAAAAGCCTACTTAGACCAGAATCATTATTTTTAGACTAGAACATCATAAGCTAATTAATTCCCCAAAGACAAATGTTGAACTTTGGAAGAAATGCAGAAGATGGATGACCATTCTTCCTGAAGATGCATAGGTAGCAGATTATATTCAAAAGACTACATCAGTAGTGAAAGGATCCACATCATCATCAAAGGGAAACACATCAACAGCTAAAGACAGTCACAAGACATCATGATATTTCTTTCTATTTTATTGTATTTTCTTTCTGTTTTTAGAACGAGTTTGTAACATTACCCTCGAATGTAATGAAAGTAGTTGATAGGGGAAATAAGTAATTTATGTAGTTTCAAGAAGTTTTGACAGTTACAAATTTCTTCTCAATGTATTTAAGAAGAGAAATTGAAGAAGAGGGTTTTGAGTTTTAGACCTATGGAAGACTACAGTTTTGTACTTAGTTTTTCTAATGAATTCATGAAATAAGCATCAAGTTTCTTGCAACTGTTGATGGTGATTTGTTTTTCCTGTGTCATATTGTGTTCTTTATTCTTTGAATGATGTGAAGTAATGTAGCTGTCAGTATCTTAATTAAAATTGTACATAAGAGTTAAATAGCCTTAATATGCGCTCCTTCACTCAACCTTTCCTCTCTTCATAAATTCATTATGAGACTTAAAGTAATAGATTTTGTGTTACAACATATGATTTTGAGTTTCCCAATAGTTCTTCTTTTCATTCACATATCAGCAGTTAAAGGCATTGTGGAATATTTTATTACTTCAGATCTTTAAGGGTTTTAAAGAATTAATTTCCAAAGGGATAAAAGAAAGACATCATAACATAATCATTTCTGTGACACACTTTTAAAAATTTCTTAAGCACGAGTTCCTTTCCACGGGCAAGGTATTGTCTCTTGAAAACCAACATATTTTTAGCACCATTCTTGGGGAACGAAAAGTTGAAGTTTGTTTTCCCTGTGTTTTTCACATTATTTCCTCTTGTTGTTCAGTGAGGAGTAAATTTTGGCTAGATTTGTTATTCTCAGAATTCTGGCTTGCAAAAGGCCTCACACGATGTCAGATACCTCACAACAGAAGGTCCCTACTTTATCAGACCCTAAAAGATTGGTTTCTAAAAGAGTTTAGAAACCTAAAACACCCTCAACACCTAGTCCTACATTATCTACCCCTGGTAACAGTTCTACTCATCCTTTTTTCAAAAATATATCAAAATTAATTCCTTTCTTGGAAGAAGATTCACCTTTTAAACCAATTCATTTTCAAGAACCTAAGTTGGAGGAACTTTCTTTTGAGTCGGTTTCTTTCACTTTCACACAAGTTCAAAAAATTCCAATTGTTAGTTCGTTATCCATTGTTCATAAACCTATGCCCATATCCATTTCTCCACCACCCCCATTCACTTTCACATCAAGTTCATCAACTGCATCTACCCAAGGAGAAATTAATCAAGCTGTAAACATGGCAGCATAAACCTTCTTATTAAATAGATATGCCCCTGTTAATCTTCCACAACCAATGAATGCAATGCCTCAATAATATCTTAAATTACTTCCTTGTTTCACTAGAGAATATGAAGTAACTGTAGAGAAACATTTACCTTTGTTTTGTAATTTTGCTGAAAATTTCAATGTAGGACACCTTGATGTTATAATGAGGCTTTTTGTTCAGTCTCTGGATGGAGAGGCTAGAAAGTGGTTCAAAGGATTGCCAAATAATTCTATTAATACATGGGAAGAGAGAGATAATAAATTCACTCAGAGATGGGGAGAGAAAAGGGAACATGGTTATTCATTAACAAAATTCGATGCAATTAAAAGAAAACCTAATGAGAATATTTCTAAGCTTGTCAAAAGATTCAATAAATTGTATAATATTTTACCTATAGAAATGAAGCCCCCTCCTTTTAGAGAAAAGGTGGTTTTTGTTGGGGCTTTTAAAGTTGATTTCAGTTTCACACTTAAAAAAAGGAGATCCCTTACTCTTGAACAAATACAGACAGATGCTTTAGAAATTGAAGCCAATATGTATACAGCTGGGAAGGTGAAAGAAAAGAAGTCATTCAAAGAGAAGGGGAAAACAAAAGAGGAATCATCACAAGATCAAATAATTGAAGATATGAATAAGGTGATTAAAGATATATCAAATAAGTTAGTTAATATGGAATTGGAAAGTAAAACCCCCCAAAGACAAGTGAACAAAACATAGGTTTTAATCCTCAATTCAGAAAACAACCCCTGCAAATCTTATAGAGGGAAAAGAAGGATCAAGATTAGGTTCAAGCACCATTATATTTAGAAGTTGGACATGGGGAATCAACAGACGATGACCAAAAGGAAGCTAAATATCAAATATGTATTGTGTATATAAAATAGGATGATGAAAAACGAGATTGTGAAGAAGAATGTGCTGAGGCTGAAATATCTTTTGATGAAGATGAGATTAATGAATACTATAAATGGTTCACAAATTTTATGCTGGTTGAGTTACATAAAAAGTATGAGTTGAGATCAAGGAAGATATCTATGGTACAAGATGTTGTGGTTCCTATGTTTTGGCCAGATTGGCAAGACCAAAAGATAAGACAACATCAAACCACTTTGGGATCCTAGGATTTAGCCCTCCTGGATCTAGAGAGGGATCTCTCTATAAATGTAAAGAATGATATATCTTTAAGGCTAAAAATGAGACATTAGGCTAGGATGAAGCATAGGGGTTTTTTATTTTGTTTGTTTGGTTGGAGATCATTAATTGAGAAGGTTAAGGAAGTAAAGAAGGAACTGAATAAAAGGATGTTTCAGCATGGGAAGATAGGTCAAAAGAAAGGTTAATCCATTGGGCTATGGAGTCATGAAAGGGGATTACTTGCATAACAACTATCCAAGGGTTTTCATAGGGAAATTAATCTATACTAAAGGATCTTTTTAGATAGATGGTGGAATGGAACATTAAGAATGGGTGAAAGAAAGAAACCAAAGTGCAACCTAAGATCAGGTAAGGACTTTGAACCTATCCTACTTTTGACATACTTCAAAGGAAAATCTCAGTAATGACACAAAGGGTAGCTTAAGATCAAGTCAGATGTCATTTAAATCTAGACCTGCTTTCAGCATACTCTGAAGGAAAACAATCCAACAGTCCTCATAACTACTTTCAAACAGTAGAAAACATTTAAGATTGAACACAGAGTAAGGCCTAAGGTCAGAGAATGACTTTTAACCTTCAATTCTTTTGGCACTAACTCGAAGGGATATTAGAAAGGCTAACTGTTGGAAAAGGAACCTAGTGAGACAGGGCTAACTCTAATCTCCCAGTTTCCCAATTTTTTTAGCTGAAACCAAACAAGAAAATCTAAGGAAACAAAATCCAAATTCATACATCAGTAAGCATGGACTAGCCAACTTCTATACTGGTAAAATTGTGATGAATTTTCTCTTATATGCACAAATAGCAGAAAACATAAAGATAAAGATTACAGTGAGACTTAGGGTACTTCCAAGAGTATGTCCTAATCTATGCTTACTGTTCTTTATCTGAGAATAATGGACAGTATGTAAAACATGAAAGGAAAAAGTTACAGTAAGGAAAACATCACCAATAATATAGACCAAGATCCTATGAATCTGCTTGATTAATTGATGTGAAAAACCAGTCACATACTTTGAGCTCAGTGGCCTTTTAAAATCTAGACTTCTCTTCCCAGCCTACTATATTACAGACTACTCAGCTACTTCCCCTCACTAACAGTTCTAACATTTGATAAAATCCCAACCAAAAACCAACATATTTTCAGTGAATACTTATAGGTGAATGAGGAGGTAGAGTCGTAGATATGAACTTGAATGATCAATTAAGACAGAGGGTAGGAAGTATCTGAATGCCCAGTCTACTTAATGGCTTTGTACTAACATGTTTTTACTCATTAGGCTGGTTCAGAAATCTCTGTCAGGTTGACAATAACCTCAGGTATGTTCTTTGAAGTACTCTCTGACTGATGGTACTCTGTTGAGTCTTCTGAGATAAGTAAGGTGACTGAAGGTCTTTCAAGTATTCCATGCTTCCATAACTGCTGTCCTGACAGTTTAGAAACCTCTATCAGTGTACTAACTGTTAAGGGCTCGAGGAGGCATGGAGGAAGTCATGTAGCTAGTCCTTTCTGGGAGAAAAAGTTCTGCTGTCATTAAATCACAGATATGGCTTGTTTCATGTGTTTTAGGCTTCATTAAGCCTCCTTGATCATCTTCATTTATTTACTGTGTCCTTTATCCTTTTAATATTTGGATTATAGGCGTTAATTCTTCAACATTAGGCATTAATCCTTTAATCCTTTCTCTGACACGCTTTGCTGCTTCAGCTAATAGTCTTTCTGCGCTCCGAATCATCATGGCGGTGACTATGAAAACATAGTGGATTCATAGCTCTTTGACACCTGAAAAACATAATAAACTCGTTATGAAATCCTGCGCGGGGCTTAAAACTTCTTCAGAAGGATTGCGGGGATGGAGGAGCGATGATGGAAAAAGATGGATGCAACGGAAAAATGGTGAAAAACCATGTTGGAAGGTGAAAAACTGGTCTGATGAAGGTTGAGTGCGTCGTGGGTTTGGACCGTTGGATTAGATTGATCAACGATAGAGATTCATCGGCAAAATTATTTGGATGAATGGAGAAAGTGTGGGGGGAGTTTATATCAGGGCCGTCAAATCAAAATAATCAACGTCTACGATCGCCCGATAGAATCGTTTGCGAGACGGATGAGGGACAAATGAAAGAGGTTGGATTTAAGTCGTGACTGTCTGATCGCAGAGATCAACGGTCGGGATCAAAGGAGGAATTATGCTGAGGAGGGTGGTAAGGTGGAAAACCGGAATGGTTTTCACGCAGCGTTGAAGTGGTTTTAAATTTTTTCCAAAAAAAACGCGATACCATACACTGACTGACATGTGGAAATCCAAAACCTCTTATATCGTGCGATTTCAAAACATTAACGCCCAGATGCAAAATTTACGCGATAGCGTTCTCAGCCATTAGATGGAGGAGCGGAATATTTGATGGTGCAGGTTTCGTGCGATAAAAGGTAATATGTGCAGATGGATGTGGACCATCGAGTTTATTGTGGGCCGTTGGATCTTCAGATCAGACGGTGGAGATTTAAAAGAGAAAGCAGAGGACGAAGGGGTAAGGGAATGAGCAAAAGGATAAGGGCCGTCAGATCTGTAGGAATGGACAGTGGAGTTTTAAAAGAGAAAGTGGAGGGGAAAGGGGTAAGTGAATGAGTGGGAAGACGGAGAGCCGTTTGATTGGCAGAGATGAATGGTCGAGCTTGGATCGGAGGGGGAATTATGGAGGACCCAAGGGCGAGGCGCGATTGTATCCTGGCCGTTGGTTCTTGTGGGTTCAACGGTCAGGATTAAATCAGAGAATTAGAGTAATGAATGAAATGAAGGGCCGATGGAGTGATGTGATTGAGCACTGACCGTCGGATCTGAAAAGATCGATGGTGGAGGTCTAATTGCGGACTGGCAGAGAAAAGGTCCATTGCATCAGAGAATTTGAAGAACAAAGGAAAATTCGGAACAAAGGGAAACCCGATTGCGATTAGCACCTGAGGGTTAGCGCCTGGTCATAGGCGCAGGTTACATGTGTAGAAAGGGGCTAAGGGTTAAGTTGAAAGGGGCTTAAGGCCTAAATGTAAAAAAAGGGGTTTTAAAGCCAAAAATGAAGGTTTTTGAGGGTTTTCTTGTCTTTTGGTAAAGGGGAAAAAGGGTTATTTAAACCAATAAAAGGGATTTTTAGAGGTTTTAGGGGGATTTTGGAGGCTTTTAGAGGAAAAAGGGAGTTTAAAAGATGAAAAGAAGGCTTTATGAAAATGAAAGGGAATAAGTGAAAATGGGCAATTATAGAGGCCTTTTGAAAACAATTTCTTCACAAAACAGCAGGGCTTTTCAGTGGAAACTGTAGTGAGGATTATTTAAAGGATAGACAACACATGGAGGCTTCAAGAATGATAGATTTACAAAGGAAATGTATCTCTTGAAGACTCAGAACATATTTAGCCACCTGTTTGCTATGCCAACAAATTTATAGGTGGCTAACAGTGGCTCTAGATGGGGATGGCATCTTCTTGAAGGTGTCAAGAATCTCAGAAAATAATCTTTGGAAGTAGGCCAAATGCCTGGTGCTTAACCATATTTTTATTTTCTTGGATAAGCTGCCACATACATGGTGGATAATAAATCATTAAAAAACATTTCTCCAAACAACTACCTACCCATCCTATTGTCCTAGCATTTTTTCTTCAAGGTGCATTTAGACTTGTAGACCTTTCACATCATCATTTTTTTCAAACAGGAAGATAAATCTATCTACTACTACCCTTATTACTCCATGAGACCAGATTAAATAGTTGGCCTCATAGCTTCTCTACCTAAACTACTATCTGCTAGGATTAAACTGTCTGGCAGATTTCTTTCTCTACATTCTAAAACAGAAATTGAAACACAGTAAAACCAGGATTAGACTATCTGGCTTGTTGTGGGTCCATGGCATAAAGACAAGCTTCTCATGAACTGAAGCTTTGCAGAAATTAAAAACAACTAACTAAATGCTCACAGACTGAGCTTTATTGAGATTTCCTACCTACCCTACTCTAACTTGAGATATTTACATATCTAGCTTTCAAAATTTCTTTTCCAATACATCCAGTCAATCAAAGGATCCCATGACTGGTCTCTGCTACTCAATTCTTTGAGCATGCTAGATAGGCAGGGCCACTCCCATTCTCTTTGTTTTTTAACAGCAGCTTTTAAAATGTTTCTTGTTGTATGTAGCAAGCTGCTCTTGATGACCTTTGATCCTTCTTCAAATGTCTGCAGGAAATGAGCATAAGGATCTTGAAATGATACCTGGTTGTGAATATTTGGCAAGCAAGATTCAACCAAGAATCACTTCCTCTTCCACTGGATCAAGAAAAAGACTCTCTTGAGAAATAGAATCTCCCTCATATTCATCATCATCTGAACTGGAGGAATCATCATATATTGCAGCTTTGTCCTCTTGTAGCTTTGGCAGGTTTTGCTAGAGTGGACTAAACTCTGTGAAAAGATTAACATATTCTTGAGCAGGGATTTCTTTGATTACCTCAACCCTGTCAGGAGAAGGCTCAGGATATTCATATTGCTCAAGATTTTTTTCATTTATTTCTTCCTCATCCTTTGAGCTAAAAGGCTGCTAAATTCCATCTTTACGGAAATTATTACTGATGATCTGATATATAACAGAGTGAAGATTCAATGAATCTTCGTCTGCTATCAGGCTTTCAACATTTTCTCCATCAGCATCATAGATGGCCTACATTGGCTCATCGTTTTCTGGAAGTTGATGGTCATGATCTTCCTCCCATGAAACTGCTGATGATGGTCCTGTAAGCTCAGCTTCCCTTTGGAAAAAATCATCATCAGATAGATCAACATTAGATAAATCATAATTATAAGAAATGTCACCAATCAAACCTTCTGGACTCTCAGCAAGTCTTCCTTCAAAATAATTTGCAAGTTCATTTTCTGATTCGAAATCCTGTTTATCATACATGCTTTGCATGTTTCTTATGTCTTGTAGTGGTCTGGTTTGTTTTTCCTGAGGACAAGGTGTAGGTTTTTTCCAATCATCATTTCTAGTTTCAACCTCATATTCTTCCTCCTCTATGTTTAGCAAGTTGTTGGCTGGCTCTATCAATTTTTCTAGCTTGGTTTCTAAAGAGATCAGCCTTACTTTCTCTGCTTGGTCCTTCTTTATCGCTTTTAATCTTTCCTCCCTGCACCATAGGTTGTATTCGACAGTAATTGATATGTTATGAATTTCTTCCAAGCTTGAAGGCTCTCTTTCTCTTATATGGAATTCCACCTTGGGGTCAAAAGAACTTGGATAGTGCAATAGGGCCCATCCTAAGGGTGGTTTTATCTTAGAAGGTATTGCATTGTATAACTTATTGAACTTGCCTGAAAATTTCTATATTGTCTCTCCTGATTGTCTTCTCAAATTCTGGTATTCTTCTAGGACGAGGAATACATTTCCCGAGACTACCGATCTATCAAAGAAAACTTGAGAAAACTGCTGAAAATTGATGATGCTTGCAGCTAGAAGGTTTTTAAACCAACTCTTAACATTTCCTTGTAATGACAAGGCAAGCATTCTAATATGCACGTCATCTTCTTCTATTTCATATAAGTCAAGTGAATCCTCAAGATTTTGGACATGCCGCTCAGTAGTGATCTTTGAATTTTCTCCATCAAACAGGGGCAGCTTATTTGTAAGTCCTGCAGGAAGGGGTTGGAAGATAAGAGGAAAAACCAAAGGCTTATATCTTTCTATGACCTTTGTGGGTGTAGGTAGTGTAACAAGAGATTTATGTCCGTTTGAGTTTTTTTCTAGAGGAGGAAAGGTAGCATGAGGTTCCTTATTCACTAGATCTTCCATAAGTGAATTTGGGGTAAGCACAGGTGCATGAGACTGGTCATGGTATGAAAAATGAGGCTTGAGATCTTTCCCATAATCAATGTGGATCTCATCTTTGTACACTTGATTAGGCTTAAAGTAGGATAGAACGTAGTTGTAGATAAAAAAAATGAATTCTTTAAACCAAATCTAGCCTAAATGTTCTATCTTTCTATAAGATCTGGCCATATTTTAGGTTCTTCCTCCAGTGGAGTCTTTAGGTCTATTAGGAATTGTGGAGTCGCCAGGTGGAGGATTCTCAATGTTTTAATGAGGGTTGTTGTCCACCATCAGCAATTGAATACCAAATCGAGGCTAATTTGGTCTATGTTCCCTAGCGGAGTCACCATTATGTTGTGGTTCCTATGTTTTGGACAGATTGGCAAGACCAAAAGATAAGAAAACATCAAACCACTTTGGGATCCTAGGATCTAGCCCTCCTGGATCCAGAGAGGGATCTCTCTATAAATGTAAAGAATGATATATCTTTAAGGCTCAAAATGAGATATTAGGCTAGGTATGAAGCACAGGGGTTTTTGATTTTGTTTGTTTGGTTGGAGATCATTAACTGAGAACGTTAAGGAAGTAAATAAGGAACTGAACATAAGGATGGCTAAACATGGGAAGATAGGTCAAAAGAAAGGTTAATCCATTGGGCTATGGAGTCATGAAAGGGGATTACTTGCATAACAACTATCCAAGGGTTTTCATAGGGCATGTCATTTATACTAAAGGATCTTTTTAGATAGATGGTGGAATGGAACATTAAGAATGGGTGAAAGAAAGAAACCAAAGTGCAGCCTAAGATCAGGTAAGGACTTTGAACCTATCCTGCTTTTGACATAATTCAAAGGAAACTCTCGATAATGACACAAAGGGTAGCTTAAGATCAGGTTATATGTCATTTAAATCCAGAACTACTTTCAACATACTCTGAAGGAAAACAATCCAACAGTCCTCATAACTACTTTCAAACAGTAGAAAACATTTAATATTGAACAAAGAGTAAGGCCTAAGATCAGAGAAGGACTTTTAACCTTCAATGCTTTTGACACTAACTTGAAGGAATCTTAGAAAGGCTAACTGTTGGAAAATCAACCTAGTGAGACAGGGCTAACTCTAATATCCCATTTTCCCAATTCTTTCCATTGAAACCAAACAAGAACATCTAAGGAAACAAAATCCAAATTCATACATTAGTAAGCATGGACCAGCCAACTTCTATACTGGTTAAATTGTGATGAATTTTCTCTTAGATACACAAATAGCAGAAAACATAAAGATAAAGATTACAGTGAGACTTAGGGTACTTCCAAGAGTATGTCCTATTCTATGCTTGATGTTCTTTATTTGAGAATAATGGACAGTATGTAAAACATGAAAGGAAACAGTTACAATAAGGAAAACATCACCAATAATATAGACCAGGATCCTGTGAATCTGCTTGATTAATTGATGTGCAAAACTAGTCACATAATTTGAGCTCAGTGGCCTTTTACAATCCAAACTTCTCTTCCCAGACTACTATATTACAAAATACTCAGCTACTTCCCCTCACCAACAGTTCTAACAGTCGATAAAATCCCAACCAACAACCAACATATTTTCAGTGAATACTTATAGGTGAATGAGGAGGTAGAGTCATAGATATGAACTTGAATGATCAATTAAGATAGAGGGTAGGAAGTATCCGAATTCCCACTCTGCTTAATGGCTCTGTACTAACATGTTTGTACTCTTTAGGCTGGTTCAAAAATCTCTGTCAGGTTGAAAATAACCTCAGGTATGTTCTTTGAAGTACTCTCTGACTGATGGTACTCTGTTGAGTCTTCTGAGATAAGTAAGGTGATTGAATGTCTTTCAGGTCTTCCATGCTTCCATAACTGTTGTCCTGACATTTTAGAAACTTTTGTCAGTGTACTAACTGTTAAGGGCTCGAGGAGGCATGGAGGAAGTCATGTAGCTAGTCCTTTTTAGGAGAAAAAGTTATGCTGTCATTAAATCCCAGATATGGCTTGTTTCATGTGTTTTAGGCTTCATTAAGCCTCCTTGATCATCTTCATTTCTTTACTTTGTCCTTTATCCTTTTAATCTTCGGATTATAGGCGTTAAGTCTTCAACATTAGGCATTAATCCTTTAATCGTTTCTCTAATACGCTTTGCTGTTTCAGCTGATAGTCTTTCTGTGCTCTGAATCATCATGGTGGTGACTATGAAAACAATGTGGATTCATAGCTCTTTGACACCTGCAAAACATAATAAAATCGTTATGAAATCCTACATGTGGCTTAAAACTGCTTCAGAAGGCTCGCGGGGATGGAGGAGCGATGATGGAAAAAGATGGATGTAGTGGAAAAATGGTGAAAAACCATGTGAGAAGGCGAAAAACTGGTTTGATGAAGGTTGAGTGTGTCGTGGGTTTGGACCGTTGGATTAGATTGATCAATGGTGGAGATTCATCGGAAAAATTATTTGGATGAATGGAGAAAGGGTGGGGCAAGGTTATATTAGGGCCATTAGATCAGAATAATTAACGGCTACGATCACCCGATAGAATTGTTTGGGAGACGGATGAGGGGAAAATGAAAGAGGTTGGAATTAAGTCATGACCATCCGATCTCAGAGATCAACGGTCAAGATCAAAGGAGGAATTATGCTGCGTAGGGTGGTAAGGCAGAAAAATGGAATGGTTTTCGCGCAGCGTTGAAGTGGTTTTATATTTTTTCCAAAAAAAACGCGATACCATACACTGACTGACACGTGGAAATCCAAAACCGCTTATATCACATGATTTCAAAACATTAATGCCTGGATGCAAAATTTACGTGATATGCATTCTTAGCCATTGGATGGAGGGTCGAAAGATCTGACAGTGCAGGTTTCACGCGATAAAAGGTAAGATGCGCGGGCGGATGTGCACCGTCAGGTTTATTGTGGGCCGTTGGATCTTCAGATCGAATGGTGGAGATTTAAAAGAGAAAGCGGAGGATGAAGGGGTAAGGGAATGAGCGAAAGGATAAGGGTCGTCGGATCTGTAGCAATGGATGGCGTAGTTTTAAAAGAGAAAGCGGCGGGCAAATGGGTAAGTGAATGAGCGGGAAGAAGGAGAGCCATCGAATCGACAGAGATGAACTGTTGAGCTTGGATCGGAGGGGGAATGACAGGGGACCCAAGGGCGAGGCGCGATTGTATCTTGGCCATTGGTTCTTGTGGGTTCAACGATCAAGATTAAATCGGAGAATCAGAGTAATGAGTGAAACAAAGGGCTAATGGAGTGACGCGATTGAGCACTGACCGTCGGATCTGAAAAGATCGACGGTAGAGGTCTAATCACGGACTGGCAGAGAAAAGGTCCATCGCATCGAAGAATTTGAAGAACAATGGAAAAGTCGGAACAGAGGGAAACCCGATTGCGATTAATGCCTGAGGGTTAGCGCCTGGTCGTAGGCACAGGTTACATGCAGAGAAATGGGTTGAGGGCTAAGCCGAAAGGGGCTTAAGGCCTAAATGTAAAAAAAGGGCTTTTTAAGCCAAAAATGAAGGTTTTTGAGGGTTTTCTTGGCTTTTGGTAAAGGGGAAAAAGGGTTATTTAAACCAATAAAAGGGTTTTTTAGAGGTTTTAGGGGGATTTTGGAGGCCTTTAGAGGAAAAAGGGAGTTTAAAATATGAAAAGAAGGCTTTATGAAAATGAAAGGGAATAAGTGAAAATGGGCAATTACAAAGGCCTTTTGAAAACAGTTTCTTCACAAAACAGCAGGGCTTTTCAATGGAAATTGCAGTGAGGATTCTTTAAAGGATAGACAACACATGGAGGCTTCAATAATGATAGATTTACAAAAGAAATGTCTCTCTTGAAGACTCAGAACATATTTAACCGCCTGTTTGCTATGCCAAAAAATTTATAAGTGGCTAACACAAGACAGTGAGGGTGAACAACAAGATTCTACCTCTCCTTCAATGGTGAATCCACAACAAAAGAACCCTGTAAAGAAAATGGATAAGGGGAAGCAACTTTTAAATTCAGTAAATAGAACAAAAGTGCAGCAGGGTGGATCTTCGCAAAACAAATCAATTGATGCTAATATTTTGGAGAAATTTGTTCTTGTACCTGAACAAGTTTTGAACTCTAGAAATAATGAAGAAGAACCTGAAAATAATGTTAAGAAAACTCAGGTTTTCAATTTAAAAAAGAAGATGGAGAAGGTCAATATTTAGGTACCTCTTCTTGAATTAGCTAAAACACCAGTCTATAAAAATGAGATTTCAAAATTTATTAATCTCTCGCAAATTGAAGATATAAGTGATATTGTGAACTTGCAAGAAGAGAAGCCAGTGGTCACCTTTAGTCCTCATGTATAAGAAGTAGATCCTTCTATTCCTCTATTTTATATTTCATTGTTGCTTCATGATTTTACAGTCCATAACTGTATGTTGGATTCAAGGGCTTCCCATAATCTTATGCCATTATCTGTCATGAAGGAATTGAATTTGAAAATCACTAAGCCCTACAAGAATCTGTATTCATTTGATTCCAAAAGAGTAAAATTTGCTGGGTTAATTAAAGACATGGTAGTTTCTTTGGCACAAATTCGAGCAAAAATAATTGTTATGGATGTAGTTGTTGCTGACATTCTAGCCAGATTTGGGATGATTTTGTCAATATCCTGGGTGAAAAGTTGGGAGGTGTTCTAAAGTTATATTTCACTTATGCTATCATTCATTTCTTTAACGGGGAAGAAAGGAGATTATATAGAGAAAAAAGGTTTGTGAAAACAACAACCAACAACGATGCAGGTAGTTCCCATATTTATAGTCAAGAAAAATAAGATCTTTCTTGTTTCATGTTGCATGAAGATGCAGAATTTTCTGAAGACACAGGGAAACATCTCTCTTTAGCAGTTGTAAATAATGAACTGCACTTAAAAAACATTTGGAAATGCTACTTTGATGGTGTCTATTCCAAGGAAGGCACAAGAGCTGAATTCTTTCAAGTTATAGTTTGATTCAACAAATAATGTTGTTGAGTATGAGGCTTTCATCCTTGGCCTCCAAACTACAAAGAAGATGGGGATTTAGTGTATTTCGATTTTTGGAGATTTTGAATTGATAATCAGACAGATTAAAAATCATTGTCAAACTAAAAATCCAAGGTTGAGATCATATAGAAATGAAGTTTCAGACACAATTGAGAATTTTTTTGAAGCTTTCAATATTCAATTTATTCCAAGGGAGGAGAATAGATTAGCAGATTCATTAGCAGTTGTAGCCAACACTTTCAAGCCTCCAATTAATCCAAAGCTAATATATTATATTGAGATTAGACACCGGCATTCTATACCAGATAATGTAAAATATTGGAAGGTTTTTGAAGATGATGAGCAGATAAATCAATTTTTGACAACGATTGGAAATGTTGAAGATGTTGAAATAGATCAGGAGGAAGAAAAAATAGAGAAAAAAACAGAGGTACGACATTTCAAACAGTTAATAGGTGATCAAAAAATTATTCAGTTGAAAGATATTGTTCTCCCTAAAGGTTTGGTTCCTCTTGAGAGGTTGTTTAATTCAAACGATATTACATTGGATTCAAAGGAAACTTACCAGGAAGAAGAATGGAAGACTATAATTTGGAAACTCAGCAGGAGCCAAAAATGGTGAAGTTGTTCAAAGGTGTTCCCAAAAATTACAAAGAAAGATACATTGATCTTTTCAAGAAATACATGGATTTTTTTGCTTGGTCATATGAAAATCTAAAAACATATGATAAGGAGATCATACAACATAAGATTCCATTGAAAGAAGGAATTAAGCCTCACAAATAGAAGCTTTGAAAAATTAATACATTATTGTTGTCTTTGATTCAAAAAGAAGTAAAGAAATTGCTTCAAGAAAATATCATAGTTCCTCTTAGGTATTCTGATTGGGTTTCTAATCTGGTTCCTACGAGGAGGAAAAATGGAGAGATAATATTGTGTGGATTTTAGGAACCTGAACAGAGCATCTCTGAAGGATAATTATCCTTTTCCTAAGATGAATTATGTTTTAAAAAAGGTGACAGGAGCTTATAGAATGTCCATGGTGGATGGATTCTATGGGTATAATTAGGTGGCAATGGACAAAGAAGATAAAAAAAAGACAACATTCACAACTCCGTGGGGTACTTTCATGTATGCTAGAATGCCATTGGGATTAATGAATGCAGGTGCAACCTTTCAAAGGGCCATGGACATAGCATTTGTTGGAGATAAGTATGCGGTCATATATTTAGATGATGTCAATTTTTTTTCAAGTTCAGATGATGAACATATAGAACATCTGAAGAGAAATTTTGAAAAGTGCAGGAAGATTGGTTTGTCACTTAACCCCAAAAAATATTTATTTTCCTTGAAAGAGGGTAAACTATTGGGTCACATAGTTTCCAAACAAGGGGTAAAATTTGATCCAGCAAGGGGAGAAGAAATTCATAAAGTTACTTTGCCCAGGAGCAAGAAAGAAATTCATAGATTTTTGGGAAAGATTAATTTTCTAAGAATATTTGTGTCAAATTATGCAGAGATTGTTAGACAGATAATGAATATGTTGAAGAAAGAAGTTGAAGTACAATGGATAGAGGAAGCAAGGGAGTCATTTTCTAGGATAAAGGAGGCTCTCCAAATAGCTCCTGTTCTGATTAGTCTTAACTATCAGAAGCCTTTTCAGATATTTTCATTTTCTTCCCCTTATACTATTGTTGTTGTATTATTGTAGAAGAATGAGGAGAATACAGAACAACCAGTAGCATTCTTCAGCAAAGTTCTCAGAGATGTTGAGCTCAAATATAACATTTTGGAGAAACAAGTATATGAATTGGTTAAAGAAATCAAAGCCTTCAGAAATTATGTATTGCAATCTCAAATAAATTCATATGTCCATAATGTTGTTGTCAAGGATGTGTTGATTCAGAGTGGTGTAGAAGGAAAAAGAGGAAAATGGATAGCGAAAATTCAGGAATATGATCTAGACATTAAACCTACAAAACTAGTTAAAGTTCAAGGTTTGGAAAATATGTTAACCGAAATAAATGTTCAAGCATCAGGAATCAATTTGTTAGCACTAGTGGATGAAGTTGTTAATAAAGAGGATAGAGATAAGCCCAAATCAAGTATGAAGATTTGATATAGATATTTATGTTCAGATTGCTACAAATATATTGTTCACTATCTGTGTTTTTTCTCCTATCCAACTACTTTGAATTGGATGAATTACAGAGCTCTCAAGCTTAAATCTCAGCCATATGTCATAGTTGAGTCAAAGCTGTATTGGAAGGCTCATGCTAGTATCTTACTTTTATTCTCAACTAAAGGAGAATCCATTGAAATTACCAAAAAGTACCATGAAATTTTGTGTGGGGTTCATTACAGTTGGAAGGATACAGCACACAAGATCATCAAATCATGTTTTTGTTGGCCCACATTGTTTACAAATGTTTTCAAATTGGTCAGAGTTTGTCAAAAATGTCAATTATTTGTGGAAAAGAAGAGACTTTCTCCTTCACCTCTGAATCCAATATTTATAAAAGAGCCTTTTAGACATTGGGGACTGGACTTCATTGGAGAGATCAATCCACCATCAAGTGGATAGTTGAAGTGGATTTTAACTTCCATTGACTACTTCACAAAGTGGGTTGAAGCAATACCCACTGAAAAAGCAAATGACCAAGTGGTGATGAAGTTCCTGGAGGATAATATTTTCAGCAGGTTTGGTTGTCCAGTCAATATTGTGGCAGATAATGCTGATGTATTCGATTCTTCTCGATTCATTGATTTCTATAAAAATTATAATGTGATTTTGTCTCATTCTACATCCTACCATCCACAAGGGAATGGATTGGCAGTCTTCTAACAAAAGCCTAGTCAGAATCCTGAAGAAAACCATTACTGAAATTCAGACCGATTGGGACTCAAAACTTAAGTTTGCTCTTTGGGCAGTTTGGGTTACTACTAGAAGGTCCACTAGAAGATCTCCTTCTGAGTTGGTATATGGGACAAAAGCATTGTTTCCTAGTCAGTTTGCCAAACCTGTGATTTATTTTGTTCAATAAGCTTAGGAAGAACCCAATGCTGTAATTATAAGAATGAATAAAGTAATTGAGTTAAGTGAAAAGAGAGATAAAGTTAGAGAAAACTTAATTACTTATCAAACCAAGATGAAAACAATTTTCGACAGGAAATCAAAAGAAATTATCTTTCAAGCAGGGGATTTAGTACTGATATGGGATACTAGAAGGGAGGATAAGGGAAAGCATGATAAATTTGATCCTCTTTGGTATGGAACTTACAGAATTACGAAAGCAAGATCAAATAATACTTTCATCTTGGAGAATCTAGATGGAGAATATATGTAGTTTCCTGTGAATGGGTAGTATTTGAAACACTATTTTCATCATTAAGAGCAAATAATTCCACAATTGTAAATACCAGATTTATCATTGTTCATATGTCACCAAAGAAATTTTTGACTCCATTCCCGGGGTGAAGGCACTATTTTGTGGTTCTTAGCGCTTTCGTGGGAAAAAGCACTATCCCCAGGTGGAGCCAGATGTTATAGTCCATTTTACATTTGTTTTTATTTCTCAAAAGATAAACAAAAATATATAAATATAATATTGTGAAAAAATAAAAAATGAAATAAGATTCCATGTGCTTAGATTTAATGGAAATATATATGCGAATAATTAATATTGGTTTCAGAGCATGTGAAAGGTGGGCCTGACCACAGTATCTAAAAAACATGCAAGTTGTCGGGCAGAGATTATATGACAACTCATGACGGTGGATCGAGAGGGCCACGCCAGGCAAAAATGGCCCAACAATTGTTAAATTTCTTGTAGAAAATAACCATACAATTCACGAGAGGGAATAATAATCATGTGAAAAAGGAACCAGCAACAAAACATTAACATAAACACAAATGTTTATCCAGGAAAACCCCAAATCCGGGGAAAAACCCAACGAATGAAATTTCATTAACCATTGGCCAAAACCCTGGCCAATCCAGCTAAGTGAGCCTTCACCGCTCACCTCCAGGCCTATATTACAATGAAGTATTCCCAGCCTTTTATAGACTCCATTACATGCAATACCATGGGTTGAAAACCATGGGTGCACAATACCATGTGCCCCAAAACCACTAATATTTACCCTTGTCAACATTGACTCTATACCGAGTCAAGTTTACCTAACAATCCCCCCTTAAACTTGACTTGGGGATTATTGGCGAAAACTGACTAGGCACCTTTAGATGAGACAAGCCACTTCACTCTAGCTCTTCCCCCCTCACATTTACCTAGGGTAATTGTTAACTTGACATCCCTATCACCTTGGTCTAACCCGGACTTTACCGGTGATTACCCCGGGGGTATGCATGCCATACCGGGTCTTTGTGATATGCTTGTTTAACATAATAAATTAACCATTATAATAATAATTTTATTTTTTTGTTTTATTATTCTTTGTCTTTGTACATATGAAATCAATTTCCATATAAAAAGAATCCATCTACTGGATTACATGGGTCACCAGCCTCTGTAACTACTAGTCCTCTAGGAATTCTCTTCAGATACATGGTTCATCAATTAATTAATTAATCCACCTGCACATCTTCTCTCTCACTTTTACAAGGCCTCAATTGCATTTCACCTCATTGAACCTTCCCAGGATCCATTCATAAAACATGGCTTCATAATTGCTACAAATGATAATATATTGAAAAAAACTAAAATCTTTAGAACCGAATAAAATAAGGGCATGCCTCATGTTGATTCTTACAAAACAACAGCATGCTCAGGCTCACGCTCAGTCTCCCTACTCTGTGGTGGATGATACCTTTCACCATTCAAGACTAGTGCAACATCCAACACTGCTTCTAAAGATATGGAATCAAGAGAATTTGCCAACTTAATATCTCTTTCAGGTTGATTCAAGAATCGTGCAAATATATCCTCTTACTCTTCACCTGTCTCTATCCTTTCTTTCCTCTCGGCTTCTTGCAAGACGTCACGAGGTGGAATAGGATATGACCATGAGAAGCAAGCAAAAAAAAAGGATGGTGCCTCTTCCCCCAACATCTCCCTTAGCCTGTGCAGAGGCAAGAAAGTGAGGGAATCAGTGCCGATATATTTTATGGTCTCCTCAATACTCATCCGATAGGATATCAGTTTCTCTTTGCTTGGAGTTTCCACGATGATTTTGGCAACATCACATTACACGAATACTATGCCTACAAAGCCATCCCATAGATGCAAAGCTCTGCTCCCCCTGGTGCAATTAAACATCACGAGTTTTATTCTCGATAGCCGAAACTTCAAAGGTCAGTCAAGATTCTCGAAAAAAATTAAAAACATTCCAAAAAATCAAACTCTGGCTAATTACTTCAGAATCCGCTAAACCATCCATTTTTTTTTGTGTTTCTAACAAATTCTCCGTTGTTCCTCACCGAGTTTCCACCGTTCTTTCTATTGTGCGCTTCACAATTCCTTGAACGGATTGCGATCCTCCTTTAATATCCATTGGTTTCCATTCTATTGTTTTACAATAACTTTACCCATTCCAACAATTTTACAGGGTTTATCATCACCCAAACGAACTTGTCCAAAATCTCCTTGAACATAGTCATGAAAATATTTCTTATCAGGTGTGGCATGGAATGAAGCCCTTGAATCTACAACCCAAGAATCAATAACATTTTTGAAAGAAAGAATCAAAGCATCTTGTAACACATCACCTGTCACATTTGCTTCATGATTGTTTTCTTGCTGTGTGTCTCCTTCTTTTCCCTTCCGAGATCTACAGTCTTTCTTTAGGTGTCCTTTCTTTCTGCATTTCTAGCACACTATCCCCGATCTGGACTTGGATCTACCTTTCCTTGATTTACTACGATATCCCGAGCTCTTTCCTCTTTCCATTCTCCTTCCCCTAGACTCTGCACTCAAAGCATTACCCGATGTCTCACCAGAGCTTTTCCGTCGCATTTCCTCGCTAAGGATAGCACCGACAGCATCATCAAACTTTAAAGTACTAAGATCCCGGAGACGAGTTACTAATGGCCATTACCCAACAATTCAACTCGTGGCCAAAGAGCACAAGAATAACAGAGCTCTAACTTCATCATCAAAGTTTACCCCCTACAAACTTAACCCGACTAGTAACTATATTGAAATCATTTCAATGGTACATGATAGATCCACCTTCGAAACATCTTCATGTCTAAATAGTCGTTTAATAGAAAATACCTTGTTTGAGGCCGAGGTTTTTTCATATAGTTTCGCCAACGTCTGCATCAAACCCTCTGTTGTTGTTTCCTTTGAAATATTGAAGGAAATTGATGCCTCAAGGCACAACTGTATTGTTCCGAGTGCCTTTCTATCGAGAATGTTCCATTCCGTGTCTGTCATGGCTGTTGGCTTCTTTGTTTTTCCGCTCAATGGTAGGTACAGATCTTTCTGATACAGATAATCTTCCGTCTGCATCTTCCACAACGGGAAGTTTTGGTCGTTAAATTTCTCGACCCTAAATTTACCATCTTCCACCATTTCTCCCACTCGAACTAGGAACCCTTCTTGGTGAGTTTATACGGTAAAATTTACCTTCGACTCTGATACCGGACTAGTGAAATTCTACAACTCATAATAAATTATTTACCGAGAGGAATAATAATCATGAAAAATAACCAGCAACAAAACATTAACATAAACAGAGATGTTTATCCGAGAAAACCCCAAATCCAGGGAAAAACCCAACCAATGAAATTTCATTAACCATTGGCCAAAACCCTGGCCAATCTGACCAAGTGAGCCTTCATCGCTCACCTCCAGGCCTACATTACAATGAAGTCCTCCGAGCCTTTTATAGGCTCCATTACATGCAATAACATGAGCTGAAAACCATGGGTTCACAATACCATGTGCCCCAAAACCACTATTATTTACCCTAGTCAACATTGACTCTAAAGTCAAGTTTACCCTGTAAAAATTAATTTTTGAGGTTCCTAAGTAGTTGACTATGACATAGGCATATTGATTCAGATCAATGACCCACGATCACTGCGATAGCACAGCGCTGACGAACTTGTCATACCCAAGGTGCCTCCGTGGTGATGCAAGCAGTCGGAGGAAAATGTTAGGAAGCGAGCCAAATCACTGTCCGTTTCAGCCCCATACACGTCTAGTCATTTTCTTTTCAAGAAATTAATGACTGTTTTTCCCCAATTTTCCAGTTGCACCTATAAATACTGAGTCAAAACCATTCTTTTTTCACCTGTTTGTTCTAGTTCAAATTGTCTCAGTCATCCTAGTCACCCTTCTCATTCATTTATAATCAATCTAGTCATCACCCTGAGTGTTATCATGGCCAAGTAATCCCTGTCAGGTTCATCAATTCACATTCCCCTGATGACACATAACAAGATATCATTGACACCATCTGCACAGTTGAACAGTTACCTTTATATCAGCAGGTTAACCTCAACCAGCATAACTTACCTAATTTTATAGCCATGGTCAGGTATGGAGTGTTGTCTCCTTGTATTCCAAGAATTCATATTGTCCCTGAATTTATTCACTGGTTAGATTCAACTTTATACCCTAGAAAATATTTTCTCATGAACCATTTGGGAGAGTGTGTCTTTCAGGTGTCCTCCTTGACAATCCATCAAGAATTCTGCTACCCTGAGTTAGAGTCTTATTTTAGTTTCACTAAAGAGTCTTTGAAAACTCATTATGACAATCTCGAAGGGCAAGAATACACACGGATGATTTTCTTCATGAAGCCACAAGAAGGGAAGTTTTCTCCAGATAAAAAGGTATTCTCCTTAGAAATCTCTTATAAATAAATAAAACTTGTTTTTCATTTTTTATCAAAAATTATTTGGTAAGAAGATTCTTCACATATTGACAAGCCTGTATTGGGATTATTTGATTTAATGATGAAGCCTCAAATAGTGTTAGATATCCCATCATTTTGGAAAGAGAACATCAACTCTCAGTTCATGAGTTTATCTTTAACAGGTTCATTCAAATTTCCTTCAATTGTCACATATCTGTTTATGTATCAGAATGCAGAGGAATTGTTTAATTTGGGGTTGAATATTATGGATTCACATAAAAGATGGTAGTCAACTGTGTTTTTGACTGACCTAGTAAGGAATGAACATAATGATGGGGGGTTGTTTGATTTTGTTTCTTATTATTTACCAATTGCTTATAAAGTTTTGAATGGGACTACTCCCCCATGTTTTCTGCCCAAAGCTCAAGAATTTCTTCAGCTTAGTAGCAATTGCAAGTATGGAGACTGGTTTATTTTTTAAGATTATTCAAAGATTAGGTTGTATGGGGCTGGGATTGAACCTTACAGATTCCTACATTTGTTCCCATGAGGATGTTTTCCTTAGAACTGATTAGGCCAAGTTTAAATGTTGCTCAAATTCATTTTGTACCAATGAAGAAGGGTCATATGTTCAAGTTACCCATGAATATTGGACCTTTCATTGTAAATATGATGAAAATTGCAAAGGAAGTTAGTCAAAATCTAGAAGACATGCACTTATTGTTGGGTGAAAAATGAGATTATGACCCACATCAGGTGATTTCTAAGAGAAGAGTTGAAAATGGTTATTTTTCCTATACTCATGAGAGCAAGACATAAATTGAAAAATTGTCTAATGGAGGTTTTGCAGGGAATGATAGTACTATCATTGAAACTCCTGCTATCTCTGAAACAAGAAATAAAAGAGATAGAGGAAATAATGATGATAAAAAATAACAAGGAGCTAATAAGAGGACTAAGCTGAGTGAAGAAGTACCATATACACAACTTGTATTTTCAATTCAATTGGGAGAAATACATAATACACCAGCTTCACCATCCAGACATGAAGTTGTTCATGAGAAAGTACCATTAATTAAACAAGTTTTTTCCCTAATTTCTGAGAAGAATCAGAGGATAAGGGAAAGAATGGAGGCTCAAGCTGATTCTCAAATCACATCTGATCATACAAGGTTGTTGATTGCTATGGATTTAGAAAAGGAGCTGCTAAAGATTTATTTTTCACGACCATCTGAAATGACAGTAGGGTCATCAAGCAATTTCAAGACTGTCACTTCAATTGTTGATTCTAGGAATATTCCTTTACTTGACAAAATAAATTTACATATGCAAAAAGGTTTATTGATTGCTAATGATTTGAATAAACTAGTGTAGTTCCAAGAAAAGTTGAAAGCATGTTGGCAAAGGTGATCAAGTAGATGAAGCTGGAGAAAGCTAATTACAGAGCCCTTTCTACACAGAATGAAGAGTTAAAGAAGATTATTATCAAAATTGGAGTAGACCCCACTGACAGATGAGCTATGAAAAATTTATTACAGAGTGAAGAATCAGAAGTAAGTTTACTAAGAAAGAAGCTAAAACTTCATATTGGAGAAAACACAATGGCAGTTGAGGTAGGAGAGGTCAAGTCTAAAAAAAAGAAGCTTTTACAGCAGGTTTTGCAGAAAGATGACAAGATTGTCAAATTGAAAGAAGTAGTAACCAGGTTACAGGGGCAGATTGACTCTCATGTATGCACAATATTTTTATTAGTAGAAACTGATGATCCAACAACAAAGATATCATAGCTAAGTATAGAATTAAAGATGGCAGAGATTAACAGGAAGAAAGCTTAGAGTGATCTTGATACAACTATGAAGGATATAAGTGAAAAATATAATGAAATTCTAATATCAAAGGATACTACAGATAAATACAGAGCAGATTATCAGTCATTCTGTGAAGAAGTCAAGTATCTTAAGGAAAAGTTGAAGGGAAACATGTCCCTAATTGAAGCTAATCATATACTTTGCAATGAGATCATAGGAGTGATGAAAATAGTCTCGGAGTCTCTAGTACTTGTTTCAAAGTAGAAGAGCATAATCAGAGATCTTGAAGAGCTCATGTTAGCTCACAAGAAGAAAATGCATGACAGAGCCATCTGGGCTAAGAAATTAATAGATTTTATCAACTCTAATTTAGACCAAGAATTGAATGAGCGTGAGATAAAAGATAGAACATTAAGTGTTCTAGAAATCAACAAGGTGATAATAAAGAATGCACACAGAAAGTCAGCAGAAAATAGGTTGACAGAGACCAAACGAGTTGTAGATAATTTTAACTCTTTAATTGATAAAATAACAAGGGATGGATTTCCATATTTCTGGGACCTGCATGGTAAATTATTATCTAGGGAAAACTACGAAACTCTATTGGTGGAAGCAAAAGGCAAAGTTGACAATTCTCATGAGAAAATTGTAGCGTTAAAGGGGACATCAGTTATCAATTTCCTGAATAAATATTTTCAATTGTCATGGATGGTTAAAACATTATTTATGGAAAAGCCTACTTACACCAGAATCACTACTTTTAGATTGGAACATCATAAGCTAATTAATGCCCCCAAGACAAATGTTGAACTTTGGAAGAAATACAGAAGATGGATGACCAAGATTCCTGAAGATGCATCAATAGCAAATGATATTCAAAAGACTACATCAACAGTGAAAGGATCCACATTAGCAGCTATAGATAGTCACAAGACATCATGATATTTCTTTCTATTTTATTGTATTTTATTTCTGTTTTTAGAACGAGGTTGTAGCATTACCCTCGAATGTAATAAAAGTAGTTGATAGGGGAAAGAAGTAGTTTAGGTATTTTCAAGAAGTTTTAACAGTTACAAATTGTTTTTCAATGTATTTAAGAAGAGAAAAATGAAGAAGAGAGTTGCAAGTTTTGGACCTATGGAAGACTACAATTTTGCACTTATTTTTCTGATGAATTAATGAAAGAAGCATCTAGTTTCCTGTAACTGTTGATGGTGACTCCTTTTTCCTGTGTCATATTGTGTTGTTTCTTCTTTGAATGAAGTGAAGTAATTTAGTTTCCGGTCTCTTAATTACAAATGTAAGTAAGAGTTAAATAACCTTAATATGCGCTCCTTCACTCCAAATTTCCTCTCTTCATAAATTCATTCCGATACTTATAGTAACAGATTCTGTGTAACAACATATTATTTTGACTTTCCCAATAGTTCTTCTTTTCACTCAGATATTAGTAGTTAAAGGCATTATGGAATCTTTCATTACTTCAGATATTTAAGGGTTTTAAAGAATTAATTTCCAAAGGGATATAACAAAGACCTCATAACATAATCATTTATGTGACACACTTTTAAAAATTTCTTAAGCATTGATTCCTTTCCACAACCAAGGAATTGTCTCTTGAGAACCAACTAATAACATCTTATCTATGCATGTTTTTTTATTGATTCCTTTCTTATCTTTGGCATCTCATGTTTTAGTTGTTTCTTATCTTCTTCTACTTTCCCATATGCTCATTGTTTGTATTCTAGAAGAATGACTAGATTTTCTTTTCTTTTAACAGCCTCTTCAAGATTTTATTTTTTATTATAAATTCCTCATTATTAGGGTTATACATACCTTATTCAACACAATGTAGTTGTTCCTTTATATGTTTATTCTTCTTCGTCACTTTCTTTAACTCATCAAGCGAACTGATGAGTTCACCTTCAAGGTCAACTACTCCTTCCTCTTCAGAGTCGATAATACTATATTTCTTGGAGTATGTTTCGAAGGCCATAAACAAGTACTTATCCGAATCATCCTTTGAAGAATTTTTGCTATCTGATTCTCATGTTGAGCTATATTATTTGGAGTAGAACCCCTTTCTCTTATAGAACCTCTTCTTCTATTGCTTCCAAGATTTATTCCTAGGTTTATGATCATCTCCCTTTTTCAGCCTTTTCTCTGTAAGGGAATTTGGATGAAAAAATTCCAAATCTTCTGCAGTCAATGCATTTAAAGGGTAGCTTCCCTTTGTATTTCCCTCAACTAGGCTTCATTTTCCTTCCTAATTGAGCCAATTACTGGTCAGATTAGCAACTATAGTTCTCTTGATGATATTTGATCTCCTTTCCCTTTTTGGATACTTTGAATGTTGCTTCCTTTGGTTCAGATTTCTCCTTTCCTATTCTCATTTCATAGGTTGTGAGCGAACCAAGAAGTTGGTCCATCTTGAGATCTTTTATATTATCCATTTCTTCAATAGCTAATACTTTGGCATTAAATCTCATGGGCATAGAACTTAATATTTTTCTTACAATCATTTCTTCCTTGATTTATTCACCAAAACCTATAATCATATTGGTTACTTCATTGGCCCTGAGGAAGTATTCTTCTATACTATCATCTTCAACCATTCTTAGGCTCTCAACCCTCATTATACATTTCTACAATTAGCCTGCTTGAAATTGTCATCCCCTTCATGATTATGTGTAACCTTTACCCATACCTCCTTAGAATATTTACAATGCATAACCTTACAAGTTCTAATTGGCATCAATGGGAGGAATATCAGGGACATTATAATCTACCAGTGTTGAATTCCATACATCTATAAAAAGTGAATTAGGTATGATTCAATCCTTACTTTCCAAAATTCATATTATGTCCCATCGAAGACTGGTATTATGCTTGAGTAAGCCTCTTGAATTTCTTTCCCTACCTTACAGTGGTTAAACGTTTACTCAAGGAAATTTACTCTAATACCAGTTGTTGCAATAAGAAATTACGATGAGGGGGGTGAATCAGTCATTGTGTGATTATTTTTAATTTTTCTTTGAATATATTCTTACTTCTTCCCAGTACATTATGTTACTTATGAGAGCATACATTCATAAATAGAATGAGCATAAAAATTTAGCATCCATATGTTCAAAATTTTTTATCATGATCAGCACACACACACATTGACACTGGTATTTTTCTCGTGGAAACCAAAAGGGTAAAAACCACCAATTTTTTGTTGTTGAAGATGTAAACTAAGCACCCACTTAATTACATCAATTTTTTTTAGCACACAGTTAATTACGTCAGTTTGTTTGTGAGAACCCACTCACTAGAGGCACCGACCCCCTTAAGATATCAAGCACCAACTTGCCAAGAGGCACCAACCTCTTTGAATGTAGGCCATCATCTATTGTTTCCACTGTTCTATGTTTCATACAATTTTCAAACTAAAAACAGAGGCATTAACAAATAAGAAAAATGCCAATCCAATATGTCATGAAATATCCTTCTGCCCTCGGTCTTTTTGTTGAATCATCGACTCCTCCAGTCTTACATAGTAAAACCTTATATACTCTACTCATAACAGCATATATTCAGCTCTCTTCTTTCTCACAATACATTCTTTGTTGAATACCTTTCAATTAAGTCCCTGTGCTATTTTTCCTAGCACCGCTATTGCTCTCTCTATAAAACAAATTCAACAATACTCCATTTCTCTACCTTGCTCGAAGGCTTTCAATGTTTTTTATCCTCTCTTTCATATTATACATTTTTTTTTCTGCCACAAGTACCCTTGCCACTCAAGTGTACCTATGCGTGACTTACCTTGTTGTCATTGCATCTACCCATTGAATTATATCATGAAATTAATCACAAGAATGGGCTATTTAAAATATTCACAGACCCACTATGTACACTTCATACTAATTTTTTAATTTGCGTCCTATTTGGATGCTCTACAATGATTGTTGGGTATGTGTTATATTCTTTCCACAACTAGTCACGTGCGGGGGGGTGTCACAAGGGTGGCGATATCCCCCCTGTACATTGCGTTAGGAGCATCACGGGGGTCATAGGGGGGTGGTAGCCCCCCCCTGTTCGGGGTTGGGGGCAGCACCTCGGGAAAAAAAATTTGGACCCTATTTTTCGGTGAGCAGACCTGCCCATGGTTTTGTGCATGGGGTTGCACATGGTTTTGGGGCATGATGGTTTTCGGCCCCTGGTATTTTGTAGATCCGGTCAAGGGAACTACGGTTATGTTCTAATATAGGGTTAATGGATTGGGGTTTATGTATGATTTGACATGTATATATATGTTTTGTAACACTAAAAGGAATATAATGAAAAATCAAGCTATTCATCCTGATTTGGGATCCAGGGGAAAATCTCAGTGTATAATTTTTTATGTTTTATGCTCTCACTATTATTTATTTTCTATTTTTAGGATTCGTTTGCAAATAATTTCCGTACAGGGTTAAAACCTACAATGACTTCCGATGCATGTTTATTGCTTCTCACAGCTACATAGTATACAGAAGTGGCAACTCTGCTTCCATTTTTTTTAATCCAAAATTATGTGCATGGGATGAGAATCCTGACTTTCTTTACCCCATCATTTCTTTTCTATGAGCCAGTGTCTTTATTGCCTTGTTTCAGTGCTTCCTCCAAGAAAATACAAACTCTGTGGTTATGCATTTAAACTTTAGCTCTCGACTCATTCATTCTTTCAATTCACTGTATTGTTTTATTGGAAGCTCACCATATCGTAATTCAAACAAAATGAATGTTACAATATTCCACAGCTCTGATTTGTATTCAACCCTTGAGACTTTAGCTCTTGGTTCCTTTTTTCTCCACCTCACCATGTCCCATATCATATTGGAGTACCTTTTTCTCAGAGTTCGATTTCCATTGAAGTTGTGAGACCTTCACACTCTGATATCTCGTCCTTTGATATGACATCATGTGCACATAATTCTTCCACATTGTGCCTCCTGAGTGATGACACATGTCATTCATATTTTCCTCATTATGCCCCCCAAAAGTTTCATATCCACCTGCCACGTGTCCATTTCTCTTTCCACCCCACGCTAATATCACTTTCCACTTCAGCTCTTTAAGGACCAATCGGCTGCTAGCCCGTGTCCTAATAGAGGAAAGAAAATGGTTCCTCACTGTTATCACTAGGCTAGAACAAGTTCGACCATGTCAACAATCAACCTAACATAACTATTTCAACCAAATTTTAACTGGATGTTAGCCCTTCTAGTCTGAGGGGGTTCTCTCAAGGAAAACAATGAAATATTCTAGATGAAATTCAAATTGTAGATGGATAAATCTGTTTATACTTTATGCTATTTTTTAGGTGGAAGAGTGTGATGAAAACCACCATTGGGCATGGATTCAGCTAAGGAAATTCAATTACAAACAAACTTTTTTCATGGAAGTAGAGGAAAAGTTGGCTTTAATATGATATGAAATAAACTTTTACAGTCAAACACAACAAATAAAGGAAGTTGGAGCATCTAACATGAATTCCAAGTATTAAAATTGCTATGAAATTGATAACAATACATAATACATGAAGATGTAATATATGATCCAAAATAGAATCTCAAGTGAAAAAGACAGTTTGTTGCAAATGTATATTAGCAAAAGAAAAATATTAGAAAAGTGGTTCTCCTCACATCATCCATAAACCCCCTCAAATTGAAAAATGTCCCCATCTATTGAGTGAGGCCTCTTTTAAAATAGTTTTCCACCTAGGATAGACTCGATTCTTTAGCTAAGAGACCTATTTCTAGTTGAATTACAAAACATGGAGACTTTCTAGGGATATTTTCTGTTTTGGAGAGTTTATATACAAAAATAACTCTTCTATCATCAAATAGCTTAAAAAAATCTTTTAATAACCCTTATAAAATGCAACCGACTGATTTTATGAATTTCCTTAACTTCTTATGTGTCATCATGCCACGTGGATGCTAACCTTGCTGAGCTGGAACTCCACCAAGTCAAATTTCAAAATTTCTGCACAAATTTGGCTAGGAAATTTTTTGTAAAATAGGACTCAAAGGTAAGTTATTATTTTACAAACCCTGATATTTGTACAAAACATGAGAGAGGTTTTTGTATATGAGCTCGTTATCAACAATAGCCTCTTTCATATTTCCAAAATTACTTTCCATTTCATCAAAAAGTGAGCTTGAAGTTGACTACTAAAACAACCATTTATAGAAATTCAAAAGCAAATAACATGGAGGTTGAACTAGTTGACCTGCTGAGTTGTCCCCCTTGAAAAACATGAGTTCATAGGTTGATGATGTGAACATATTTGACCTATTTTTTATCCATTTATTAAATTTTTGATTGCCCAAAATTCATCATATATTCACTATGCTGGAAAAAACAAAGTATAGGCAATTTGGTAGCAAACTTTAGTAGAAAATGCCAAAAACACTCTCCTGCAAGTTATGTGATTCTTATGAATGTTCCAGGGTCTTCTCTGATGTTTATAATCTAAAAGCATGCTTTGAGCACTTCCATTGCTAATATTTGAACTTGTCTTTTTCTCCATTGAAATCTATAGCAAATACGTAACAAATGTTCACCTTCAATATGGAGAGTTCCTATGAATCTACCTTGCTTCTGAGATTTTTTATTTTTCAATATTTCTTCCACCTCCAAGTCATTTCTAATAGCATATACAAGCATGATTTTCCATGGCTTTAACACGCAATCAACTTCTTCTTTGACAGCTTCAAATATTCGTTATCAGAGTAATGGAATTTTGTAACGGAATCAGTGTTCAGGAAGGAAAAACTACTACGAAAGTGTGAGGAACCTCCGTATCAAATCCTAATATTTTCTAACTGGATTTGTTGTGAAAGTGAACTAAATTTTCAAATTGTTAATCATGACCAAATGAGCCTAAGACACATGGAGATTTTTATTTTCACCTTAATGTTGACACACACTAAAACTAATAATGACTTTACAAACTAGCTTTATGACAAAGATAACCTTTGTACATGTAATTATTTGGAAGAAAAACTTAAAACCCTAAATAACTTAATAAAATTAACTCAAAGAAAAACCTAAGTGTTATCGTGGATAACACACATTCCTTGGTTTTCATCAAAATTCCTCTATATTCTTTCTCTTATGGAAATCTCGAAACTTCTACGAAGTTGCATGTTACTAGAATTATGCAATTCCGAGGTTGTGAAAGGTTTGGACCGCTGATAAGCTGATACACTAATTCCTCGATCTCTTCATATGCCAATGCTCTTATATTCCGACATGATGAAGCTGTAATGCTTCCTGCTCTCTGGTATTCCAATGCTTCATGCTCTCCCATGTTTAGATGCTTCTTGCCCTCTATTATTCTGATACACTGACCTCCGATGTTCGGATATTTAGTCTCTTCAAAGGCCTCCAAACCCCTTAATTTGGAAAACAATATCTATTGATTACAGTGACCATTTTTCATATTTACAGGTACCATTGGAGAGCTTATTCTCAACACTTTCTATTATATACAATCTTACACACTATTTGAGTCCTTTTCCAATCTGAAAGATGGCTCCGAACCTGAATTATGATGTCAAGTAATTGGACCTATAGTTCACCATAGTCATCGTTTTAGGGCTTTTCAATAAGCCTTCTACTCTGGTGATTCTCTCGCAGAAGCCTACAACTTTCATTGGATTCATCGTAGACACTTAAAGACATATTTTATGGATTTTCAATAAGCTTGCTACTATGGTGATTCTCTACCATAAGCCTTCAACTATCATTGATCACCATTTTCCTATGGTTGACATCAAATTCCAATACACTCATATTTTACCTCTTTTAATAAGCTTGCTACTATGGTGATTCTCTACCAGAATACTACAACTATCATTGATCACCATTGTCCTCTAGTTGACTTCAAATTCCAATACACTCACTAGCAAACTTGTTGGAAATATTGTCATTGATGGCAAAGGAGCAGTACATGAACAAGCAATGAGGCAAAGTAGAAGACAAGAAGTAGAGGCAGCACAAAGAAGCAAAGTAGCAGAGAGGCAGAAGTAAGAGAGCATAAAAGGAGCACAAAGGAGACAGACATGAAGTAGAGGCAGTTGTAGAAGGACCACTGAGTTGAAGATCTGGCCAAAACAAGGAGGTTGTGTAAGTAAATTCAGTTGCGTATGTAGAAGGATTGGTTTCAGTATTATATGGTTATTGTTGACCTAAATTCTATGTGAAAGAGCTTTGATTTCAATAAGAACTTGTATGAGAACCATTGATGTTTAAACTCTGTAATAGGGGTTTGAGATGAGATTCTGTGTGATGTTGATAATTCTCTTCACATAAGGAAGAAGTCAATGTTAATTATTTGAATGCATTCTGGCTTATATATTTCTGAGAAATATTAAGAGAAGTTGAATTATGATTCACCCTTTGAAGTATATGGATTTGGGTACAACGATGTAATTTCGCTTTATTCAAAGAGAAAGATTGGAAACTGTTAATCCAGTGAAATCGAGAATAGTCCTGAATTCTGTGAGATGTACAATGTCTGTTTTATTCTGTATGAAGAATATTTTGAGTTCCTGTGATTATCTGTGTGAATAGAACTCTGAAAGTTGAGGGTTAACCTGGCACTCTATATGAATGAAGGAATCAATGCAATTTGTCACATTTGAATGTTATTGAGCTTGTAATCGATTACAAACAACAGAAATCGAATACAGAGGGGGATTGGAATTGACCCTATTCAATTGGATACGCAGGGGTTTAAGGACGGATAGACAATGAAGGCTATATATTGGTCGTGCATATACAGTGAATAGAAGTCTATCTTTAAGCCACACATGGAGGCCTTACACCATTCATAGAGAATGGATTTGTGTTACAATAACTGAGTATAGGGAATTGGTTATGCACTGTCTGTGTACCAGAGAGGGTTACAGTGGTTCAGTGAGTTCATAAATGTACAAGTCAAAAGAGTAACAGTGAGTTAACTAAAGAAGCGAAGATTGGGTTTTATTGCAAGACACGGAGGAAAGAAACCATAGTCTGTTTAGAATCCAAACTAAGGATGCAAGGTTGAAGGCAGAGCTTATAGAATAAAGATGCTGAAGAGTGGTGGAACCCTGAGTCAAGAATGGAACCGAGAGTGTGAATAATGAAGGCGGCTTTGAAGGGAAAAAACTGATAGTATCGCGCGGTCACAAGAATAGTAAGTGGAATTACCTTTTTGAACGCGATATTCGTGTTCGCTCGACGCATGGAAATAAGTGGTATTTGAATACCATTTATATCGCGTAAATTTGGAGGATTAACCCACGTGCATATAAGTTGCGGGATTACCGTTGGATTGTCAGTGGGAGCGCGATAAGCCTGCAACCGTTGGATGTGAAGGGTGAGTTAAGTGTTGGGCCCAGTTTCATCGTGTAGTTTCAGAAAAGTAACCTTCGCGCATCTTGGTAGCGCGATCATCGTTGAATGGGCGTATAACTAAGTTTGGAGTGCGAGAACATATCCACCGTTGGATCATGACTGAAATTGCATAGAGGTATGGCATAAAGGCTGTGGGCCCGACGTTTAATATATGTTAGTCTTTGGCATTTTAATTAAGTCAGAATGCTATGACTGAAGGTATGTAAATGCGGGGCCCGAAATCTAATTTGTGTTGAGGATTGATATTTAATTCAAGGTCGGAGGTCAATATGAATGGAATGTTTGTGTGAGTGCATGAATAAGGTTGGATTAAAGTCAATTTCGATATATACATAGGATATCAACCCTTTACATTGGCATTTGAGGAAGTCATATAATGTGGTCTGAATATAATTGAAGGGAAAGGCATGGCTTGAATAATGTTAATGGTTATCGATGGCAAATGACGGTGGACCCTACATAAAGAAGGCTGATACATTGTGACTAGTATAATTATATGCCTTGGTATTATAATACGGTGAATTCTTATGCATACATTGATGCACGTGTTGGTCGAGGAGTGTATATTGGATAGTATTCCAAAGTTGAGATATTCATTGATGCATTCAAAAGGGCGAGGTTCAAATATGCTTTATTGACCATTGGTTTTAAATTATAAAACTTGAGTTATGGGCGAATATTCGAATATTAATTTGAGATATTTGAGATGGGTTTTAAATGAAATTCGAGTATTGAGGAGGGATTTTTTAAATATGGGTTTAACCTTAGGTTAGCAAAAATATAGAGCTTCCATATACAGAAGAATTATAATCTGGGTTGTGGGGTTCTGTTTAACCTTTATTGAGAGAAGCTTCCGTAGGCGGGCTTGCATAATTGGATTATAACATCGATTTTAACCTTTGATGGAGAAGCTTCAACATTGATTTAAATTGCCAGTGCAGAAATTAAAAAGTTGTGAGTTGCCCAGATTGAAATAAAATTGGGCATAAATTAGAAATGTGTTTTTATATGCACAGTGAACTTGGAGAATGTGGGTCTGACAGGGGTACATGCACAGGTGCATAGAGTTGCAGTAAAAGCAGGTGTGCAGTGAAGGTATTCATATGTGCAGAATCTGAATTTGAAATGCACAGGAATGAAAATGTGGGTTTGTTACACTACAACAGCAGAAAATACAAACACACACAGTGAACCAAGAACTGAATGGGGTGAATTGAAATCCTTATTGTAACTGAAAATGTAATTTTTTTAATTGATTTTATATTTTTTTTTATGCAAAGGAAAGTCTCCGGAGGCATAGAAATATCCCACTGTAATATTGAAATGTATATATATTGTTATATTTTTTTTCTGAATAAGCTAGATAAATAAATGAGAAGGAAAAATTCAAAGACTCATGGTTGTTCATTTCAAATTCCTTGTGGAATACAAATAGTCATGAGGTGAACTCTATAAATGATATCACATTGATATGCATAAAAATTTTAGAGAATGGAGAAATGAGGGAGAGAGGGCAAGAAGAAAGTGGAGCAGACAGAGAAGCTGTGAAGGTTCAGAAATAATAAATGACAGATATGAAGACTGGTGGACAGCAGTGAAGAAGGAACATAATAGAGCTGACATCCAGGTAAATCAGCAAGTGTTTTTCTTAAAGAGTGAGGAAGTTGGTGCTTCCATATCAATTTATAGATTGATATATGTCAGTTGTAGTTGGCTGAGGTAGGAGCCTCTTGTAGGTTGTGGCTTGCAGAAAATAGATGGGAGTTGGAGCTTCCGTGCAAGTTATAGCTTGCAGAATTGAGGTAGGAGCCTCCTGTAGGTTGGTGTCTACAGAAAATCAATGGTGAGAGGTAGTTGGAGCTTTCCTTTGCATCACAACAATAATAAGATGTGGTTTTCTCCCTTATGGGTTTCCATGTATATCTGTTGTCTATATGCATGATGATTATGTGTTGATACTCTGTATTTATTCCGCTTAATACCTGCTTCTCTTTTATTAAGATTGTTGTTACATTGTATATTAAGTTGATCACAAAATGATGATGTGAATGAGTATAAAAGAAAGAATAATAAGAACATGATTGCATTAAGCGAGGATTCGGCCCCCCCCCCCCCTCTCAGTTTAACTAAGGGTCCAACAATTGGTATCAGAGTAGGTTCCTTTTGTATCAGTTTAACAACTGGAAGAATATCCTAGGTCCCCAGGATGGCTAGTCTAGAAGGATGCTCAACAAATAAAGCTCCTTTTTTCACCGGTACAAATTATTCCTTCTAGAAAATAAGAATGAGAACGTACATAATGTCTCTAGGAATAGAATTTTTGGCTGCTGTGGAATTGGGATATGCCCCAAAGGAGACTGACTCAGAGAAATATGCCAAACAAGACTTTGTAGCTAATGCAAAAGCTATGAATGCACTCTTAAGTAGACTGTGTGAGGCAGAATTTATCAAAGTAATGCACAACAAGACTACCAAATAAATATGGGATATTCTAGAAAACATCCATGAGGGAGAAAAAAAGGTGAAGATAGCCAAACTCCAAGTCTATAGAGCTCAGTTTGAAAATATAAAAATGAATGATGATGAAGACATTGCCAGCTTCTTTTTAAGGATTGCAGAAATTTTTAATAATATGAAAGCTCTAGTAGAAACCATACAAGAATGTGTAATTGTTCAAAAGATTCTAAGATCTTTAACACCCAACTTTAACCCCAAGGTTTTTTCCATAGAAGAAACAGCTGATTGGGAAACTTTGACCATTAACCAACTACTTGGAAACTTAACAGCCTATGAGATGAGATTTCCACAGAGGAAGTCAAATGTGAGGGAGGTAGCCTTTAAGATAGAGAAGAAGAAAGAAGAAAAAGAAGATACATGCTCCTGCTCTGATGAAGAAGAGGCCAAATTTATCAGAAGATTAGATAGAGGCTCAGGCAAGTATAAAGTTAAACTTCCATTTAAATTATTTAACTGTGGAAGAGTAGGACACTATGCTTCTAAATATCCTCATAAGAAGACAAAGAACCAGACTCAAGAGATAGAGAAAACCAAATCAAGGAACTGGCAGAAAGGGAATAGATACAGGAGAAAATCATTGTATGCTCAGCAAGACAGTAGTTCATCTGAAAGCTTAGATGAATCTTCCAATGAAGAGGGAACCTCTAAATTTGTATTGATGGCCAAGGAAGAGCTTGAAGGATTCCTTCTAGAAGCTGAGGAAGAAGGTGAAGTTGATCTTGAGGGGGAGCTAAGAGGTGCCCTGGAGGAAATAGACAGACTTAAACTAAAGTGCAGAAAATAGAAATACATTCTCCTCAAATATGTAAGAGAAGAACAAAATTCAAAAGACCTCATTCAGTTGAAAGTAGAGCTTGAAGAAGCCAAGAAGGTAGAAGACACTCTACTTAAGCAAATTTAGGATAAAATTCAGAAGCAAGAGAAATTGGAAGAAGAAGTAGTATGCTTAAGAAGGAAATTAGAAAACTCCCAAAGGAAAATGTCAATCAACTCTTCTTAAATGACAAGATCTGGACAGTTGAATAAAATTCTAAATGCTCAAAGATCTCCTCTGATAAAAACTGGAATAGGTTATGAAGGAGAAACAAGTAAAGCCAAAGAAAAAGATAACAGGAATATCATTTTTCTAAAAGCTGTTAAGGAAAATGAAGCAGATCAGAAGGTTCCTACAAAAGTAGAAGCCTGCAAAGAAGTAAACAGAGACAAGAAGGAACCTCAAATGATAGAGAACGAAATTAATAAACAGTCAACTGAAAAAGGCTCATACACTCCTGAATATATAAAATTTGGAAGCTTTCAAAGGAGATTCTTCCCCCCTATGAAAAACGTCACTTGTTATGCCTGCCACAAACTGGGACATATTGTTGCATATTTTCATAAAAGGAGAGTCGATTCCAACCAGAAAAGGATGCAAAAAATGAAAAGACTACCTCAAGCTAACAAATGGAGAAGACAACCCTTCATCAGGTACGCTAATTGTTTTTATGGGTATTTTTTTACTGTAAGGAATTCGGCCATAAAGCCAAGGAGTGCAGAACATATGGACAAAGATTGATGTTCAAAACCTCAAGGAGATTTATGAATTATGGAGAGTCCACTCATACTCATAATTCTGCTAAAAATATGATCAAATGTTGTGTATGCCATAAAATCGGACATATGTCTTCCCAATGTCCTCTCAAATAATGTGGTCCATCTTCTCAGAAAAGGTGCCAAACAAATAGCTTCCTGCAGTGGAAAAAGAAGTTGAATAAGTGTGATCTGGCTCTAATAGCCCAAGATCAGAAAATCCAATGGTATTTGGATAGTGGATGCTTAAAGCATATGACTGGAGATAGAAGCAAGTTTATAACCTTTGATGAAAAGAAATATGGAAATGTAACATTCGGCAATGATAAAGCAGGGAAAATCGAAAGAAAAGGCTCATTCAATCTAGATAATGGAAGAGGAAAGGCTCAAGATGTACTATTTGTGGATGGGTTGAAAGCAAATTTGCTTAGTGTCAATCAAATGTGTGATAAAGGCTGTGAATTTCTTTTTAGAGCACAAGAATATGAAGTAAGATCAAGCACCACAGGAAAGACCTTGATCAAAGGTACTCGAACATAAAGTAATGTATATATAGTGAAAGAAGAGAATGAAGCATGCCACCTTAGAAAACTTGATGAATCATGGTTATGGCATAGAATATTGGGACACCTTAACTTTGACCACATCATCAGTCTCAGCAAGAAGAAAGTAGTCAGAGATATGCCAGCAATAAAGAAGCCTTCAAACACCATATGTAAATCTTGCCAATTGGGAAAACATACCTGCACATATTTTAAAACCAAAGATGAACTATCAACAAATAGGCCACTTCAGCTTGTACACATGGACCTGTGTGGACCTTCAAGAACTAAAGCACCAAGTGGAGAATATTATTTCATGCTGATAATAGATGATTTTTCCAGAATGACGTGGGTAGCATTTCTCAAATATAAATCTGAACCACTTGAGAAATTCAATATATTCAAGGCATTGGCAGAAAATCAAACAGGATGCAAGCTAAAGTGTGTCAGATCAGACAGAGGAGGTGAATTCACAGACTATGATTTTGCAGACCTATGCAATGAGCATGGGATAGAACAATAGTTTACAATTGCAAGTACACCTCAACAGAATGGTGTGGTAGAGAGAAAAAACAGGTTAGTACAATAGATTTACAGAGAAATGATGTAAGAAATTAACATTCCCCAAACTTTCTTGGCAGAAGCAGTACACACAGTTGTTCACATTCTTAAAGAAGCTTATTTAAGACCAAACTGTGACAAGACTCCTTATGAATTATGGCATGGTAAACCAGCATCAATCAAACACTTTAGAGTCTTTGGAAGCAAGTGTTTCATAAAAAACAATGATGAAAAACTGGGGAAGATTGATGCAAGAGCAGATGAAGGAATATTTCTAGGATATGCATCCAAGAGTAAGGGTTACAGGTGCTACAAAAAAACACTACACAAAATTGTGGAAAACATTGATGTAAGATTTGATGAAGATCTACCAAATAGAACAAGAAGTACAAGATGTAGCAATCCTCCAGAAGATAATGAAGAAGAAAACCAAGATAATGATGAACTGAGCTAGACAACAGAAGATACTGAATTAAACTCAAAAGGTCCCTTAAGACACACTCAAAAGAATCATCCAGAAGACCAAATCATTGGGGACAAGAGTGTGGGAGTCCAAACTAGAAGACAGCTAGCTGAACAGAAAGAAGAAGTATACCTAGCCATGCTATCACAAATAGAGCCAAAGAAGTTTGAAGAAGCCAGCAAAGACAAATATTGGGTGAATTCTATGAATGAAGAACTGGACCAAATTGAGAAAAACAATACCTAGGAATTAATTCCAAGACCCACTGGAAAAAATGCCATTGGCACAAAATGGATATTCAAGAATAAGATGAATGAACAAGGGCAGGTAATCGGAAATAAAGCCAGACTTGTATGCAAGGGATATTCACAAATTGAAGGTCTTGATTATGATGAAACATTTGCCCCTGTAGCCAGAATGGAAGCAATCAGAATGTTTTTGGCCTTTGCATGCTACCATGACTTCAAGGTATATCAAATGGATGTGAAGTCTGCCTTCCTGAATGGAGATCTAGAGGAAGAAGTCTACATGGAACAACCTGAAGGATTCTCTTTAACAGATAAACAAGACTATGTGTGCAGATTAAATAAAGCCTTATATGGGTTGAAACAAGCTCCTCGTGCATGGTATTCAAGGCTGGACAAATACTTGCAAAAACAAGGTTTTAAGAAAGGTGGAGTAGACAACAATTTGTACATAAAGGCTAATGAAAATGAACTCCTAATTGTAGTATATGTAGATGACATCATGTTTGGTAGCAACAAAGAAAAGTTAACAAAATAATTTGCTGAAGAAATGAAATCAAAATTTGAGATGTCTATGATTGGAGAGCTCACCTTCTATTTAGGACTTCAAATTCAACAAAAGAACACAGGAACATTCATCTCACAAGAAAAATACTTAAGAGAGATGTTGAAAATGTTCAAAATGGAAGACTGCAAACCTGTGTCAACTCCCATGATCACTGGATGCAAACTATGTGCAAATGATGGATCAACAGATGTAGATCAAAAACTTTATAGATCCATGGTAGGAAGTCTGCTATACCTAACTGCCTCTAGACCAGAAATTGCGTTGGCAGTAGGACTTGTGGGAAGATATAAAGATGCACCAAAACAAAATCACTTACTAGCAATCAAAAGGATATTTAGATATCTACAAGGAATTGCACATTATTGGCTATGGTATCCAAAAAGAAAAAGCTTCACCTTGACAGCATATACAGATGCAAATTGGGCTAGTTGCATGGATGACAGGAAAAACACAAGTGGAGGTGCTTTTCATTTGGGAAAAATTATGGTGGCATGGCTGAGCAAAAAGCAAACTTACATCTCTCTATCTACAATAGAAGCAGAATACATAACAGCAGTAGCTTGTTGCACACAATTAATGTGGATGAAACAAACTCTCCAAGACATGAAGGTAAGCATGGATGATCCTATCTCAATCAAATGTGACAATACAAGTGCAATAAGTATATCAAAAAATCTTTTATTTCATTAAAAAACAAAGCACATCCCTATTAAGTACCATTTCCTCAAAGAACAAGTAGCACATAAAGTAGTAAAGCTGGAATATGTACCAACAAAGGAACAAACAACAGACATATTCACAAAACCCCTTGCTAAAGAACCATTCGAATATCTAAGAGACAAATTACTAGGAGTAGTGTCTGTAGATGCTACTCTCTGACATGAAAAGAAAGCATCATTCCAGGGGGAGATCAGAAAAGAAAGCATCATTCCAGGGGGAGACCAGTCAGCAAACATTGTCACAAAAGAACTAGAGCAAGTGAGCAGTGCATGGAACAGGTCCTCAAGATCAGAGTATTATGGACAAGATTTGGAAACCACACTAGGAAATGTGCAACCCTTTGCCATTGATGTCAAAGGGGGAGGAAAAGCAAACAAAAGGAGATAAGCAGAGGAAGTCTTGAAGGAAGTATTGGAGTATTGGTGGAGTATTGCCATCAATGCCAAAGGGGGGGACTGTTGGAAATATTGTCATTGATGGCAAAGGAGCAGTACCTAAACCAACAATAAGGTGAAGTAGAAGACAAGAAGCAGAGGCAGCACAGAGAAGCAAAGTAGTAGAGAGGCAGAAGTAAGAAAGCATAAAAGGAGCACAAAGGAGATAGACATGAAGCAGAGGCAGTTGTAGAAGGACCACTGAGTTGAAGATCTGGCCAAAACAAGGAGGTTGTGTAAGTAAATTCAGTTGTGTATGTAGAAGGATTGGTTTCAGTATTATATGGGTATTTTTGACCTAAATTCTATGTGAAAGAGCTTTGATTTCAATAAGAACTTGTATGAGAACCAGTGATGTTTAAACTCTGTAATAGGGGTTTGAGATGAGATTCTGTGTGATGTTGATAATGCTCTTCACATAAGGAAGAAGTCGATGGTAATTATTTGAATGCATTCTGGCTTACATATTTCTGAGCAATATTAAGAGAAGTTGAATTATGATTCACCCTTTGAAGTATATGGATTTGGGTACAACGATGTAATTTCGCTCTATTCAAAGAGAAATATTGGAAACTGTTAATCCAGTGAAATCGAGAATATTCTTGAATTCTGTGAGATGTACAATGTTTGATTTATTCTGTATGAAGAATATTTTGAGTTCCTGTGATTATATGTGTGAATAGAACTCTGAAAGTTGAGGGTTAACCTGGTACTCTATATGAATGAAGGAATCAATGCAATTTGTCACATTTGAATGTTATTGAGCGTGTAATCGATTACAAACCACAGAAATCGAATACAGAGGGGGATTGGAATTGACCCTATTCAATTGGATACGGAGGGGTTTAAGGATGGATAGACAATGAAGGCTATATATTCGTCATGCATATATAGTGAATAGAAGTCTGGCTTTAAGCCACACATGGAGGCCTTACGCCATTCATAGAGAATGGATTTGTGTTACAATAACTGAGTATAGGGAATTGGTTATGCACTGTCTGTGTACCAGAGAGGGTCATAGTGGTTCAGTGAGTTCATAAATGTACAAGTCAAAAGAGTAACAGTGAGTTAACTAAAGAAGCAAAAATTGGGTTTTATTGCAAGACATGGTGGAAAGAAACCATAGTCTGTTTAGAATTTGAACTAAGGATACAAGGTTGAAGGCGGAGCTTATAGAATAAAGACGTTGAAGAGTGGCGGAACCCTTAGTCAAGAACGGAACTGGGAGTGTGAATAGTGAAGGCAGTTTTGAAGGGAGAAAACCGTCAGTATCACGTGGTCACAAGAGTGTAAGTGGAATTACCTTTTTGAATGCGATATTGGTCTTCGCTCGACGTGTGGCAATAAGTGGTATTTGAATACCATTTATATCACATAAATTTGGAGGATTAACCCACGTGTATCTATGTTGCATGACTACCATTGGATTGTCAGCGGGAGCGCAATAAGCCTGCAACCGTTGGATGTGAAGGGTGAGTTAAGTTCTGGGCCTAGTTTCATCACGTAGTTTTGGAGAAGTAACCTTTGCGCATCTTGGTAGCGCGTTCATCATTGGATGGGCGTATAATTGAGTTTGGAGTGTGAGAACATATCCATCGTTGGATCATGACTGAAATTGCATAGAGGTATGGCATAAAGGCTGTGGGACCGATGTATAATATTGTTAGTCTTCGGCATTTTAATTAAGTTGGAATGCTATGACCGAAGCTATGTAAATCCAGGGCCTGAACTCTAATTTGTGTTGAGGATTGATATTTAATTCAAGGTTGGAGGTTAATATGAATGGAATGTTTGTGTGAGTGCATGAATAAGGTTGAATTAAAGTCAATTTCGATATATATATAGGATATCAACCCTTTACATTGGTATTTGAGGAAGTCATATAATGTGGTCTGAATATAATTGAAGGGAAAGGCATGGGTTGAATAATGTTAACGGATATCGATTACAAATGGTGGTGGATCCTACATAAAGAAGGCCGGTACGTTGTGACTAGTATAATTATATGCCTTGGTATTATAATACGGTGAATTGTTATGTGTACATTCATGCATGTGTTGGTCGAGGAGTGTATATTGGATAGTATTCCAAAGTTGAGATATTCATTGATGCATTCATCAAGCGGGGTTCAAATATGGTTTATTGACCATTGGTTTTAAATTATAAAACCTGAGTTATGGGTGAATATTCGAATATTAATTCAACATATTTGAGATGGGTTTTAAATGAAATTCGAGTATTGAGGAGGAATTTTTTAAATATGGGTTTTAACCTTAGGTTAGTAGAAAGATATAGCTTCCATGTACAGAAGAATTATAATCTGGGTTGTGGGGTTTTGTTTAACCTTTATTGAGAGAAGCTTTTGTAGGTGGGCTTGCATAATTGGGTTATAACAACGATTTTAGCCTTTGATGGAGAAGCTTCAACGTTGATTTAAATTTCCAGTGCAGAAATTAAAAAGTTGTGAGTTTCCCAGATTGAAATAAATTTGGGCATAAATTAGAAATGCATTTTTATATGCATAGTGAACTTGGAGAATGTGGGTCTGATAGGGGTAAATGCACAGGTGCACAGAGTTGCAGTAAAAAGAGTTGTGTAGTGAAGGTATTCAGATGTGCAGAATCTGAATTTGAAATGCACAGGAATGAAAATGCGGGTTTGTTACACTACAATAGCAGAAAAGACAAACACACACAGTGAACCAAGAACTGAATGGGGTGAATTGAAATCCTTATTGTAACTGAAAATGTAAATTTTTTAATTGATTTAATATTGTTTGTGATGCAAAGGCAAGTCTCCGGAGGCAAAGAAATATCCCACTGTAATATTGAAATGTATACATATTGTTATATTTTTTTCTGAATGAGCTAGATAAAGAAATGAGAAGGCAAAAGTCAAAGAGTCATGGATGTTCATTTCAAATTCCCTGTGGAATACAAACAGTCATGAGGTGAAATCTATAAATGATATCACATTGATATGCATATAGATGTTGGAGAATGGGGAAATGAGGCAGAGAGGGAAAGAAGAAAGTGGAGCAGGCAGAGAAGCTGTGAAGGTTCAGAAATAATAAATGACAGATATGAAGACTGGTGGACAACAGTGAAGAAGGAACAGAACAAAGCTATTATCCATGTAAATCAGCAAGTGTTTTTCTTAAAAAGTGAGGAAGTTGGTGCTTCCATATCAAGTTTTAGCTTGATAGATGTTATTTGTAGCTGGCTGAGGTAGGAGCCTCTTGTAGGTTGTAGCCTGCAGAAAATAGATGGGAGTTGGAGCTTCCGTGCAAGTTGTAGCTTGCAGAATTGAGGTAGGAGCCGCTTGTAGGTTGGTGCCTATAGAAAATCAGTGGTGAGATGAGTTGGAGCTTGCCTTTGCATCACAACAATAATAAGATGTGGTTTTCTCCCTTATGGGTTTCCATGTATATCTGTTTTCTATATGCATGATGATTATGTGTTGATACTCTGTATTTATTCTGCTTAATACCTGCTGATATTTTATTAAGATTGTTGTTGCATTGTATATTAAGTTGATCACAAAATGATGATGTGAATGAGTATAAAAGAAAGAATAATAAGAACATGATGGCATTAAACTGATTCACCCCCCCGCCTCTCAATTTAACCAAGGGTCCAACACAACTATCCAACATGATTAACTTCTCAGGCCTCAAATGAAAATACCATGATGGGTAAGATATAGCAATTATTACCCCCTTTTTGGTAGGATGGTTCATTTCCCTCCAAGGGTTGGGACAATCATGGGTTCCTAAATGATAAAGGAGGCTCATCTAGGGCCTACGAAACTAGGGTGATGGCCATGGGTATGGGGTAGATCTCATGTATTAGCTTTTTCCCACATGCTAATTATGTTTTTCCAAACCATATTTTCCTTTTTGTGGTATATTTTCCTGTTGAATGTGTCCATTTACGATTTTACTTTTATTTTTAGTTGCTACAACCTTTGAGGCATCATTCCAAGCCTGACCCAAGGTGGGGGGAATGGAATGGGGAGGATAACCCTATGTGGACCCAAAGAAGCAATGTGGACCTAAGTGGGAGAGATTATGAATGAGGGTATAGTGACTAGAAGGGGAGTAGTATATGTGGATAAGGGAGCAAGGCCACACAACTAAAGTTGGGGTTTCCCAAGTAGTACCTCCTTAAAACCAAATGGGCAGTAAAGGAGATCCCACATGGCTAAAATCCAAGGGTAACATCCAAAAGAGGTCAAGGGGACAGAATAAAAAACTAAGCTCTCTATTTCATTGAATCCCCCCATCAATCCATGCCTAGAAGTGTCAATGATAATTAAATCCAATACTTAATTACTAAATTACAAGGCATACATTTAGGCTCGGGAGGCCCACCTTCAAACATACAATTAATACAGATAGGTGAGGGACCACATCGGTGGCTTAGGTGGCGAAGAAATGACACAATAAGCTAGTTGAGGGCTGCAAGGGGATGTTGGTTGCTAGCTGAGGTCCATAAGGGAGAAAAAAAATCTCCTAGGAATATCACCCATGAAGTGGTGGGTAACATGGCCAAGGAAAAAGTCATGACTATTAACGCAACCATTTATAATCCCAATCTCTCCTGATATTTTCCCATGGTTGGGAAACTCCCAACCAGACAATGAAGGCCCTGATCCGCTCAATAGAGACTCTGAGAAATGTATGTTTCAATCTTGAGTTGAATAAGCCTCACCCCTCCCCTGACTTTAAAAATTGGACACGGTTACATATAAAACATGTGCACTTGATTATTGAGAGGATATCCTTTGTCTATGGCCCAAGAGAAACATAATTTATTTTATTTACATAATTTTTGGCTCAAACCCTGCAATCAAGTTGGCAATTTAGACTCATCACTTAACGAATTTTTTACCATTCGCCCATCCAACTAGCCAAATTGACATCTTGCATACACCGATGGAAAAGAAAAATCCAGAAGTTCAATGACATATGAATGGGAACACCCAGTCAATTGCACAAAGAAACATTAAGAAAAAATACAAATAACCTAATCAATGTCATAAAGAAACATTAATAAAAAACATAGAGACTTGTTTAAAATTAATTAATTCACTGCAATAATTTTTTGAAGAAAAAAGTCAATTTTTCTGAAAACGTTTGTTTGTGTGCATTTACTTTTATTTTCCAAAAATTGTGGAGAAATGATTAGTCAAATCGATAATGATACATTTATTGTTATTTTAGAATGTATATTAATTCATTACATTTATTTATTTAAAAATCCTATTAAGAGTACTTAAATATGCAGACTTTCGTCCCTATCACATAGATTGTTACTTTTTTTAATTAAACAAAAATAATTATAAAATAGAATACCCCGAAATGAGGAAAAAAAACATTGAAATGAGAAAAGGAAGAGAGAAACTATGTAAAATAGGGAGGGAAATGTATATTTAATAGTTAATTCATAATAAGTTAATTTTTTTCTTCTATAAAATAGATAATAAATTAAGATTTCTTTTTGTAATCATATAACCAAATTCTATTACATATGGAATAATAGATAAGGGAAAATATTTCATACATAGAATTACAATCACAAAATAGAAGAATCTAGGATGTTGTGTCCAAACATGGTATAGGTGAGGTTGGGTATTGTAATTATGAGAGTGACAAAGCATGTAAACATGACTCTTATTTCTGGGATTGGTTAAGTTATCTTTGTGGGGGATCGATTTGGAAGATTTTATATTCAATGTGTCATAAATGCTTACACTCTAACGGCAGTTGGTGAATGAAATGGCCTTTAAATACGTGAATATTAGGGTATCGAGGAGCATGGTCCATGTTGTGCAATTGGGTGTGGAGTTTGGTGGGTCATAGTTTGAAGTTATGCGAGAAATTAAATTGTTATTTTATTTTTTTTAAACAATTTTCTTTACTTTAAATAAAATGGTTAGGTATGAATGGGGAAGAGAACAAAGAAATGAGAACTGAATTATTAATGAGGTGAAATTTTTTGGTTATGTTTTGTGTTTTCCTTGTGTGCGTCCTGAAGGACTAGTTACACAGAAGGTGTCATTTTTTAATAAGTTCACTGCATATAATCGTTTTCACAGTTTTTTATATAATTTTTGACAGTTCCTCCACAATAATCATTCTCCGAAGAGATCATATGGTGCATTTCCTACAATATTGTTACACACTTTCTTAAAATAACTACTCTCATTATAATAGTTGGAAAAATTATGATTTTCATAACGTAAGACTCACAAGTATGCTTGAATGAACCCAAAAGTGAGGAAATTAAATCTCCTCTGCACTTGACAAACCTATAAGAAATTTCAACAATCCAATTGTGGCATAAATAATGGAGCTTTGCATCACTGAAATGGAAACACAATCTGGACTCCATGCCCCTCAAAACTTTCCAATATGGTAATAGATTTATTTTTTTCCAAGAACTTTGTTCGAGTCATAAATTTTACCCAATAGATGCATCCATTTCCCTTCAAATCCTCGAATAAGGTAGTCTCAAGGCAGAACAGAAACCCTGAATCACAAGCCCTAATTAGTGAAGAAGTAGAATATACCTTGCACCAGTTTAACAACATTGAGAGAATCCAAGAAAAATAAAAATTGAAGTTGGTTGATGTTGTAAGGGAAATATGGCAAGATACACAACATCCTTAACTCCCTAAAGTCCTCTAAACTTCACTTCTTAACCCTTTTTGAATCATTTCACTACATACAATCGTATCCACGGTATTTTCTATACGTTTTGACAGAGCCTCCATGAAAATATTTGTGAAGAGATCATTTGGTGCATAGCTTGCAATATTAGGGGTTGATATTCGTAGGTGGGCTAATATTCCACACTTTTTCCAAAAAAAATATTTGCCAATTTCCATTTGTCACAAAATAAACTTACCCAAATTTTATGGTATAGTATTATTTTACCTTAAATATTGGCAATATTATATATTTTCTAATGTAAAATAATTATAATTAAAAAAAATTACAAAATTATCATCAAACATTTTAAAATTTAAATATTAGGGACTAGTAATATTCGCCAAGGTTGCTAGACTTTAAGAAACTCTTCCATCCTTAAATTTTCCACTGCACTACTCTCATTATAACAGTTGGAAAAATTATGATTTTCATAATGTAAGATGCAAAATTATGGTTGAATGAACCCAAAAGTGAGGAAATTAAATCTTTGTTGCATTGGGCAAACCCATAAGAAATTTAAACAATCCATTTGCACCATAGACAATGGAGCTCTGCATCACTAGAATGGAAACAAAACATGGATTCCACATCCCTCAAAACCTTCCAATATGGTAATATCTTTTTGCATTTCCAAGAACTTTGTTCAAGCCATGAATTTTACCCAACATATGCATCCACTGCCCTTCAAATCCCCGAGGAAAATCAGGTAGTTCCAAGGGAGGATGAAAATAATGAAACACAAGCCCTAAGTAGTGAAGAAGGAAATATGAATATTGTAAGGGAAATATGGCAAGTTGAAAAACATGCCTAACTCCCCTAAAGCCATCTTGTATTAACTGCTTGACCTTGAATCTTGTATTTTTCTTCCTCCTTGGAAGAGGAAGTTTCAAGATGGTCACCTGAGACATTACCATGTGTAGTGGTTGGATTCTCCTAAAAATTTAGTTGTCCAAGTCCTAGCAAGTTATGAAATGTAGCAATGAAAAGACTACCTTGTTGAGAAACTCTTATGTTTTCCAAATTCCTGTGAATTCTACTTCACCCAAACTTGTGTAGTATATCAGTTTCTGGAAATATTGATTTTAATATTATAAAACACATATAATTTCTTTGCATACCTCGTCCAATATCAATATCAGTCTCTAGAAATCCTAATTATCAGTATCATTTTTGACATTAGTTTCTAGAAATCCTTATTTTAATTTTATAAAATATGGTTTTATAAAATATGGAATCACAAACGTGTTGGATGCCTCAATCAATATTAACATCAGTTTTTAAAAGCCTTAATCAATATCGTCATCCACTTTCCATTTTTTAGTTTTTTCTTTGCTTGCCTCCCATCAAATCAACGAATAAATATATAGAGTTTTCTCCCTATGTAATTTCTTAGGCTGAGGAAGAAAACTACAAAGGTAACCAAAAATCCCTTGCAGGATTAGAAACTGGCATTTCCAATCCCAGAGAGGGATCTCTCTCAATGGATTTTCAATCAATCACAGTTTAGGGTTTTAGGATAGGTATGACAATAAAAAAATTAGTTTTAAAATTGTGTTTGCAGGGTAAAGGAGAGGTCCATTGGCCATGGAGTCTAATTTATGAAAGTGAGCAATCATTGGTTATGGAGCAATTTTATTACAAGGGAAAGGTAGTTAGACTTCTGGATCTTTGAATCTATTGTAGTAGAGGAATTAAGAAGCACATCCCATTAAACACATTAGGGGAATTTTAAGGTCTAAAATAAGACTCCTAAGGAAATTATAAAATAATAGTGGAAAAAATAAAATAAGATTTGATTACATCATCAAATTTTAGAGGGAAAAAATAAAAAACTACTTTTTCAACTCGTATTTTCAACTTATCTCCCAAATTTTTTACTCAAATTTCAAATGGGGGTACTCGTTGGATGAAAAAATTAATTTCTCATCCAAGGAATACCCATGTTGCATACTTTCGATGGACCCTACTATATGAAAAAAGAGAAATACATGAAAAACATGATTGCTTAGCACGGTCCATCAAAAGTATGCAACATGGGTACTCCGTAAATGAGGAATTGAATTTTTCATCCAACGAGTACTCCCGATTGAAATTTGAGTAAAACCTTTGGGAGATAAGTTGAAAATATGAGTTGAAAAAAGTAGTTTTATTATTTTATTAATTTTTAATACTTTTACCCTTTTACTTAAAAAATGGTGAATCATCCCCCATTGTTGACATCATCATCTTGAATCCTATTGGTTTTTATAAATTTCGTTTTGGTTGTACATTTTTCTTAGGAAGCGCATTTTAGACCTCAAAATTCCCCTAGTGTAAAGCATCTTAGGGATGAATTCTATGCTTAACTTTAGAACAACAAAATTCAGATTATATAAAAGGAATGAAACAAAGCATCTATCTTGGATGAATTATGCACATATAATCTTCATTCAAATAATGGGAAAATAAAATGTTTCATGAATAACTTAGAGAAGAACACATAAACACTGAAAGAATAAATGACACAGGAATCCTTGAGAAAAGATCTTTGTACTTATGTATTCCTCACTTGAATTGAAACTCCACACTTTAAAAAAGAAAAATATCTCTTTTATTCCAACCTCAACAACCCTTTGTTTATTACAAATCATAACTTAAATACAAACTAAATCATCCTATCTATTCCTTAGCAATGAGAAATACATAACAAACTAAAATAATTTGCAAAAAAATTGCATAAGGTTTCGAATTGTACAATTTTTTTATCACAAGGTTGTTATGTCATCTTCTTCATGTGCCAAGTGTTATTTTGATATATGGATGTGTTGATTCTGTGGAGATATTGTTCACTGGAAAAACAATACTACCAAGACTACCTCCTATGTCCTTTGAAAGCTAGATTCTTGCTAGTTGTCCATTGGCTACAAATATCTCCAAATTTTGTAGTGTTACATTTTAAGTGCCACCTAATTTTTTACCACTGATTTTTCTCTTAAACAATCCAAAAAATGTATACATTTGAAAATTGGGTGTTATTTCAGCTAATTACATTATACTAGTAGTTGATAGCCTTTACGAATAAAACTCTAAAATAAACTAAATATGAAACATAATACCTAGAGTTTTGAATTCTAAAGAATAAAAATCCTATTAAACCAGTATTTAGTACATAATATGAAATCTTGAGTGATATTTCCCAATATGGTTAATTTTTGTATGATGTTCAAATTGATTAAAGGTTTCTCTTAAAGTTATGAACCCAACTCACAAAATAGAAGAAAAGATAGATCAACGACTTAGAAATCAACCTCTTCGAGCTGGAAATTTCCTTTAAATGACATAAATGAACAATTATTGGATGATTCAAATGAAAAAACCTCCTTTCTCTATATAGGATTCCAAGGGGTCACAATATAATCCCAACTGACATAAAAAGAATAATATTAGGGCACAACAATAACAATAGTGGGCTTGTATGGGGCACAATAATAACAATATGGGGACTACATGGGCACAACAATAACAATAAGGGGAAAATATTAACAATAACAATAAGGGGAAATACTAGTATTATAGGGACTTAACATTCTCCTCTCCTTCAAAAAAGTGTTTTCCTCAAGACTTGAGTAGTTCTAGATGCTTATGTATAAAATTGTCATCCTCCCGTGTTAGCGGGTAAGTTCTTCCACTTGATGAGATACTCTTAAATGGACCAATTTCGTAGTTGTTGATTTCTTGTTTCCATCACTCCATTAGGTTCTAATATGATTTTTCCTTCCTCATCAATTTCTAGAAATATTATTTGAACTGGGAGATTGTAACATATAACCTTCTTTCAACATGAAACATGGAAAAATAGGTGCACTCGAGAAGATGCACGAAGCTCCAATTTGTATACCATAGTACCAATATTTTGCAACACCTTGTAAGGACCATAATACTTTGGTGATAATTTATTATCCTTGTTAGTTTGCTTTAGGGAAATTTGTTTGTATGGTTATAGCTATAAAAATACCCAGTTTCCTATGTCAAAAATTCTTTCATTGTGATGTTGATCTTCCTATTGTTTCATTCGATTTTGTACCAAAGTGAGGTTATCCTTTAAGAGCTGGAGAACTTGTTTTTGATGTTCGATGTGATATTCCACTGCTTGAACCTTAGAATTTTCTCTTCAATATGATGTTATAAAGGGTGGATGATATCCATAAAGTGCCATAAATGGGGTAATTTTTGCTGCATTATGGAAGGAAGTGTTATGCCACCATTTAGCCAGAGGTACCACTTGAACCATTGTGTCTGTTTATCAGATACAAAGAAATGAAGATATCCTTCCAAACATTGGTTCACTATCTCAGTTTTCCCATCTTATTGACGATGATATCATGAGATATGAGATAATTGAGTACCCAAACAAGAAAATAATTTTGTCCAAAAATTTCCTATAAAAATGGGATCTTTGTCGCTTACAAATATTTGGGTTTCCATGTATATTTTGAATTGTTTCCATAAATGTAGTATCAAATTTACTTGACTTAAATGCATAAGATAATGTACAAAAGTGTGCATACTTGGTAAGTTTATCAAATACCACCATGATTACAGTATTTCCATTGGCATTGGGTAAACCTATGATAAAATCCATTGAAAATTCCTCCCAAAGTTCACTTGGAATTGATAAAGGTTGTAATAGACTCGAGGTCTTAATTGTCTCAACTTTATTTTTTTGTAAAACCACATATTCTACCACAAAGAATTTGAATATCTGATTTAAGGCCATCCCAAAAACATTCCTTCTTGACCCTATGGTAATATTTTAAAAATATTAAGTGCTACTCTAAGGGATAGGTGTGCAATTCCAAAAGAATATTTTGTCTGAGTTTGGAATTATTACAAAGATATAACTGATCTTTTTACCATAATGAGTCATTTTTCCAACGAAATTTTTTAGATGTAGTCTGATCTTGCTGCAACTTTTGAATGAGTGTCCATACCTCTTCATCATTCTTCCATTCATCCCTTACTTTAGTTATCCACCGAGTTTGGATAATAGAAATGACACAAAGAAATGCTTCCACATCCTCATCCTTTCTTGAGAGTGCATCTGCAACAATATTTTGCTTCAATTTCTTTAGATGATTTCAAAGTCATAACCCAACACCTTTGTGACCCATTTTTTCTTATCTTCTAAAGATAATATTTGTTCCAAAAATTATTTAATACTATCATGATAATTTTTTACCTTGAATTATCTTCCCATTAGGTAAGGTCGTCATTTCTTTGGTGCATGTACTATTTCTAGCATTTCTTTCTCATAAATATGTTTTTTAAAACACTTTCCTTTGATTGGATGACATTCAAAAGCAATGGGTCTTCCTTCTTACATTAAAACTGCACCAATTCCATTTCCCAAGGCATCACATTCCACAATAAAGGTTTTTATGAAGTCTGGCTTAGCTAATACCAGTGCTTGGCACATTTATTCTCTAATATGTTCAAATGCCTTAGTTGATTCAGGAGTCCAAGAAAATGCATCTTTCTTCAGTAATGATGTTAGAGGTGTTGATATTCTCAAATAATTCTTAACAAACTTGTGATAATACCCTATTAACCCTAGAAATCCTCGAAGATTCTTTATGGTTGTGGGGATTTTCCATTCCTTAATGGATTTAATTTTGTTACGATCTACTTTAACACCATCGTGAGATACAATATAACCCAAATATTCCACCTCCCGTACTCCAAAGAAACATTTGGAGGTTTTTGCATATAATTTTTTCTCCTCCAAAATTTTGAGCACCCTATCAAAATGTTGAATATGATCCTTCCAAGACTTGTTGTAGATTAGTATATCATTAAAAAACACTAACACACATTTTATAAGGAAGGGTTTGAAAATGGAATTCATCAAACCTTGAAATGTGGAAGGTGCATTAGTAATTCCAAAAGGCATGACCAAAAATTCATAATGACCCTCATGAGTTATGAATGCTTTTTTCAGAATGTCTTTAGTCTTCAGTCTAATTTGATGATATCCAGAATGAAGATTTAGCTTATTGAAGTAATTTTATCCATGTAATTCATCCAATAATTCATCAATGATGGGGATGGGAATTTTATATTTAATAGTAGCTTGCTGAGTTCCCTCTAATCTAGACACATACGCCATGATCCAACATTATTGTGCACCAAAACTATTGGAGTAGAGAAAGAACTTTGACTAAGTTGAATTATACCAGTCTCTAGCATTTATGCAACCATACATTCAATCTCACTCTTTTGGGAATAAGGATATCTGTAAGGCCTGATGTTTGGATGAACACTTCCTGGAATCAAATGAATAACATGATCATGATCACGAGTAGGTGGGAGTCCTTTGGGAGTCTCAAACACCTTGGTATGATTGTCCAAGAATTTTTTGAGATCTAGAGAAATATGTGATTCTGATGTTTAAACCTCTAGTGAGCATATTTGTGAAATTATGCCTTCTTGTTCTTTCTTCATAAGCTTTTTCATGACATTAGATTTTATTATATTTCCTATCTTTCCTTTCAAATTCCTTTCCTTCCCAAAAAAATTCAAGAAAAGTTCTTGAAAATTAAAAGCTAGCATTCCCAAAGATGGTAACCATTGGACTCCTAGTACAACATCAACACCATCCACTGGAATGGAGAGCATTGGACTATTCAATAAATATTCCCCCATGGTTAGCTTGATATTATGGCACTTTCTAGAGAAAATTATGGTTCCTCCATTTTCAACCATCACTTGACACTCTAGTGCTGGGCATAGGAAGCAATTAAATTCCTTGGCTATCTTACAATGAATAAAATTATGGTTACTAGCCGAATCAATTAGAACTATTACATTTTTATTCTTGAAATGTCCTTCTACATTGAGAGTTTGAGGAGTAGAAATTCCTGCCAATGCATTACAATATATTGTCTTATCCATTTCTTATTTCTCTAGGGTTGGTTCGTGGTGTATATCCTCTTCTTTTGAAGTTTATTGTTCCATTTCTTCCTCCTCTTCACAATCTATGTAAAATAATTTATTCTCAGCACACTTATGACCTTTAGTGTATTTTCTATCACAACTATAGCAAAGTCGTTTTTCTCTTTTTTCTTCCAATTTTTTTGGTTTCAACCTTGTACGTTGCTGAAGTGTAGGAGTAGCAACACTTCCATCTTTATAGTTGTGAGTGGTAGGCTTCCTTGTCACCATAATTTTGCTTTCAATGTTTCTTTCCAACATGAATGCCTTCTCCAATGAATCAGGTTCCTAAAGGCGAACCTGACGTTGGATGTTATCCTTTAAAGTCCCTATGCAAACATCAATCTTGTCCTCCTCTAGAATATCATTTACTCTTATATTAAATTTTTGGAAGTCCTCAATGTGCTCCACCATTGAACCCTTTTGTTTGAGATTTATCCATTGTCTAAAGAAGGTGTTGATCTTTGTATCCTAATAATGTGCTATCATTTCCACCATAAAAATTGAAAAAGTGACAATTTGTTTACGAGAGCAAAGCCATCAATATCATACAAATTTATTCTGTTCTAAATATAATGTTTCAATGCATACCTTTTGCATGTTTTTCACATTATGGATATCAAAATGTTTCTCCATCTATAGTATCCATGTTACGGTATCCTTGCCATAAAACTTGCTCATATCGATATTTGGAATATGGTGGGTATTCAATCCAACATTAGAGTTTATGAAATCATGATTAACATTTCTTTTGTTCTCTTCATGAGTTTCCTCTATTACGATTTCACCATTAGGAATTTTTTCTTGTAGTAACTTTGTCAAACCTTCCTTCAACCCTTCCATGTCTTTCTTCAATATTCCATGTTTCTTTTTATACCATTGATCTTATCTTCCATGCCATTCCTCAAACCATCTATCTTAGCTTCCATGTTTTCTTTTAAACCATCCATGTCACCTTTTAGTTCATTTTTGGTTGTTCTATGTGAGAGTGAAATTTGTTGCATTTGGTCATGTAATTTTGAGATATCATGCTACAATTCTTCCTCTTCATGCGTCATAGTAGAGTTTACTTAAGGCTTAATGGGTGTAGAATTATTTTTTGTAGGAATTTTATAACCCACTGCAAATATCTATACTTCAATACTCCTTGTAATTACTTAAAACTGATTTTTCAAACAAAATTTATGCAAATGTTGTTTATCAGTGGTTGTCATTAATGTCAACCCAAGCAGCACCATGGGCTACCCCAATCTTTCATGGAAATTTGGACTTGAACAATTACACTATTCTGAGTCAAGCATCTTTTGGATGGATTCTACTTGTCGAGATGTTTCCGTTGATATATGGGATGCCACATAATTCTTCACGGTTTGAGAGATATTTTTGTTTGAAGTCAGTGACCCCAGTTAGTGGAATAAAACCCCATGGGGTTGTGGCATGGCACTCATAATTGGTTGTGGTAATTTATTAGTCAATAATTAATAATTTTTTAAGCTCCTAAAATCCCTCCAACTTTCACTTTTTGAAGACCCTATCAACCTAAGCATCTCTATAAATTGTGACCCTTATATCCTCCTCATGGAAGGATTTCACTGCTTCAAAAATTTCATCGTGGAATTTTTGCTATAATGTTTTTTATACAAAGCTTTAGAAGCTGAAATTTAAACCAATTTAATATAAAATACTGATAAACCTCGTGACTAAATTTCAGATCTTGGTGCGCTGTATTTTTGGAGATATGATCTGAGGAAGTTAGGGTTTTTGCAAGCTCTCGAATTCCATGTCAAACAGGTGACCTTGCGTAAATCATCACAATTTTCTCTCTGATCATTGGATTCAAATTTCATAAAAATGAACATAAACAAGACAAAATTTAGTTTTTTGGGTATCATTTTCAGGACTGAAGGTCAAAACAGTGACACGTGTCACTTTGTACAAGTTCTCTCTATTGAACTAGTCTATAATCAAGTCATCATGGGAGATTGGGCATAACTCTTTCTTGAAGAATGCAATATCGATCATACCTATAGGGTTGGAAAGAGGACTCAGAGGACTACGATAGGATGCAATTTCAGACCTTGTAGATCGAAAATGATTTAGATACAACCTATTTAATATAGATCTTCTAGAAGGAAAGAAGAAGTATGCATTCAAGGATCACTGTAGTAAGGACCACACATCAACAGTCAAGGGAAAGTATGCTACAAAAATGTATGTATGATTAGTTTTTTCATTTTAATTTGAATATCATCTCTAACATGTGTTTTTGCAGGATAGTGTAAGTATTTTGTACCTATGTTTGTTTGTATTTTGTTCATAAATGTTGAACATATCTACATTTGAATTTTGAATATTTCTCTGACATATGTTTGGCACAACATTGGAATTATTTTGTATATATGTTTTTTTGGGTCTTGTCCATAAATGTTGAACATATTTACATTTTAATTTTGAATATTTCTCTGACATATGTTTTGCAGGACAGTGTAAGTATTTTGTTTGTATATTACTTTGGGTCTTGTTCATTAATGCATGTGCAGGAAGGAGGACACAATAGGACAACTCAGACACATACTAGAAGGATGTGCAGTGCCAAAGTACCATTACTTGAAACAATCAAAATAGTTCCTCAAAAGCTGCTAGTGATCCAAGAAGCAATGTCAATTCAAGTATCAAGTCATGTGAAAAGTCAGTGTTGTAAAAATATTCATTGTAAAATTGTAAAAGAGTCAATCTACCTAGAGTTGAAGAGGCATTGTTGGGAGGTATAGGAGTCATTGTTGGATAACGTTATGGTTGGGTTGTAGGTCATAGTGTGATTGGGTGATTGTTATAGTTCAATAAAATCATTGTGAATCATATTGTATAGTGGATCATTGTCCTTGGTACGGGAGTCCACACTCTTGTCTTATTTATGATCATTATAGGGTGGCATAGAGGTGCTAGGTTGGTGCATGAGGTCACCTACATGTTGAAGCCTGTGAACACTTAAGGGTGGTAGGTCGATCTAGGATTTCAGGGCATCCATTCAGTTGAATACTTAAGAAACTAGGGCATTGGCGTGTCCTTCTAGTGGGAGTTGGAGAAGAATGATTTTCTAGAATTCTAGGAAGATGTAAATTTCATTTCAGTTGGGGCTGAGGATTAAATAATTTATTAGAAAAACATTCGATGTTTTTTGACCTGAAGGGGGTTTTCCACCTAAAATTTGTGTGTCTATTGTGTTCTATTGTTTACTATTGTTACTGGATAAACATTAAGAATAATTTAATATTAACTAATGCTATGACAATATTTAAAAGTGCTAATTGCTAAGGAATAATCATTCACCCCCCACCCGCTCATTATTTCCAACAATTGGTATTAGAGCTTGGTTCCTTCAATAGAAATCTAACAACTTGAAGGAGATCATGGAGCATACTAAGAATAAAGTTCCTCTCTTCAATGGAAATAAGTATTCACTTTGGAGTGGAAGAAAGCATGTTCATTTGTTGGCACAAGGATACAAAGAATGGGAAATCATTGAAAGAGGTTTTACAACGACCCATGATGAACAAGGTAAGAAAAATATGTTATATGATGTAAAGGCTAAAGATATCATTATCAGTGGGCTTATCAAAGTTTTCTATCTTAAGGTACTAAGTTTCAAAAATTCTAAAGAAGTATGGGGAAAGCTTGAGAATATATATACATGTGACTCAAACGTGAAAGAAGAAAAGCTTCAAATTTACAGGGAAAAATTTGAGCAACTCAAAATGAAGGAAGATGAAAATATAGATGCATACTTTTAGTGTGTTGATGAACCGACAAATGCATTGGAAGGGTTGGGAGAAACTATAGACACAAAATTTTTTGTCTGAAATATCGTTAAAACCTTGCTAGAAAGATTCAACCTAAACATATTTATCTTGGAATATAGTTCGAATCTAACCAATCTCAGAAAATATGAATTGCATGGAGTTCTTACGACATATAAAATGAGGAATGAAGAATAGAATGGCACATATCACTTAGAAACAACATTCATTGCATCCAAGAAGAATGGTAAGGACAAGCATACTCGGAAAGCAAAAAATTGTAGTTGTGAGGAAGAAGAAAAGGAAGAATATGAAGAAGAATTTTCAGATAAATAATTTGTTGGTGAGGTTGGGAATTTTGCAGCCAAGTGTCCTCACAAAAATGAGGTTGTTATGAAATGAAAGAAAGGTTTGAGGAAGTTCAATAAGCAAGGAAATAAGAAATCAAATAACTTGGAAAATGTAATAGAATTCAAATGTCTAACGTCAAATACTTCAAAATATTTGGAAGCAAATGCTACATCAAAGGAGAAGATAAAAAATTGGGAAATTTGGATTACCATGTCGATGAATGTATTTTCATTGGTTATTCACACAAAAGGAAGGCTTATAGATGCTACAATCTGAGGTGAAAAAATAGTGGAAAGCATAAATGTTACTTCTGATGAGGATTATGTTACAAAGGATGACGATGAGATTGTCCCTTCAAGAAAATCTAATGGATCTGAGGGATAATTTGTGAAGGATGAAGAAGAATTTCCAGAACAAGACCAATCAAATAAGGAAACAACATTCAACCAAGAGGAAATAATAAATGATCAATAGTATGTACAAGAAAATTATCCAAAATTTTTAAAATAATGATGTCAGAAGAATCATCCGTTAAATAAAATCATCAGTAAAAAAAATGAAGGAATTGGAACACAAGAAGTCAACAGCTGTGTTCATCACATTAAGCCCACCTTTATTTTTTAGCAACTTTTGACCATATCAATTTTGAGGAAGCTAGTCAAGATGAACACTGGGTAGAAGCTATGAATGAAGAACTGGATCAAACTGAGAAGAACGACACTTGGGAATTGGTGCCACAACCAAAGGATAAAAATGTTATTGGAACTAAATGGGTCTTCAGGAATAAACTAAATGAGGACAGATAGGTTACCAGGAATAATTCAATATTAGTATCCAGTGGATATACACAACTTGAAGGAATTGATTTTGAATAAAAAATTTCTCTAGTTGCCAGAATGGAAGCTATCAGAATGTTTCTCGTTTATGCATACTCTAGAAAAATCCAGGTCTACCAAATGGATGTTAAGTCAACCTTTTTAAATGGTGAATTGGAAGAATATTTTTACATTGAAAAACTCGAAGGTTTTCTTCTCTCTGAAAAGGAAGACTATGTCTACGGATTAAAGAAGGCACTATATGGTCTCAAGCAAGCTCCTAAAGCCTGGTATGCTTGTCTTGATGGATATCTACATCAACAAGGATTCAAGAAAGGAAGCAATGACAACAATATCTATGTGAAAGTGGATCAAGATAACCTAACAATTATCGAGATATATGTGGACGATATAAGCTTTGGAAGAAAAGATGACAAATTAAGTAAAAAAAATTCCACAAAGATTCAAAGTGAGTTTGAAATGTTTCTAGTTATCGAGTTGACATACATTTTAGGGCTTCATATATCTTAGTAGGATAAATGAATATTTATATATCGAACTATGTACATCAAGGAAATGCTCAATAAATTCAAGATGGAAGATTGCAAGCCTGTCCTAACCCCAATTGTAACAGGTTGCAAGTTATGTTTAGAAGATTCATCAAAGGATGTGGACTAGAGGTTGTATATATTTATGATTGGAAATATTTTATATGTGATAACTTCTCGGCCAGATGTAATGCAGGCAGTTGGACAAGTAGCAAGATTCCAAGCAACACCAAAAGAATCTCATATTATTGTTGTCAAAATAATTCTCTGATATATTAAGAACATGGTATAATATGGTTTATGGTATCCCAAAGGAAATGATCTAGTTATCCAATATTATACAAATAAATATTGGGTAGGAAGTGTTGATGATCGAAAGCATACCAGTGGAGTGGCATTCTATCTAGGTTTTTTCCTTGTTTCATGGTTAAGTAAAAAGGAGTCTTCAATCTCGTTATATAACATAAGTAGAATATATCGTGGGAACATCTTGTTGTACTCAAGTTCTCTAGATGAAGAAAAATTTTCAAGATATTCAAGCCAAGTTTTATGAGCCTATTCCCATATTTTGTGATAAAACTAGTTCCATCAGTATCTCCAAGTATTATGTGATGCATTCCCAAAAAAACACATTCCGATCAAATATCATTTTGTTAAAAGAGAAGGTCTCCAAAAAGAATATACAGCTTTAATATGTTAGTACAAAGGAACAAATTGTTGACATATTTATCAAACCATTACCTCATGAAGCATTTAATTATCTTATCCAAAAGCTTGGATTCAACCAAGTTCTCATTAGACTCTTTCTCTTAACTAACTAAGTAGAAAAGGGGAGTCGAGGTGTGTACGGGTCCGCCAGATGACAGTTTGTTAGGGGGAGTTACCCTTTTCCATTGATGACAAAGGGGGAGATAATGAAGTAGGAAGAGGTGTCATGATCACAGTGGGAGTACTTGTGTTTCCATAAAGAAAAAGTGGGAGATTATTGATCAATGGTTGTCATTGATGTTAACCCAAGCAGCACCAGGGGCTACCTCGATATTTCATGGGAATTTTGAATTCGAAAATTACAATATTACAAGTAAAGGATATTTTATATGAATTCTACTCGTCGATATGTTTCTGTTGATGTATGGCACACTACGTAATTCTTCACGGTTTGAAAAATATTCATGTTTGAAGTTAGTAACCCTAGTTAGTGGGCTAAAATCCCATGGGGTTGTGGCATGGAACTCATCATTGGTTGTGGTCATTGAATATTCAATAATTAATCATTTTTTAAGATCCTAAAATCCCTCCAACATTCACTTTTTGAAGACCCTCTCAACCTAATCATCTCTATAAATTGTGACCTTCATATCCTCATGCAAGGATTTCACTGCTTCAAAAAGTTCATCGTGGAATTTTTTCTATAACTTGTTTTATAGGAAGCTTTGGAAGTTGAAAAAAACCTAACTTGAGCCAAATCCTGATGAACCTCCTGACAAAATTTCTGATCTTGGTGCACTATATTTTCAGAGATATGATGTGAGGAAGTTAGGGTTTGTGTAGGCTCCTGAATTCCATGTCAAATGGGTGACCTTGGGAAAATCATCACAACTTTCTCTCTGAGCATTGGATTCAAATTTTGTAAGAAGTGAAAGAAAGAGGATGGACTTTAGTTTGTTAGATTTCATTTTGAGGATTGAAGGTCGAAACAGTGACACGTGGAACTTTGTACAAATTCGCTCTAATGAACCAGTATATAATCAGGTCATCGTGGGAGATTAGGCATAACTCTTTCTTAAAGAATCGAACATCGATCAAACCTATGCTATTGGAAAGAGGACTCAGAGGAGTACCAGAGGAAGCAATTTCAAAATTTTTAGATCTGAAATTACATAGATACAATACATTCAATATAGAGCTTCTAGAGGGCAAGAAAAGTGTGCATTCAAAGATCACTGCAGTCAGGACCACACATCAACAGTTAAGGGTAAGTCTACTATAGCAAGGTATGTATGATTAGTGTTTTCATTTTCAATTTAATATCATTTATGACATGTGTTTTTGCAACACAATGTAGGTATTTTGTATGTATGTTTGTTTGGGTGTTGTTCATAAATGTTGAACATATTTACATTTGAATTTTTAATATTTCTCTAACATGTGCTTTTGCAGGATAGTGTAAGTATTTTGTATGTATGTTTGTTTGGGTTTTTCTCATAAATGTTGAACATCTTTACATTTTAATTTTGAATATTTCTCTGACATATGTTTTGCAAGACATTGTAAGTATTTTGTTTATATATTTCTTTAGGTCTTGTTCATTAATGCATGTGCAGGAAGGAGGACACAATAGGACAACTCAGACACAACTAGAAGGACGTGCAGTGCCAAAGTATCATTACTTGAAGCAAGCACAACAGTACGTCAACAGATGCTAGTGATCCAAGAAGTTGTGTCAAGTCAAGTATCAGGTCATGTCAAAATTTGGTGTTGTAAAAATCATCATTGTAAAATTGTAAAAGAGTCATTATTGTAAGATAGTCAATCTTCCTAGCATTGAAGAGGCATTGTTGGGAGGTATAGGAGTCATTGTTGGATAATGTTATGGTCGGGTTGCTAGTCATAGTGTGATTGGGTGATTATTCTAGTTCAAGAAAACCATTGTTAATCATATTTTATCGTGGATCATTGTCCTTGGTACGAGATTCCACACTCTTGTATTATTTATGATCATTATATGGTGGCAGGGAGGTGTTGGGTTGGTGCATGAAGCCAACAACATGTTAGAGCCTATGAACACTTCAGGGTGGTAGGTCGGTCTAGGATGTCAGGGCATCCACTCAGTTGAATACTGATGAAACTGGGTGTTGGGGCATCCTTCCAATGGGAGCTAGAGAAGAATGATTTTCTAGATTTATAGGAATTTGTAAGTTTCATTTCAGTTGGGACTGAAGATTAAAGAATTTATTAGAAAAGCGTTCGTGGTTTTTGATAGGAGGGGGTTTCCCACCAAAAATTCATTTGCCTATTGTGTTTTATTGTTTATTTTTTTTACTCCATAAAAATTAATAATAAATTAAGATTGAATAATTCCCTGGAAATATTTAGAAGTGCTAATTGCTAAGGAATATTAATTCTCTCTCCCCCGCCCCCTCTCTTTGTATTTCCAAAAGACACACATTTTTCTTTCTTTTAGGAGCTATACCTTGAAACAGTTGTAACTCTATAATTTAGGATCTTCAAGATGTGAACTTCGGTCTTATGTTAGCCCTCTGAGCCTTTTTTCCAATGTCATAGGTAAGACCTAAGTTGGATTCCTCAAGATAAACTTATGCCCAATATCCCACAATGACCTAATTATGGACTGGTTTAGTAGAGCACACTTGTATGGCATGCCATGTGTCATTGTTTTTACCTTCAGCTGTGAAATTGATACACTCAAAACTACAGTCTATTCACTTTCAACCACTTTTTACAAAATTAAAATCCGATGTCCTAAATGAAAGTTATGATGATTTTACCCCAGTCAACTGTTTGAGATGAAAATATGGAACCTACAAAAACTCTAACTTCCTCATATCATATCTCTGAAAATAGAGAGAATAAATATATGAAATGTTTACGCGAAGTTCTTTAGGATTTCAGATTCTTGTGGTAAAAGTTTTAGCTTCTGAACCTTTGTAGAAAAAAAAAATCATAGAAAAAATTCAAAGATGGCTTGCTTGCAGTAGAAAAACCCTAGAATCCAAAGCTCTGATACCAAATGTTATGAAACCACCTCACAAAATAGAAGAAAAGATAGATCAATGAATTAGAAATAAGCCTCTTAGAGGTGAAAACCTCCTTTAAATTACATAAATGAACAATTCTTGGATGATTCAAATGAAAAAATGTCCTTCCTATATATATGATTCTAAAGGGTCACAATATAATCACATTCGTCATAGAAATAATAATGTAAGAGCACAACAATAACAATAGTGGGCTTCTATGGAGCACAATAATAACAATATGGGGACTACACCGGCAGAAAGATAACAACAAGGGGACTACAATAACAATAACAATAGGGGGAGATAATATTATTATAGAGAACTCGCACCGAAGATTGCTATAAATTTGGAGGTGGTTTGGTAATTGTGTATTATTCCTTCATCTATCGTTATCCTTGATTTCCTAAAGATTCTAGATCTCATTTATACTAATAATCTAGGATGCTCTACCACATGTTAACTAAGTTCCCAAAAAATTCCCTGTAAAATTGGAATTATCCCTCATCCACTGATTTTGTGCCAAATATAGGATCTTTGTTATCACATTTGTCTTTTGACTACCAGCTGTGTTTTTTCGAATAGATGAGGATGAAGTCAAATTCATTTTAAAAAGGAAATCCTGCCATTGATCTTAGATTGCTCCAAATTTTTCATTTGAATGCTACTTGTTGGAATATGTATCTTCATTCAAGATTTTATTCATAACCTACTCCTTTAAAATCTTGATTTGTTATTGTGCATAGAGGCAATCAACCATTTTATGTCTAGTGTTGGCCCCATGATTATCTTTTTCAAACTGCTCATGATCATCCAAAATAAAAATTACATCATACATTTCAGAAAATTTGTTCCCATTTTCAAGGGGAGGTACTACTAACACAATTTTTCCAACTTTTTGTGTGTTAGGTTCTAAATAGTTGAAGCAGTGATGGTTTAAATCAGAAGATGCAGATAGCCTTGTAGTATGAGCCAGTGATCATTATGTTTTAGTGTAAGGTCTAATATTCAAAGTAAAAGTATGTTCTATCTATAAACCTTTTCTTTGAACCGGATTCTCCTATATCTCCAACATTGTAAGGCAAAGAACAAGCAAGAATCTCCCTATTGAGACTTTGTTTTTTTTTTGCAGACATGAAGTTGAAACTTTCTGCTCCAAGAGACAATTTAAAATTCTATCAAAAATAGATTGTGACTATTTGGTTCCAAACATCTCAGAGACCTTTCCAAAACCATGTAAATTTCATTTTCATCGAATCCCATACCTTTCATTTTATCAAAGACTCCATCTGGTATGGAAGGCTTGTTCTTCATCTCACTTGAAATGGGGGGCTTCCTCTTTGTCTAGCATATATTCTTTGTGGACTTCCGTCTTGTAGAATTTTTATTCTCTTCTCTTTTTTGGTTTGAAGTTGATGGCATCTTGTTGCAAGAAATATGCTCACTAGAAGATATGATCGTAATATGTTGAGTTTGTATCAAAGGGCCTCCTCCTTCAGGAATTACTGACCTTTGGAGGCATTCCTTTCTTGTCAGTTTTACCTGTGTATGATATTCCATTTTTTAATAGATTTCCAACACATATCGTAAAATCACTATCTGTTTTCGTATAGTTCCTTTGATTGTGCCAAGGAATGGGATAATATGGTTCAGTATGGGTGCAATAAACCTTCACAACTTTTTCTGGGTATGCATAAGAGAACTTGAATGAAGTACAAAGAGGAATTCCTTTATATTCCATACCCACCAGATACTACCTACCATTAATCCCTCAAGGAATGCAAGATGTCCTCCATGTAGTGTAGTGGCAAAAACAATATTTTTATTTTCCCTAAATTCACCTCATGGAATGGCCTCTTTGTGCAAATAGGATCATCCAAGGCATTCACACAAAGTAATGAGACTTGACATATTATTGAGAAAATTGAGGTTGTTCCATTTGTGATAATATGTATCTGTTTTCTTAAATTTACAAATACGAAAGGTAAAATAACTATCAAAATATCCTATAGAACTTGACCTTTTTATGCATTCCTAGTCTGCGAGCCAGGTAAGAGTACTCTAATGTAGATGACCATGACCTCGAAGACCAATAGTCATAATTTTATCCTATTTTCTTTGGAAAAAGCTCCTCTTTATAAATTGAACACATACCACAAGATCCCAAGGCCAACATATGGTTGCACCTCCAACTAGTGGAGTATTCTCCCCCTCCTCACCAAGAAATTTCACAAATATAATTGCACTATGTCCCAAATTTCCATTAAGGAAATTTCCTACAGTAGATAATGGGGGATCACTTGGCCTAAGAACCTCGAAAATATTTTCATAAAATTTCGATTGTGAAATTCAGTCATAAGCATCACGTCTTCCACTTGGTTTCTCTGGAAGGAATTGTTATTCTTGAGGAGCTCTAGTACTAGGATGAGGGTGAATGGTTGGCATACTACCAAATGTTGCATTCCTCTTTCCAGTGGAGGTCATTGGCAATGATGTATGCATATCGTTCTACAAAATAGAAAATGTTTTGTTGTATTTTGCATCTTGTCTACCAAACAATTTCTCATAATGGTACCCTCCTTTCATCTTCATGACTAAAGAAGCTCTTCTGCAATGGAAATTTTTTCAACTGTTGATTAGCAACAAAAATTTCTATAGCCTTGGATATTTCATTGTTTTCCTTTCCCTCAGTTAATTTTTCATATCATCGTTCACAATATGGGCTTCACCTGAAACCTTGATAAATTTAATATCATCTGACTCAGGAGGAGGTACAAAGAAATTAATGTGACGCCTCTGCCAATCATGAAGAACCATGTTTGCAGTTGTCATTATATCAGGTTCTCCACCATTCAAAATCTTTCCTGATATCTTTCACAATTGATAGAGGAAGTCATTTCCATTTGTCCAATCCTGTAAATTGTAGGTTCTTTCCTTCCATAATTCTGGATCCTTTTACTTCCAAATGTGATGCTTCCACACTCTTATGATTGTACAAGATTTTTGTCTTTAAAATATGCATGATACATATGCCTATAGACTCTCTTAGCACTACAAATCAACATATTTTGCTTCAATTACGAGCTCCTAGAAAAAGCAGGTGAGAGGACGGAAAATCGGGTTCCAAATCCACTTCAAAATAGCAAGGGAAACCCCCCAAAAAGTGTCTCATAAGTCATGAATAAATCCTCTAAATAAATGATGTATCCTTATCACTGAACTCTTGGTAATTATTCCTCATTTACAAAGGAATAACAACTCCTCTTTGATTATGGCTTTATAAGATCTCGATAACTTGTAAATTATACCTCATGCAAAATATTTTTGGAACTTTGAAAACTAAAATGAAGGTTCACTGATTGTATTTCTACAATTTTTCACCCTTGTAGGAGAATGTTCCAAGCACTTGTAAGTGTTGGAGCTACATGCCATGGTGTACCAAAGTGTACAGGAGCATTTTTTATCTTCATAGAAACAAAACCCTTAGTGTACATCCAGTTCCTATCAATGAAGATAACAAATTTGAGTGAATAAATACCCTCCTTTGATCATATACTTCTAGCACTCCTGACAACATAACACCCATGCATCTTTGCAAACTTCCAACAAGTTGTCCAACTACTCCAGAAGTTGCAGAGATGAAACCTTGTTTTCCTTGTTGCTCTTGAAGTAGAGGTGATTTTTTTTTATACAAGTTTTTCTAAGAAAAGTGTTGAAATATAGAAGTGCAAACAAGATCATGATTTGGCATGAAATTATAGGGTGCCAACATTGGATCCATCTGGGGATGGCATCCTCCCTATGAGGTGCCAAAGAATCTCAATTATAGTGCCTTATCCATTCCTAAACTGTGAACTACAACATTTTCTGATCTTCAACCAAAAATATACCCACTTTAGGAAACAAAATTCTGAAATTCATATCCTTTGTATAAACTAGAATCATAATAGAAAACTGAAATTTTAAAAGTCTTGCTAAAAAAAATGCTCAAAATGATAATATTATTCACACTCCTACCTACTTTAGGTTGCTTATACCCCTTAAATATAAGTAATAGAAAAATACCAAAACAAGCAATCAAGTAGTTGAATACTTTACGACATTCTCTAAGTGTGCTTCAAAAAGGTCAAAATTGGAACTTGTGACAGCAAAGGGATTTGATGATATTTTTGTTTTTTACAATGAAAGCATGGTTGTGCATTTAAGCCGAAAAATTCTTCCATATACTCAACTATAGGTTCAAAGAAAACATATTTCAATTGTTTATCATCAAGAAGTTCTATAATTTGTTTGTCAAATTGAGACTTCTCATATGTGTTGTTTAAATCAAACCCTAGTTTCAACTGTAAAAGGTCTTCAAAAAATGGATTTTGATCTTGAAAATTGTAAGATTGAACTTGAAAATTTAAGATCTACCGTTCATCTACCTATTTTTAAATTTATTTTTTCGTTGCTCCACCTGGAGAATTTTTTTTATCACACCATTTGATATAGGGAAAAATAGTTGAGGAATTTTCTTGGGAGAAATTGGAATCGAAAAAAAAACATTCTTGAATGAAATTAAAATTAAAAAATAGTGAATTTTCTTGGAATAAACTGGAATAAATACATCTAATGAGAATCTGAGAACAAATCTAACAAATCAACTTCAAAATCTTATATTGATTTTGATTGAGGTATCGAACTAATTTGTAAGATTGTATTTTGTAACATGAATTTCAAGATTTCCAAAAACTAATGCTGATATTGATTGAGGCATGCAATAAATTTGTGAGTATGTATTTTATAATATTAAATAAATATTTTTGTAAATTGATGTCAAAACTGATACTGATAATCAAGATTTCTAGATACTAATATTGATATTCGACGAGCTATACAACAAATTTGTAAGTATGTATTTTATAATATTAAAATCAATATTTCTAGAAACTAATATATCCACATCATGAATTCTCAGCATGATGTGTCTTTTTTTCCTTGGAGCATCATGTGTGTGAATCAAACAGGTGATTTTCTGGATCCATTTTACTAGTATCTTCACGTGTCTCCTTTGTTGTATTCAAAATTCCATAAATATTCTTCTACACTAGGAGTTTCACTCAGATGTAGAGGCAGTGATCCAAAACCATTATTTTCCACAACCATATAATCAATCTTTGAATGATATTTTATTTTTATTTTATTTGTAATCTTGGTAGGACTACATCTTCATCATGTCTAATATAGCATCTCGATCGGGGCAGAGAATTGAACCGATGAATTCACCTCAAGGAGTGCCTTAACAGAGCACCTGATCATTGCTTATCAAAGACCGCATGGAAGAACCATATTTGAATTCTAATTTGAAATTTATATGGAACAATATATTATTTAATAGAATTTTGGAAAAAAAGTTGGAATATTTGAAATCTTCAATGTAGATTATGAAAAAATATTTTGAAATTTTATTGATTTTTTCTCCAAATCCCATTCTGATCTGCAACCATCTAATATTTTTTTGAATCATATTTTAGTTTTATATGGAATGTAGATGGTATTTTTTTCATGTAGACATATCTTAGTCTTGCATAAAATTTACGCATGTTTGGAAAATATTTTACATCTGGTTATTGGTTATAATGAACAATCCACATCAGAGTATGCTCTGATGGCTTTTCAAAAATATCACAATCGTTATGGTTGGGTTCTAAAGTTGTAATGAGACATAAAACTGAAAAATCAATTGTATAGATGAATATAAAAAGTATATTACTAGATTGGTTTGTAGTGACATGGTATTGTATAGAAATCATCACTAGGACAAAATAATGAAGTAAATTGATAAATTTATAAAGCATAATATACTTAAATATGTCCAAGGATTATCAAGTTGAATCCCAATTTCCAAAGCATGTGACCTGCAATACTTGGTCATGAACCTCCCTTTCTAAACTCCATCTTAAATTCCATGATATTAAGAAGGAATTCTAGCATTGTAAAGATAATAAGTTGGTTTTGTACCAAGAGAGGCAGAGATAACACGAAACTGATATCCAATAAAGAATTTGACAAACTCGCCATAAATATCAGATTGAAATGAAAATAAATGTTGTGAGAGAATACAAATTTCCAAAATTTTGGTGATTTAACATGATATCAAACTAATAAAAAAAAAGAACAAGTTTGAAGATATTGAGCAAAATTTGTCTCCCTCCCCAAAACCTAATGTATTTTAGACTAGGAATCAACTAGATATCATGACCAGAAATGGAAATAACACCAAGTTTAATAAACATGGAGTTTATGCCATAGGTAAAAGAAACCTTCCGCAAATCACTTCTTTGTCAAGCTTGCTTAAAAATAGATTTAACTGTAAAGCTAACATGATAGAAAAGCATAGGTCATGAATTCCTATAGTTGGATATCTTAAACCAAATATGATCTTCCCAAATTTTCCAATCCTTCGGTGTATCTTTGCACCTTTAGGGGCAATTGCTAGTATATATCAATATCAACTTTATATATGGATGTATAGAGAAAAAAGTTAGTTTAATATTGACCATAATAAAATATTTCAATGTTAAAGATAAGAAAGATGAGAATTATAGAATATTTGAGATGCAAACCTTGTTTAAAGTGTAAAACTGATAAAACAAAATTACATTTCAAGAAATTTAATTTTTCTCACAATTTCTCATATTAGTAATTAATTAATATTAATGTATATTAGTAATTAATTAATATTAATATATTTAAATAGAATAAATCTAAATATAAATTTACTATTAATAATTTATATTATTTAATTAAACATGTAGTCTAACCCACTTGATTTTTTCCTTGAAAATTATGGATATTCTAGCAAGATTTTAATAAAATTCAGCACGAATTTTTGTAAATCCAAGTTATAGCTATCAAACTTCAAGATTTTGGGTTCACCGGAGGTTTTTTATGGTGTTGAATCCATTTCCACCATCAAAAACATGATTCAAACACTATTACTACTAGATTTGTTGATTTTTTTTTATGTGGATTCTGACCACTTTTAATCATCTGAGCAATTCCTCTAGACTTATCCTTTAATAAAATTGCTAAAACTTAATTGATTAAAATATTTATCAATGATTATTTTTGGGAATGTTCTTTAGGTGATTGAGACCATTTAAAGTTATTCAACTACCATTGGATATGGATGTTGAATATTAGTTTGTTGGAAATTTATTATTCGAAAATATGTGGTATTACATATCTATCTAATAATTAGGATTGGACTCTCTTGAAAGTGATCGAGATCGTTTAAATTTAAAGACTTAAATTGTTTAGTATAGTTGTTGAATATTAACTTGTTGGGATATTTAGTTTTTAGAAGTTTGTGATATTATTTTATTATCAATTATTAATTTATTTTATAATGAGATCTAATATATATATATATATATATATATATATATATATATATATATATATATATATATATATATATATATATATATATATATAGAAGAATTCATTATACGAAATTAGATTCTGGGACATTATCCGACTGTAGCTTCTTCGAGACTGTGGCATCTTCCAACTACGGCATCAACTTCTCTGCAGTTCGACTGCGGATCAGATTCTCTGCGAATCATTCTTCTCTGCGGTGCGTACTACTGATTAGTGAAAGACCTTTGCAGACAATTGATTTTGTTGGCGGCATCTTCTGACTGCAGCTTCTTCCAGACTGCGACATCTTCCGACTGCAGCATCAACTTCTCTGTGGTGGGACTGTGGGTCAGCTTCTCTACGGATCATTCTTCTTTGTGGTGCAACTGTGGCATCTTAGTTTGTGGCATCCACCAAAATCAACACTAAAATAGGGCCAGCATTGCTCAAAATCAGTGTTCATTTGGTGTCTTCCATGGGTGCTGGTTGGGCAACGAAGAAATTTTTGAATTCAAAAAATGCTCATCTGCCTTGACGTACATGTTTTGAAAACAAACTTCGAACTGTCCTGCTTGACTTCAAATCTAGATCATCAATGCGAGTAAAAAGAATGTAAAATTTTGTATTTGTGAGCTCAGAATCATTAAATTTGAGGTTTTGAATATGCGGTAGCATTTCTTGATCAATTTGAGCAAGTTGAATTCAATTACATTTTCCTATTGAGTATATGGTGTGACTATGGCATCTTCCATTGTAAAATAGGTCGTGAGATGGTCTTAGTCCACTTCACACCTAAAGGCATAATTCGGTTCTTTCGGCTTTGCGAATCATTCGGCACTGCGGATCATTCCTCTCTGCGGTGCCACTGCGGAGTCTTAGTCTGTGGCAGCCACCAAAATCAACACTAAATTAGGGCCAACATTTCCCAAAATCAGTGTTCATTTGGTCCTCAAAATGATTCATTAAACCTATGCTTTAGATCATTCGGCTCTGCAGATCATTCTTCTCTACAGTGCGACTGCAGCATCTTAGTCTGCGGTGCGACTGTGCCATCTCCGGACTGCGGCATCTTCCATTGTAAAATAGGTCCTGAGCTACTCTAGTATGGCTCTGAGCTTCACGAAGATAATTTTCATCCCAGTTCCATCCGCCTCTCAGAGTCAAGCTCCTGCCCATGTTCTTAGTGAAGCCCTAGCTCCCATTGTGCAGGTGGTTAAGGCCTCACTAGATGAGGCCTTGAATTTTTCTGAAAGTGCCTTAATCTACCGGTCTAATGGCTTTTGGCCGCAGATGATAGCTCTCCACAGTTGGATCTCGAAGGTATGGAAGCCTGTCATTTCTGATGAAATTAATATCTACCCCTATGCTAAGGGTTTCTTTATAGTAGATTTTGAAAGCTCTGAAAGCAGAAAATTCATTTTAGATTCCAGCCCTTGGTTTCGGGAAAACTTGGGCCTATTCATGAAGCCATAGAACCCATCATTCGATCCCTCAACAAAATTCATAACCTCAACACCAGTTTGGGTCAGATTTCCAAACCTACCTTTGCATCTCTGGAATCTCTCCTTCCTAAAATCCATTGGAAATGCAATTGGGAAATCTTACTGCCAATGCCCAGAAACAGAGGAATATGTCAGAACTGCCTATGCACTCATATGTATAGAAATGGACTTCAGCGCCAGATTCCCCGCTAAAATAATCCTAACAAGAAAATACTATATCTGGAACTAGAAACTTGACTATGAAAGTGTCCTCTTCAGATGGCGATCCTACTTCGAGACAGGCCATCTAGCCAAAAATTGCCCAAAAGTCTCCCAGAAAAATTCTTCTAGAAAGAACCACCATAGATCTACATGGTGGGAAGGAGTGCAAAAGGAACATTACACTGTCACCAAGGAATAATACTCTCTAGAAAACTTTGAATCGCAAGAAATCAGGCAAGAAAGAAACAACCCTCAAGACAAGCAAGGGGAAAGCCCCACCCAACAACAAAAAAATGAACTTGACAGCCCCTCAAGCATCAACATTTATGAGGATTTGAATACCGCACAAAATAAATCTTCATTTAGCAGAAAAGTAGACCTCCCAGATCCAGAAGATAAGACACTAGTGTCCCAAGAATCAGAAGAGATGAAGGAGGTGCAAGATAAAGGAAGTTGGAAGACCATAGAGAAGAAAAAGAAAGCTACAACACCAATCTCGCCAATAAAAATGAGAAGCCAGACAATTAAGAACTAAGAATATTATAGGTCTGATAGACCAATGTTTGGCCTCAGTGGACGTTAACCATCATCATCATCATCATCATATATTTTTATAGATGTATATTTTAAATATGTATAAAGATTTAAAATATATTTTATTTTGGAATTCATAATTTTAGATGAATGAGAATATTTTAAGTTCAACAAAGGTAGAGTTTGTATATGTTGAGTTTGTATATGCTGAATGATTAATATTGATTTAATTTAATAAGGTTTTAAGATAAATATATTTTGAATGAGGTACCCACATAACAAATATTTTTTAATATCTTAATTTTTACCTAATTACAAATTCCTATTACTACTAGTGCAATTTTATAGATCAAATGATTGGTAAATGTAGATAGACATCAAAACACTTACTTTGCTAAAATTAAAAATTAAAAATAAACTATACTTATTATTATTATTATTATTGTTTTTATACAAAAAAATTAATATATAATTTGATAGTATATACATTTAAAAAACACGTACCAATATTTTTTAATATGGACATTGTTGATCATGTTAGTCCTGAACTAATTTTCTAACAAGCAAGCAAGGGGTCAAAACGTCTTTGAGCTTTCAAGGAATGCATTCCAACTAAAAACACAACATCCTTGAAGTCTCTTTATGCCCTTTATCCTTTGATGAATCCTCATTGATGTTTCCAATCAAAAACCTCTTTATTTCTATGAAGAAGAAATGCCCAAAATGGCCTCCATTGCCCTTATTTTTCCCACTAATCCTTCGTTTCAACACAAATTTTCCTTTTCCATAATTCCTCATTAACCCCTTGAAATCACCCAAATCACATTTTTTAAACCTCACAAATACCCTTGGTTGTTCTAAAAATCCCTTTTTCCCTCTACCGATTCCCTCTTTAGCCTTAAAATCCTCCTTTTCGGCTGAAAAACCCGCTTTTTACTTTGTAACATGCCTAGTCCCTCTCTTCCCAACCCCTTAACCACTTCCCCATATGCCCCGAGCGCCGAGACCAAGCGCTTAAGCCTTGGGCACCTTATCGCAATCAGAAGTTTTCGCAAGGCACATTTCCTTTGTTCCTCTTGTTTTCCCCGATGTGATTGGACTATGGTCTATTGGCTCCCGCAGTGATCCCTACCATTGATCTAATAAGATCTGACGGTCCGACGATAATCACATCACGGCCATTGCTTCTTCCCTCTCCTCCCTCCGATTGCCTGTCGACCGTTGATCTGTCTCCAGATCGGACGGTGATCGCTCAATCGCACCACCGCTCCAATCGCAATCGGAACTTCTTCTTGTGCTGATCTTCCGTTCCCTCTGATTGCGATCCCCCGATTGAATCAGAGCTATCCATTCCGAGAGATCCAATGGTCCAGATTTATTCCACTCCTCTCCTTTATGCCCGCCTGCTTTCCCTTCCGATTGAATCTCCACTGTTGATCTGTTACTCTGATCCAACGGCCATCGCATAATCGCAACTTCGCTCCAATCGCAATCGCAAAAGTCTTAATGTCACCTTCTGTCTCTCCCGATTGCGATTCGTCGATTCGATCGTGACCGTCCATTTGATCCAAGATCGACGGTCCACATCACATCGCGCTTTCACCCATATTTCTTCATCAGAGCCTCTTTTAATTGCATTGTTTAACCTCTGTCGTTGATCGCCTCCTGCGATCCAATGGCCCAAAGCTAATCGCCCTCCCCCTTAGCCGGGTCCCACCATAAAATGGCCCACGTTCATTCATTTCCATCGTTTTTCTTTGTAAATCCACCCAAGCGCTAAACTTTGGGTTTTAGCGTTAATTCTGGTCTCTTTCGCTAGTTTCTGCCTACATTCACCATTTCCTCCACCATTCCACAGGCTTTCAAAGCATCTCTTCCACCACCTGGATTTTATAATTGGTTTATTTTATGATGCAGGTTTTCGCAGAGTGATTAACTCACCCTATATTCCCTGATCACATTGACTGTGGTTTAGAGCACAGAGAGGCCATTTCATCAACGGCCAAAGGTAGCAATAGCATAAATTCAAGGGATTTGGGCCTGTAAATTGAATATTTAGAGCCTAATCCCATATTCAAAGGATAAATACGCAGTTTGAAGACCTGAAGAGTGCACAGAACAGCCAGGTCTGTGTTTGAATATCTGCAGGACATTTTTTCTCCAGGTAGTACATCTTCCCATTAAAGCTTCCATGCCTCCTGGAGCCCTTAAACAGATGAACACACTGATAGAAGTTTCCACACCCGTCAGTCAGCAATTATGAAGCATGGAGGCCTTGCAGACTTTCCATCCCTATCATTTATTCCAGTAGGCTAGCGCAGAGCTCCAGACGGCTAGAAGGACTTCATGAAGACATCCGAGGTCAAATTCGACCTAACAAAGATCCCTGGACTAGATTACAGAGTACAGTGCAAGGTTATTGAGCAGTGTGGGCACGAACGCTTCGGTCATTTTTTCTTAATGAATCAAATTGAATGAAACATCTACTCCCGCTATTACTCACTGCTGTGACTGGGTTTTTCTCCTATAAAAACCCCCAAGAACGAATGATACAGGGTTCCATATTTTCAGAAAATTATGCAGTAAGAGAATTTTGTATGAATTTTTGTCGAGATTTTATATGAATGCACAAAGCCCGTTGGGTTTCAGTGAGGAGGAGTTCCATCTTTAATGAGGATTCTGGTCCTTGGTATCTCACAGTGTGTAACTTCTCCCTTCATGTGATAGTTTAATTGTTCATTTCGTTTCATTCGCCTTTCTCGTATCATGTTCTGGAATGTGAGTGGCTCACTGATTTTTGGTATGGATTTATCCTAGTTGATACCCATGCTTGAACTATTCAAGTGCTTTAAATATGGCTCAGGCATGATATATTGTTTCACTTTTCACTTCAACCATATTTTTGCTATATTAGCTTTTTTAGGAGGTTATTTTTAAAATGCTATTGTCATGTATGGATTCTTAAATTGGCAAGCCCATTACATGGTGATATTGTGTATCTAGATATCATCTCAATGATAGCTAGTATTATCTCAATCCTTCATACGTAGTAATCACTTTCTGATTGTTTATTTCTGTGAGGTATTTTTGAATCGGCCCTCTTTACAGTAAGCTGCCTCTGAATTTTCTGATGCATTTGTATGAGAATTCCACACCTTGCCTCTGCAGCATTCCTTTCCTTGCATCCATTTTCTGAAGGTTTTGGTCCCATTCAAGTTAACCTTCTTGTTTACAAGAGATAGCATGAGAGCCTTTTGCTGATAACTCCCTATGTTATATCGTATGCTCCTTTCTATATAAGATGTCCTAGGCACTGGTCTTTCACAACTCAAGGATGTCTCTAGGAACCACAACATCTTTTTGGCGCTGTTGTTGGGGAATGAAGTTGAGAAAATTTAAATCCCTGGGCCTCGACAAAACGTTATTCACTCTCCAAATAGGTTAGCATGGAGAGTTGAGAGTTGTAGATCCCTCACCTTGGCGACTCCACATTCATTTGTCAGAAAACTTTTCTTGCAGAACTGGCTCCTCGTAAGCCACACCTGAGGTCAGATATGTCCCAGCCAAAGACACCTTTTGTGTCTGACCAAGAGAAGATCATACATAGAACGACTAGGAAAGAAATGCCATCGGTCCATACAAAGATCCCTGAATCTTCTTTACAGTGCTTTCCGTCCTCCTCCACTGTGGGAAATACCGAATACTACTCAGATAGTCCACCCCGGGGAAGTGTCCAAATTAGAGACAATTTTCAGCCTAATCCTGAGGTCGAAGAGGTAAAGGAAGTCACCGAAGTATCTGCTATTAACAGACCATTGTTCCTGTCAACACCTCAAGCTACAGTCCAATACATTCCTATTGTCATTCATACTCCACTTCCACCTCTGCCTTCTCCTTTTACACATCAAACTCGTGCACTACCTCCACCTCCTTCAATAGCCAATGTTCCCGGCTTCTTGTTGAATAAATATGCCCCCCTTGCATTACCCCAAGTGCTGAATGACATTCCATAGGACTATCTGAAGATTTTTCCCAGATTCAATGGGGAAAATGAGATTGAAGCTCAAAAACATCTTGAGTTCTTTTGCTCTTTTGCAGAGAACCTTAATGTGGAACACCTAGACGTAGTCCTGAGACTGTTTGTGCAATATCTCGATGGCGAAACCAGAAAATGGTTTAAGACATTAGGAGACCGTTCCATAACCACTTGGGAGGGAATGGAAAATACTTTTCTCAGAGAATGGGGAGAGAAGAAAGATCATGGGCACTGTCTTATTGAGTTTAACACACTCAAGAAAAGACATAATGAAGGGGTGTCAGAATTTATCAAGATATTTAATAAGTTGTATTTAAGCCTTCTGGTTGATATGAAACCTCATCAAACTGCTGCTAAAGTTGTCTTCGTAGCAGCTTTTGATTCAGAATTTGCTTTCTCTCTGAGAGAAAGAAAACCTGCCACCCTCGATGATGGTCAGACAGATGCGCTAGAGTTGGAGGCAAATTTCACCTCCACTGGTAAATCAAAGGGAAAGCAAAACCAAGATGCTAGAGAGAAAGGCAAGGAGGAGGTGTCTACTTCTAGTCAAGATAGAGACTCCAGTACTAACAAGATCAAAGAAATGAACAAAATGATTAAGAACCTTACTAATAAGGTGGTCAAACTTGAACTGGAGGCCAAGAATTCAACCTCCAAGAATTTCCAGAATGCTCCAAACAGAGGCTGCAATCCTCAGTATAGGAAACCACCTCTACAATTACTGCAAAGGGAATGAAAGGAGCAACAAGATCAGGTGCCACACCCTCTGTACTTGGAAGGTCCAGTAGAGGATCCCACCGAAGAAACCACTTATGAGCAAGAGGGAGCATACCTCGCTTTTTCAAATAATGATGAAGCAGAATCTCCCTTGCAAGGAAGCGATGGAATTGAGACCTCATTAGAAGAAGAAGAGAAGGCTAGAAGCACAGAAGACCCAGAGGCTGATTACTATTGTAAGAAATTTTTTGATTTCATGCAAGCACAGTTCAATAGAAAATACGATCTCAGGTCTTCAAGGAAAAGGACTATCACTCAAGATCAAGAAGAAGAGCCATCCCAGAAGGAGGCACCTGCTCAGAAGGAGTCAACCATGCAAAAAGTCCCAGACAAAGGTAAGAGGCCTCTAAACGAACCTTTGTAGTCTGATGATCAAATCCCTTCCTCTTCAAAAGTAGTCATTCCCCCTAATACCAAGTCTGAGTCAAAAGAAGCTAAACCCTTGGCCGAAAATAAAGAGTCAAAGGAGGTCACGATAGAAAAGTCCTCTCCTACCTTTAGTCTACAAAAGGAGCTTGAGAAGATCAAAATTATAATCCCCTTGACTGAATTATTGAAGCAACCAACCTATCAGTCTCAGGTCACCTCTTTCATGCTCCCTCCAGAAGCAGCACATATTCCAGATAATCTGAACCTTCAAGAAGAAAGACCTATGGTTGTATTTGGCCCACATGTTGAGGAATTAGATACTTCTACTCCTCCTTTCTATGTGTCTCTAGTGATTCATGACCTGTTGTTACAAAACTGTATGTTAGATTTTGGAGCTTCCCATAATCTATTACCTCTGTCTGTCATGGAACAACTAGGATTACAAGTCACCCGACCATATAAGGACCTCTATTCATTTGATTCTAAAAGAGTTAAATGCCTGGGGATGATCAAGGATTTGGTGGTCAATTTGGCCCAAATCCTAGCAAAAAGTGTGGTAATGGACATCGTGGTGGCTGACATCCCAGCTCGCTTTGGCATGTTGTTGTCAAGGTCTTGGGGGACAAAAATTGGTGGGTCAATCAAGATGGACTTAACATATGCTACTATCTCGGTTTTTGGTTTCCAGAAGAGGAGGTTGTACAGGGAAACCAGATTTGTCAAGATGGTTACTAAGGCTGATAACTCGGATAATTCACCAGTCTACAGTAAAGAAGGTGATTTCTCATGTTCAATGTTGGAGGAAGACCAAGATTATGCTCAAGAACCATCATTTTTCCAGCTCAAGACCGAGCAGCCCTTAGAGAGCCATGAAGTAGGAATCTGGCCACTTTACTTTGATGGAGCAAACTCCAAAGAAGGTAATGGGGATTGAGTATTATTGATTTCTCCTACCGGCCAATGGGTCCCGCTGTCTTTCAAGTTAGAATATGAAGCCACTAATAATGTGGCCGAGTATGAAGCACTTCTGTTAGGGCTACAGATAGCCAGGAGTATGAACATACAGAATTTGAAGGTTCTGGGAGATTTAGAACTGGTGGTTAGATAAGTGAAGAATTAGTGCCAAACCAAACATCCTAGGCTGAGGGCTTATAGGAACGAAGTGTGGGACCTGGTGGACAATTTCTTCTTGGCATTTAATATTCAGTTCATACCCCGAGAGCAGAATAGGATGGCAGACTCTCTTGCAGTGGCTATCGGTACCTTCTGTCCACCTCAAAACCCTCTTTTAAGATATGAAATTGAGGTACATTATCGGCCATAAATCCCAGACAACATCAAGCACTGGCAGGTGTTTGAGGAAGAATAAAAATAGGGAGCAGAGATAGCTACACAGAAGACACATATGAAGTACCTCACCAGCCCATGGTACAAAGAGATAGTGGAATATCTTCTCACACTCAGCTGCCCTCCTAGCTGTGATAAAGCTAAATACAAAACACTAAGGTTGAGATCACAGAATTACATAGTCACTAATGGCTGGCTATACTGGCGAGATCCTTCAGGTATTCTGCTCCTGTGTCTCACGGAGGATGAGGTAGAGAATATAATAGCCAAATTTCATGAAGGAATCTGTGGGGGTCATTACAGCTGGAGGGCCACTGCTTACAAAATACTGAAGGCAGGTTTCTACTGACCCGGAATCTTTGGAGATGTATTCGCCCGGGTTAGAGCTTGTGAGAAATGCCAAATATTTGCTAAAAGACAGAAGTCGGCACCTCTGCCCATGATCCCTGTTCACGTGGATGAACCATTCCAGCAATGGGGGATCGACTTTATCAGTGAAATACATCCTCCATCAAGTGGTTAGGATAAGTGGATATTAACTGCCACAGATTATTTCACAAAATGGGTGGAAGATATACCTGCGAGAAATGCAACAGATGCTGTGATAATAAAATTCATGGAAGAAAACATCATATCCAGGTTTGGCTGCCCTGCCAAGATAGTGACCGAAAATGCCCGGGCCTTCAAGTTTGCAAAGTCTGTGAGCTTCTTCCAGCAGTATAACATTGCACTAAGTCACTCTATAGCCTATTACCCACAAGGAAATGGCTTGGCAGAGTCTTCAAATAAAACCCTGGTGAGAGCACTGAAGAAGGCTATCAATGAAAATCAGAAAAACTGGGATTCCCAGTTGAAATTCGCCCTATGGGCCAATAGGATTACCAACAAAAGAGAAACTGGAAAGTCCCCATACGAATTAGTATATGGGAGGGTAGCAGTATTCCCTGTGCATTTAGCCGTACTAGTAGCCCAATTCATGTAAGAAAGTCAAGAAGAGCCCGATGATGTGACTAGGAGAATAAATCAGCTAGTGGAGTTGGAAGAAACACGGAGCCAAGTAAATCAGAGGCTAACTAAATATCAAGAGAAGATGAAAAACCTTTTTGACCAGCATGCCAAGGACAGGAAGTTACAAGTTGGAGATTTAGTGCTCAGATGGGATATCCGAAGAGCTGAAAAGGGGAAACATGGCAAATTCGACCCACTCTGGTTTGGCCCTTTTAAGATTGTGGAGAAAGGGGGCAATAACACTTTCAGGTTAGAAAATTTACAGGGAGACCTTCTCGATGCCCCTGTAAACGGTCAGTTCCTCAAACCCTTCTTCCAGTTCTGATTCAGGCAGAAAGAGCCTGATGTATTATACTGTACGTTAGTCGCTTGTTTTCATCTTTATGTGAATAATGGGGGTGTCATGATGAATCATTAAGAGTAAAGTAAAAGTTCTAGAGAGTGGTGTCCGCACACAGGATTAACAGGTGGTCTGCGAAGTTCTCGACATGCCCAGGGATGAACGTGTCGTCCCTGGGTGGAGCCAATGTTGATCATGTTAGTCCTCAACTAATTTTCTAACAAGCAAGCAAGGGGTCAAACTGTCTTTGAGCTTTCAAGGAATGCATTCCAACTGAAAACATAGCATCCTTGAAGTTTCTTTATGCCCTTTATCCTTTGATGAATCCCCATTACTGTTTCCAGTCAAAAACCTCTTTATTTCTGTGAAGAAGAAATGCCCAAAATGGCCTCCATTGCCCTTATTTTTCCCACTAATCCTCAGTTTCAACACCATTTTCCCTTTCCCTAATTCCTCATTAACCCCTTGAAATCACCCAAATCCCATTTTTTAAACCTCACAAATACCCTTGGTTGTTCTAAAAATCCCTTTTTCCCTCTACCGATTCCCTCTTTAGCCTTAAAATCCTCCTTTTCGGCTGAAAAACCCACTTTTCACTTTGTAACAGGCCTAGCCCCTCTTGGCCCAACCCCTTAACCACTTCCCCATATGCCCCAAGTGCAGAGACCAAGCGCTTAAGCCTTGGGCACCTTATCGCAATCGGAAGTTTTCACAAGGCGCATTTCCTTTGTTCCTCTTGTTTTCCCCGATGTGATTGAACTATGGTCTATTGGCTCCCGTAGTGATCCCCACCGTTGATCTACTAACATCCGACGGCCCAGCACTAATCGCATCACGCCCATCGCTTCTTCCCTCTCCTCCCTCCGATTACCTACCGACCATCGATTTGTCCCTAGATCGGACGGTGATCGCTCAATCGCACCACCGCTCCAATCGCAATCGAAACTTCTTGTTGTGCCGCTCTTCCATTCCCTCCTATTGCGATCCCCCGATTGAATTGGAGCCATCTATCCCGAGAGATCCAACGATCCAGGTTTATTCCGCTCCGCTCCTTTGTGCCTGCCTTCTTTCCCTTCCGATTGAATCTCCACCGTTGATCTGTTACTCTGATCCAACGGCCATCGCATAATCGCAACTTTGCTCCAATCGCAATCGCAAAAGTCTTAATGTCACCTTCTGCCTCTCCCGATTGCGATTTGCCGATTCGATCGTGACCGTCCATTTGATCCAAGATCAACGGTCCACATCGCATCGCGCTTTCACCCATATTTCTTCATCGGAGCCTCTTTTAACTGCATTGTTTAACCTCCGCCGTTGATCGCCTCCTGCGATCCAACGACCCAAAGCTAATTTCCCTCCCCCTTAGCCAGGTCCCACCATCAAATGGCCCGCGTTCATTCATTTCCATCGTTTTTCTTTGTAAATCCACCCAAGCGCTAAAATTTGGGTTTTAGTGTTAATTTTGGTCTCTTTTGCCAGTTTCCGCCTACATTCACCATTTCCTCCACCATTCCATAGGCTTTCAAAGCATCTCTTCTGCCACCTGGATTTTATAATTGGTTTATTTTATGATGCAGGTTTTCGCAAAGTGATTAACTCACCCTGTATTTCCTGATCACGTTGACTGTGGTTTAGAGCGCAGAGAAGCCATTTCATCAACGGCCAAAGGTAGCAGCAGCATAAATTCAAGGGATTTGGGGTAAATTGAATATTTAGAGCCTAATCTCTTCGGCCATTTTGTCTTAATGAATCAAATTGAATGAAACATCTACTCCCACTATTAATCATTGTCGTGACTGGGTTTTTCTCCTATAAAAACCCCCAAGAATGAATGATACAGGGTTCCATATTTTCAGAAAATTATGCAGTAAGAGAATTTTGTATGCATTTTTGTCGAGCTTTTATATGAATGCACAGAGCCCATTGGGTTTCAGTGAGGATGAGTTCCATCTTTAATGAGGATTCTGGTCTTTGGTATCTCACAGTGTGTAACTTCTCCCTTCATGTGATAGTTTAATTGTTCATTTCGTTTCATTCGCCTTTCTCGTATCATGTTCTGGAATGCGAGTGGCTCACTGGTTTTTGGTATGGATTTATCTTAGTTGATACCCATGCTTGAACTAGTCAAGCGCTTTAAATATGGCTCAGGCATGATATATTATTTCACTTTTCACTTCAACCATATTTCTGCTATATTAGCTTCTTTGGGAGGTTATTTTTAAAACGCTATTGTCATGTATGGATTCTTAAATTGGTAAGCCCATTAAATGGTGATATTGTGTATCTAGATATCATCTCAATGACAACTAGTATTATCTCAATCCTTCCTACGCAGTAATCACTTTCTAATTATTTATTTCTGTGAGGTATTTTCGAACCAGCCCTATTTACAGTAAGCTGCCTCTGAATTGTCTGAAGCATTTGTATGAGAATTCCACACCTTGCCTCTGTAGCATTCCTTTCCTTGCATCCATTTTCTGAAGGTTTTGGTCCCATTCAAGTTAACCTTATTGTTTACAAGAGATAGCATGAGAGCCTTTTGCTGATAACTCCCTATGTTATATCGTATGCTCCTTGCTATATAAGATGTCCTAGGCACTGGTCTTTCACAACTCAAGGCTGTCTCTAGGAACCACAACAAACATTAATCCCCACTTTATCATGGATATTCTTAATTTGTAAATACGTTTTGTCAGAATACTATGGGGTCAATACCTTTGTTGATCATTGCAACATGTATAAAAAAATCATAATCCATTTCATATGAAACTTATTTATATCCCATTTATTTTAATTAATTAATTTAATTAAAAGGGAAAAAACAACATGATTACTTTGGAAATAAATTTTAACCTTTGATTTATGAGTATTAGTAATAATATTTTAGAATATTTAATAGAGTTTAAATATCTACCATCTGCCTAATTATTAATAACTATATTAAAATTTTAAAATTAATGTCACCAAAATTACCAAGAACACGAAAATAGCCCATTATAATCTGTGATCCTGAAAGAGAGTTGAAACTAGGATGTCCTTCCCATTATCATGTGGTGAAGGAGGATTGAAAGACTCATAGACATGGGCTTCTATATGCCCTAGTTTTCCTTCCAAAATCATAATCCCATCATTTATCCTTCTTTGCATGTGCGGGAGTGAAGCAAGCCTATCCAACATACACCACTAGTTTTGTTGGATGTCATTTAAAAATCTAATGAATTAATTTCTAACTTCATGCCAAAACTGAACAAGTTAGTCAAAAACCATAGAGATCTACTACAACCTTTCATCCAACAAGTGAAAGGGAGAAGGCGTCTCTACCCTACCTGGAGATTGCACTTATGGATGGACTACCTCTCATGCTAAGTGTCCAATATCATCTTGATGAATAGCTCCTTGACCCCAGGGTCCCATTCCCCTTCAATAATTCCCCTTCGAGTGTCCCCTCTTTGGCATAGCATGCGGCCGAGACAATCTAAGATATCCCAACTATCTACAAAATACCTTTCATCAAATATTTTCTAGGCTACTCCACCCACTCCCCTCTCTTCTCCCTCAAGGCCAAGCACACAGAGACGAAGACCAGGAATTCACAAGTTTCCACTGACACCTGATATCCGAATACCATCATTAAATGATCCAACACCATTGTCTACCACAGGTAGTGGTAAAAGATCGACCATCTAACGTAGCCAAGACTTGCACAGGGTCCACCTTGAGAAAAATATCTAAGAGGCTATCAAACCCACCTCCAAAAACCCTTGTAGCTCTTTGTTAGGGGAAATTACCACCCAAACACCCTAACCATATACCATACTAGTAAAAAAAACATATAGACACTAACAAAGCTTCGAGAGCAACAACGCTTACTGTGCAGACAAGATTCTTGTAGTGGCTACCAATTCTTCTCATCTAACGTTTATTGCACATTATTTAATCACATCTAGGAAAATGATGTCAAATATAGATTTTTTTTTATTATTATCTAAAGATCTATTTTCATCAATCAATAGATTCAGCAATTTTGTTGATCAATTAATCACGCTTATAGATAAGAGTGATATTTGTACTTCAAAAACCAAACACTAGAACAAAAAAAACACAAAAATATACAAACTTTCCCTAGAATATTGTTGAAAATGTAAACATGGACATACCTAATAGACTGAAGTTTTCCCTTGGTTTCCTTTGTTTATTAAATTCCTTACAATTATTTGGAAGGGGATGCAATAAGGGAGACGAGGCTCTATAAATTTATTCCAATCAAATGAAATGACCATGGTACTTGGAGGGGGTTCCCTGGGAGCAGTAGAAATCCACCCTTATCAAGAAATAATTGAATTGAAGGGAAGAAAGTAATTGGTATTAAATTCACTCTCTAAATGGAGAGTGGGATCAACTAATGAGTGAATTGGAATAATCACTTCAACTTCACTTTTCAAGGGAATGGTTGGATTGATTACTTCAACAATTGATGGTGGGTTGGGAGAAAGCTTATGGCAACAAGTTGGAAGTTGGTGTTGAGAAATACTAAGGTTATCCAACAATTTTGGAGTTTCATCCATATGAAGGAAATGGTGAGTTTGATGACTTCCTCCACATGAATTTTTTTCTGAGATAACTCCTTTCTTTTCATGCCTGTTAAAAGGATTAGAAAGGGTGTTTTTTCATTGTAATTTTAACCCTATTTTAGACCAGGTAAACAAATTAAGAGAAAGGTATACATTATTCAATAATGGATAGAAGAGATCTCCTTTGTATTATTTTATCCTTTTCCAGACTTAGGGGAATAAATTTATGAAAAAACACAACCTTGGAGTTTTCTTTATGTTATTTGGAGACTCCCTAAATATAAAAAATCACTAAGATTTTATTTCTCCTAGCTCGTTAAAATATTATGTTGAAATAACTGAATAAGTTAACTTTTGTCCTTTTTCCACACTAGTTAAAATTAAATGAAAAAGGCCATACTAGGGTTTCCTTTTATTTCTTTTTAAATTGTCTAAACATGAAAATATGTTCAGTTAGTCTTTTATTGGACTCCTTAAACTTAGACAACAAAGGACCCATATAAGAATTGGCACCAAACCACTCATTTGTAGGGTTCGTTAAAAATACTTCGAAGTTCTCATCTAAAGGGTGAGCTTATAATTTAAGCGTATGCTATCCTCCTAAAGATTGTGTAAAATAAATAGGTACTTCTAAGAAATAGTTGGGAAAATTGAGACAGGGGTATATAGCTTATGTATTTGATAAGGAAGCAAGTCACTCTTGAACATGACACTATGTCACTCTTTGAGCCTATGTTGGGAATTCCCCTTGTTTCTCTATTAATCATGCCTTATTAAAAGTATGCATATCGGTATCTAGTCCTTTTTTGATTCAAGTCTTTCCAAGTCATTATCGTCTCATCAATATGTTCAAGAGAAGTTCAACCAATGTAAAATAATTTTGCAGTCCTTAAATCCTTTTATCGCATTGACCATCTCTGAGTCAATCCTAAATCGCTCATGTTTTGTTCTACTTAAAATCTTGATACCTATTTTTCATCGTTGATAGGGGACACATCAAGTCCCTCTTAAAAAGGACCACTTCTTATTGACTTCAATACATCGCTTAGGATTTGATTTAGAAACCTTTCAGTACCTTGGAACTTTCATGCGCCAATAATAGGATTCCTCGCCTTCGATGTTAGGTTTATATCATTGACCTTTGATCGAATGATTCTATGGGTGTTTGAACTCAGATCATTTATTCATAATTCATAGAATGTACTAGAGTACCTTGAGGGCCATTGTCATTAATGTTGGTTCCTATCGTATCTATTAATTTTTCTCATTATTGACTAGTAATCAGATGGCTTCTACAATGTTCGACTTAATTACATTTATTGGCATGGTTATATTTGTACCACTGATAGATAGAGATGAAGACTCTAGATCTTATCTGACATATCCAAGTTTCTTGGACTTTTGACAATTCTTGACTATGACATAGTTCCACAATGTATGCCTAGTAGCTATGTTCATACTGAGTCTTTTGAGCATGGATCCACAATGTATTTCTGGTGACCAAGGTATCACTTACTGACTTAGATATTTGTACATTTCCATGCTTATGCTTAGATTTAATTTTATTCTAAGTATGGGCATTCCCACCTAAGATATGATCATATGATGTTATTGTACTATAATCCTTTCATTGATGACTTATTGTAGTGTACCTAGGGGGGATAATATAGGGTAGAAAGGGAAGTACCTAAGGGAATAATATGATGTAATAATATAATAATGATAAATAAATGGGCCATAGTTAATAAATAAAGTGGTTAACCCACATTATGCAAGGGACCACATGTAGTTAGGGAATAAAGTGATAAGTCCATTGTATTGGATGTATGGTATTGAGAGACACATGGTAACTACCCATGGTATTGCATGTATGAAACCTATATAGAGGATAGAGACTCTCCATTGAGAGATGTCAAGGATTATTGTATTGGCAAGCATATGGCTTGTGGAGTGATCTCCTTCCTTAAGGAGTGAATATATGGTGTTGCCCTACCTCAAGGGTTTTGATATTAATGAAGATCTGAAGTTTTATCTTCTATGGTGCTATTTCTTGGGAATATTTTCTATTTCTATACATTTCTTGTCAGATCCACTACAAGTGGTATCAAAGGACTTTCTTGGGCAGAGTTTGAGAGATTTGTTTTTTCTTTTTTTGCAGGAAATTTTTGGGCGGCGAGATTGCAGAGCAGATATGAAACTTTTGGCACAAAATTTTCATAAATAAATAGCAGATCTGGATTCCTTGCAAAAAAATACCCAATTTCAAAAAAAAAAAATAGTCGAATTGGAGTCCGGATGAGGGCGATATCGCTGATTTAAATTCAACTGTGTTGTAGAAATGTTTCTGACGGAAATTTGTATACGTCGGCTCTCCTGACATTTTTTCTAGATTTTGGTATAGAATTTCAGACAAAAAATTATAGATCTGGGCTCCCCTTAAAAAAACACCCAATTAAAAAAAAAAAAAAAATCGATCAAATCGGAGTCCAGATGAGGGAGTTATCACTAATTTAAAATCAACCATTTTTTCAGAAATTTTGTGACGGCAGGACTGTTGCAGCGCAAATATGTGTTTTCAGAGTGCCTAGATCGGGATTTCAATCACATGAATAGATGCAAAATGACTATTCCATTTCCGAAAACATGTTATATTAAGGATTCTGAGTTATATTGACCAAGTAATGTCCATTTTAAATTTTTGCCAAAGTAAGTGATTTTCTTCAAAACCCTTATTTTGTTTTAGAGGTTCTCGCAAGATGAAGTTTATAGGAAAAGATGATGGCCCTACTATTGAAGATTTTTTACAATATCACAAGGCTCAATACCAAATTTTTTGGATATGCTCCATAGGGCTTCATATGAAAGATGAGGCAAATAAATGGTGGACCTCACTTGACAGCTTAGTGAGGAAACTTCTCTAGAAAAAACTTGAAAAATTCCTTTTGGACAAGTGGTCTCAAGCTGGAAAGAAGGATAGTAAGAGTCATAAAGACTTATTTTCTACTAATGTTTCCGTATTATAGGTTCATGGAAGTATTCAGAAAGAGAACATCATTGTGTCTATCATTCCTAGTTGCAAGCATAATTGTATCAATGTGAATTTGGCTAAAAAATTGCAAGTTCCAGCAAAGCATATTGAAAACACACAGGTTGATAATGAAGATGTTAAAATTTATAAAGATTTGAAGATTTCTATGGATAAGTATGTGTTGCATTCTGATTTTTATGCTTCAGATATGGCTGTTGTGGATGTTGTTTTGGGACACCCTTGGATGGAATCCGTTGGTACTGTCAATTTTAATGTGCAAAAGAAATTCCTGAAGCTCTGGTATAAAAAGAAGAAAATTACATTGCATGATATTTGCATTAGGAAACATGCAGAGACCGAGGAGGAAGAATCACAAATATCTAATGACACAGACACATCAGATGATGAGCCTTTGATGGTAGACAGCCAAACACAGACATCAAAGCAAGTACCAACAAAAGAACCAGACACCACTCCATCACCAATAATGGAGGAATTAATGAAAGATTTTACATCAGTTAAAGCTTCAACATATCGCCACCCGCATCACCCAGCAAGACAACAACCAGCAAGGTGGCAACAAATTAGCGACAAGGACAACAACCCCTGGACGACACATAGAGAGGTGCGACGATCCACTAACAACACATCAACAAGGAAGAATCACCAGAACCCGCTTCCATCTCAAGCGAGCGAGGCACCGACTAGATCAAGTGTTCACCTTTCTCTTAGATGGCTAGATGCACGTGAATGGTACTAGTGGAATACTCTTTTGAGTAGATCTTATTATTTGTGTTCTTCTTATGTTTCGGGGACAAAACATGTTTAAGGGGGGTGTAATGTAGTGTACCTATGGGGGATAATATAGGGTACAGAGGGAGGTACCGAAGGGAATAATATGATGTAATAATATAAGAATGATCAATAAATGGGCCATAGTTAATAAATAAAGTGGTTAACCCACATTATGTAAGGGACCACATGTAGTTAGGGAATAAAGTGATAAGCCCATTGTATTGGATGTATGGTATTGAGAGACACATGGTAACTACCCATGGTATTGCATGTATGAAACCTATATAGAGGCTAGAGACTCTCCATTGATAGATTTCAAGGATTATTGTATTGGCAAGCATATGGCTTGTGGAGTGATCTCCCTCCTTAAGGAGTGAATGTATGGTGTTGCCCTACCTCAAGGGTTTTGATATTAATGAAGATCTGAAGTTTTATCTTCTATGGTGCTATTTCTTGGGAATATTTTATATTTCTATACATTTCTTGTCAGATCCACTGCACTTATAAGCTTCCCACTAGTTGTTCCATGATTCGAACCTTTACATGATAATGCACTTTAGTCATTATACCTTTTTATGACTTCATACTTTAGGGGGAAAACTGTTACACATTATTTTTCCGCATCCAAGAAAATGATGTCAAATTCAGATCTTTCATTATCTGAAGAGCTATTTTCATTAATCCCTATAAAATATGGAATAAATACCTCTGCAAAAAGATAAGAATCTTCGATCAAACAGCATTAAAAACCTTTCTTTTCAAAACCATCATAGGATCCATTATTATAACATGCGACATCTCATCTTCAATAACTAATATCTTATGTTGTCATTACATTTTTCTTTATAAAATAGTGTGTTTCTATTTTTGCATGGGTAAAAAATAAAAATGATCATGAACCTTCCATTCTAGAAGCTCTTGGAGGTATGTTTCCAATTGGTGAGGATATGGACTCAAATCCTTGCTCTAAGTGGTTCTCATTCCTAACATAGTGAATCCCATTTCTTCCATTACGGATCTAGTTCCTACCTAACTGGATCTAAAACTTACATTTTTGGCCTATAGATATCATATAATCAAAGGAAACACGGTTGACTTTTGTTATAAATATAATATAAAATAAAATAAATAAAAATAAATGTAAATAATAAATAATCAAAGTAGTGATTATTTAATTCATTAGTTAAAATTAAAAGGCATGTCTAAAACCACATGCCTAGTCATGAAGGGGAACACACCTAAGTATATAAGTGGGCCCTTATTGTAACATTTATTCATCACTTATACATTTTATATATAATAAATTATTATTACAAAATACCTCTTGCGTATTTTTAGATTTAAGTGAACAATCCTGCAGTTTTGTTGCTTCAGTGATATCACAGCCATGCTGCACAATATAATTTTGCACATTATGTCGTTAAGTTTTCTACCTGAATACGTTGAGCAGTGTAGTAAAATTCAAGAAGCACTTTAGTGTTTAGAGAAATCAATTGCAGAAGTTAAAGCATGTCGAAAAAAAATCGATAATAAGGAAGATAATAGTGACTATAAGATGAACAATGAGGAAGATGTTGAAGAAGACATTGATGATAATGATGAAGAGAAAAATGTGGAAGAAGAAAAAGAAGAAGATATTTTTTAAAATAATTATGATGATGACATATTTAAAAAATAAAAAGTGGATTATGGGAAAGAGAAGGAAGAAAACCATGATCAAAATAATGATATTAATACACAAAAATTACATTTAATAATAGAAAAGATAAAATTGATCATAATGAAGAATATCCACATTAAGATGAATATTATCTCAACAACGATTGTGAAATGAATGACAATCAAAGTGGGTATATGAAAACTAAGGATGCAAATACAATTGTAGATGATAAAGATGTGAAGATTATTGATTTTGATGATGAACAAGAAGAGAAAGTAGTTGATGTTGGTAATGGAGAGGAAGATGTAGATACAAAGAGTTCCAATGGACCCCCGATCGGGGTGCCCGTTGTCAGGTGCCACAGGGCAGGTGGAAGGAGATCACAATGAACGAGCAGTGGTTCATGCATGAGAATAAAGGCCAACATTCACATCACCGTATGAGGAGGTATGCAGCAAACACGACATTCTTTTTAATGATGGCACATTTAGTAAGACAACTTGGAGTGTCAGGAGGGAATTAGAAAACGCAGATTAAGGAAAGCCTAAGGAGGAAAATTTGGAATATATAGAAACCATTTCAATCTAGCAAGAGTAGTGATTTGGCGTGACGGACTGGTACTGGTGCCGACATTGTTCAGGGGCTTCGAGCTTGGGTTCAAGGGTATGCCATTTTTCATTCCAACCTTATGCTTTTATCCATTAATATTTGTATGAGACAAGATAGAGGAGGATTTGAAGTCTGTGGAATGGTTTTGGTTCTCATCTATCATAAGTTCAAGAATTGTAACTTCTTAATACTACAGGAGGCTATTCAACCTTGTTTTCATGATCCCTGTAGGGTTATGAAGTCCTATTTGATATCCTCCAGTTCTTTCATTCATGCATGCGATTTTAGTTCAGTTGGGCAATTGAAATTGTTTGCAAATTATTACAATTTCTTCATGCATGGTGTTCAGTCTATTTATACTGAACAATGGTCATTGTTTGAGGGATCTGGCAAGTGTTCTCGCCTCTGTTTGGGCTTCTGTTCGAATGATTTGGGGGATAATTGTGGTAGCCTTTGTCATTTGTATGTATGCCTCATCTAGTTTAAGCAGGGGAACATCTTTAAAACCCCATGCTTGCTAGTCTATAAAACCATAGGGGAAATTAAAAGTAGTTTATGTGATTACTATGTCTATCTTGTTTGGTCTCAGCGGGGGCATATTTTGAAAACCAGTGGTAGTCACACTGATGGTCAATCTCATAGACTCTGTTTTGGTTGTATAAATTATCAATGTCATACTGGGAGTTCTGCTTGTTTAGTTTTTCTTCTACTAGAAAAGATAGACAGTTTGCTTTGTGTTTGTCTCTATCTCCGTCAAACTACTTGTATAAATCACTGCATGAATTACCTGGGTCAACAGCAATGTATCTATCATTCAGCGAATTATGTACCAGAGGAAGATTTATTCATGAAAATGAAAATTTTAATTGTTCTACCTCTATCCTCCCATCATACAGGCTCACAGATAGTATACATAGATTTTATTCAGCAAAAAATCCAGAACAAAACTATGGTTAAGAGGCAAAAGAAGAAGTGTATGGTCAAAATTCACGAGAAGGGAAAGTAGAAGATGTTAAAATATACAACTGAGACTAGAAAACAAGGTAATAAGACTAAGCAAGAGATGATACAGAATATCTTGCAAGCTTATTCTCTCAGAAACCCTCCACAAATCAGAAATATCATCCACGGATGGGAGAAAGAAGGCCATAGTGATGAGGAAGATAATGAGGTGGAGGAGGAAATAATGGATTTTTATTATTGATCCAGGAAATACAAGAGGTCATCTCTCGCTGTTTAACCAATCTATTCATACATACTTGTTAATGAAATGTGTCCTGGCCAAAGCAATGCAAAGTCTTCATCCAGGGCAAGGGAATGCAACATCATCTGTAATGGAACTTCTTCAAGATATTAAAATTCAACTCCAACAAATCAAGATGTCACAGTATCAAATGACAGCTCGACTAGGTTGAATTGAGAAGCAGATTCAACAGATGCAGCAAGTGGACATGCCTGGCTCCACTGCAAAGGATCCTGCACCGATAGACTCTTCAGATGGGTAGTAACCTAGATTAAGCTTTATGAATTTTGCGGATACTGTTTATGTTTTTAATTGTCACTTAGTAAATGTTTTAAATAGTCAAATGGCCATTGCGGCAAGTAGAAGAAGGAAACAATATCAATTTTGGATGGCTTTCAATGCATTAAGGTGGCCAACAGACTTGGTGCCCTTCGGGCACATTGAGGCCACTAACTTTGTATATGATGCAATCTACTTTTTTATGATAAATAGAAAATAGTAAGGACCTACCAAATTCACACAAAAAAAAAAAAAGAGTTTCAATAGACGAAATGAATCCACATATAATTATATAATAAAGAAGGGGAGAAAATAAAAGTTGATGATGATCGCATTGCCACCCGAAGCCCTTATAATGAGATAGTAAAAGAAGCTTGCCAATCTGTGGAAGGGAGGTTCTGCATAAGACAATTACTGAATTTTTGAGATTGACTGAGAAGGAGAGATTAGGCAAAGCAGTTGACAAGACTTTCCTAAACCATCTTTTGAGGATTTTCACTACACTTGGCATTTATTCATCGAAGGAACTGCAGAGTTTTATGCCTCTGAAGATTTAAGATATATGCAACTATGTAATGTTCCATATTATTTAAAAAATGTTGAGGCAAGCTTGCACGACAAGCACGAACGCTGTGTTCTTTACTTGGTGCATGCACTACAAAAGCATTGGTAGCCACTGCAGAGAAAAAATTGTTGGATCATCACACTCATGCGATTCTGGATAAGGGATTTACTTTGATCATGGATGTCAATCGCAGTGCAAACCTTCATTGCATGTACTCTCTTTTTTCTAGGGTTTCAATGTTGTTTCATTTCGGAGCATCAAGCACAATCTCATTCTTGATTAAAGACAAATCCAAAAACTTCGTCTATGTTTGAAATCCACTCACTCTAGACAAGGCTGTGGAAGCCACTTGAGTACTCAAGGAAATTGTCGGCAATAACAAGAAGTAGCACACGTAGATAATCATTAAATAAGGATTCGTTTTTATGATAATTAAGCATCCTAAAATATCTTCTGCTTCTGAAACCCTTCCAGTGGAAGTCGAGATTATGGGCGAATGTGCTATGGGTGTCTTGAAATCTGTTGCCCATCTACTTCTCCTGATAAGACAACAAATTCATGCCAATGATAAGTTGATTCCTGGCATCCAACTCGCAAGTTTTAATGTTTTCCGAGTGTTGTTGCTGTGTTCACCTAAGGAAACGGTGGGTGCTCTCCTCGCCCTAGATAACAATGGAAGAAGTTTCACCTTAGCGTTGTTGTCACTCTATTCTCAAGTTCAGCTTTCGGCTCTTGATGTTATTAGGATTTTGGCATCATGGGATGAGAATTACAGGAATACAATTAGCGACGAGGATCCCTCGTTTTTCAGCTCACGACCCTGATCTCTTCAAAGCATGTCAAAATTCGGAGAGTCCTTGCGCATGCCATCTTGGGCATGTTCGTAAGCGGATAGAGTAATGACCTGCGATACAAAAAAATTTCGGAGGAAACCACATTTTCCACTATAGGAATGCTACACAGTGATGTTTCCTTGTGCAGGGCTTTGGGAGAAAAGTTGGTGCATGATTTTGCTGCTGATGCACCATATTCAGTAGAGCTTCTTAGGGATACATGTCCCATAATACCTCTAGTTGGGATGCTCAGGTTTTTGAATGAACGAGGGAATGCACTCTTCACCCTTGAAAAATTAACACCGTTCCGATACTGGGCCACGTATAGAATTTTCCGCAAGGGAGGAATGCAGCTAATCATGTATCTCTTCGTCCCATTCGAGGTTCAACACAACTATAAACTTGGGTGCAGTGTCGGCCGCCTCTTCAAACACATGATGTGGATGGCGACGAGCGCGCCTGATCAGTTGGTAAAGACGGGCGACATCAGGTTGTTGAGCACTGCCATACTGCACGATATGTTTTTGGGGAGAGACGTTGTACAGTCTTGTTTGGAAGCATTGTTTGGGACATTGTTCTATCACGACATACACGTCGCCAGGATTCTAAGTCTCGACATCAAGGAATCAGATGCGCTGAACTTTACTGTTCAGGTGAACTGTGCTCATGCACTGGCTTTGTTCTCCAAAAACTATTATTTTCACTACTTTTTCATCTTCAACAAATTATTGGAGATTCTTCTGGAGCTTTAGGCCTCTAATAATCCAAACAACCAATACGACAAGTGCTCTGCAATATCGTGTCCTGATATCAGAGCCACCTTATTTCTTTACCGGACTGAAAACTTGTCTGTCGTGACTTACTCCGCCGAGAGTCACCGCCATTGGTCAAACGTTGTATTGAATTGAAGTGTTTCACCGTTGCTATATCGTCTCAATAGTGGAGCCATATATAGTTATGCCAATAAGGGTCTCTGTTGCAACTGGTTACTTTAATCATTTTTCTAATTAATTTTTTTGATTGAATGGTGTGAATTGGATTATGGGTGTATATTCTGGTGGTTGCCATTCCATCAACTAATGGAATTAAAAGTCATAATTTCCTTACATATCTAAGTCACATATTTAAACCATACTTAAATTAATTTTTTACAAAACAAGATTAAAAATTTACTATGTCTATTGCTCATAACCACCTATGCTAATTAGTTAATAAATAAATAAATAAAAACTTACAAAAGATGCATTGCAAGGTAGATTAATTTTGAAACTTATAACTGTTCACATTCTCAAAACTTATCAAACTTATACCACTTGGCAAGTGTGTGTTTAAAACCTTTTCCTCCACTCCATTACATTCAAATTCAAATGTATGCACATGCATTACATTCAAATTCAAATGTATCCACACTCACACGTTACGATAAAGAACAAAATATTATTTTATTAAATTATTATTGTTGCGTGGATTGATTTTTATTACTTAAAAAAAAATTGTTGTTGATTGGTATTCAAGTCTCCATGCTACTCATTACAATTGCCTTTTTTAATGTATCCACTTGAACAATTAAATCTAAAATGATTAATGGGGTTGACATGATGTATGACAATAAAAACTAATTAGAATTTCATATTATTTAAACAATATAATGAATAAATAATAAATGGTGGGTTTAAATTATAATATAGTTTTAGGTTTTATAATGTAATGTAAAAACAAAGTTGTGACTATCATGTGATAATATATCACTTAACTAATTCAATTATATACTTCTTGTTGTATTGAACATTTGTGTTAACTTTTGATGTATTGGAAGCTCTCATTAATAATAAGATTTCATTATCACACAATTGCGAGAATTGCAATATAGGGATAACCCCTAATATTAAATTATAATAAAAATATTTTAATATAACAATATTATTAATAAATTGTAAGATTAAATTATAATAATTATTTTAATACAATTACATTATAATATTATATTATTAAATTATTATAAGGTTTATGGAGTAGTGGTCTCCTATGCATGCTATTCAAATGTATTCCTACTCACAATTAACTATAAAGAATAAAATATTATTTTATTAAATTATTCTTGCCCTTTGTATTTATTTTTTATTAATTCAAAAAAATGTTGTTTCTCTGGTATTCAATTGTCCATGCTACCCATTTGGATTTCCTTAATGTTGACTTCCTTTAATTAATATGATCATATTATTTAAACAATATAATGAATAACTAATGAATTGTAGGTTTAAATTATAATATAGTTTAGTTTCATAAATTGTTGTAAAAAAAATTGTGACTATCATGTGATCATATATCACTTAACTAATGCAATTATACTTCTTGTTTTATTCAACATTTATATTAAAGTTTGGTGTATTGAAAGATTTGCTTAATAATAAGGTTTCAATAACACATAATTGTTATATAAAGAATAAACTTTAGAATCTATTTTAATAATATTTTAACCTTGGAAACATAAAAAAAAAAAAAAATCTACTTCATCACTTTAGATGAGTAAATTGCATTTTAATGCAATCCATAACTATTATATTTAAATTAATTAAAACATTAAAATATTAATAAATTGAAACATTAAACATTATTAATTAAAATATTAATTAATAGCATTAATTAAAACATTTCACAATATGTAATTAAAACTTTTATATAAAAAATGTTTAATAACATTAAAGATTAATTCAAAAATCTGTAAAAAAATATATTAATATTAATTAATAATAAAGTGAAATAATTATTATATTTCCATTATTACATTCACATATTAATTAAATCATTAATATATAATTATTATACTTAACTACATTATTCAAATATATCTAAACATGGATATATTGAGATTTGGTTAATAATAATAATAATAATAATAATAATAATAATAATAATAATAATATGTTGGAATTGTACTTAAATGTTTTTAACTTTAAAATATTAATTAAAATTTTTGACAATATATTAATTAAAAAATTTATTTAAAAATGTTTAATAACATTAATTTAAACATGTTTAAAGAAATAAATTAATACAACATTAATTAATTAAATTATTAAAACAATAATTAGCATTAATATTAATTAATTAAAACATTTTTTTTTCTAAGTATGACTAATTCTATTATGTATAAAATTACTGGTACAAAACTGCCACAGCGTCAGCTTGGTGAGCCGGAGCACTGGGCTTGATAATCAAGCTAGTCAAAGAGTTTATGGACTGCCCACGATGGGAAACCAGTCCTTTTAACCACAAAGTCTGAACCGCCCTTGAGAGGGAAACCGGTTTTAAGTTTACACAAACCAAACTAACATGAGAGTAAATACTAAAATTAGTGAGCTGCTTATGCAGCAGAGCAGTAAAGCTTGGAGGCATATGATTCCTACAGTAACTGAACAAAAAAACCTGAGTAGCTTTGCAGATGCTATCCATGAGCAGGAGAGGGAGGTTCCTCGATGATTCTGCAGGCGAAAGCATCTCTGCTGTCCTCTTGTCCTTCGTTGAGAGCGCTCCCTCGACCAGTACGCCCCATCGCCATGCAGTGCTCGTGCTGAGAAGGAGGAGCTGAAGTAGCTGGAGCCGCGCATGGGAAACTAGAGCCTGGAGGGGAGAGAGGAGTAACAGAACAGGGCGGAGCCAGATTGGGAACTTCTTCACGAAGAGTTACAGTAATAAAAGCAGTGAGGGTGGCATTGCACGACGTGCAATCAAACCGGAGCTCAGCACACTGGGAGGTTTGTCTGATGGAAGGTCGAAGGGGATGAGGAGAGACAGGAGGGACCAGAGGGAGAGAAATGCAGGGAGACTCACGAGCTGGAGGCGGAGGGGCGGGAGAAACGACGGGGGCAACGACGGAGCCATAGCTAGGAGGAGGGCGCCATTGGTTGGATTGCCCACGACTGGGTCCGCGTCTGCATCTCATGCGTTCGTGGAGACGAGGCATGGTGACAGACGCTAGACGAGGCTCAACGAAACAAGCAGGATTAGCAGGGGAGAAATGAAAAGCCGAGACGCCACTGGGCTGAGCTAAGGGAGTAGGAACCAGACCGCTGATACCACGACCAGAGGGAGAATTGACACTGCACCACGGACTATGAGAAAAATGAAAATCCGGAACCGGTTCAAAGCAAGCAGCTAAAGAAAAACACCGCCCAGTGTTCGTTTTAACGCTTGCATCTGCGCAGCCTAGAGAACAAATCCCTTGCAGGGGAGGAGGAAATCCAAGGTCGTCCGCCGCACCAGTCGAACCATTGCTAATAAATTCCATCTTACAGAGAACCGCCATAACCATACGCCTGGTGAGCAGACCGAGAGAGTTAACGTTCGTGCGAGGTGGTGTATTAAGAGCGATATAAATGAGAGTACCGGGAGCCACATGGGCTGCCCAAGTGAACCCCATTGGGAAGTGCACAGGGTGCCACGTCCCCTGCTGTGCATTAAACATCCGCATCCGGTGAATTAATTAAAACATTAACATTAATTAATTTTAACTTTATATGAAACATTGATAACATTTATAAAAACATTAAAATGTTTAACATTAATTAAAATATTTGGAAGTATATTAATTAAAACATTTATATAAAAATATTCAATTACAATAAACATTAATTTTAAAATTAATATTTTCATATTAATCAATAATAATATTAAGTTAATTAATTAAAATATTTAATAAGATTAATTAAAATACTTGACAATATATTAATTAAAATATTTATATAAAAGTCAGCAAGGTGAGCGAAGATGAAAACTCATGAGGGGTGGTTAAACATTGAGACAATTATTGGGTATAATATTAAGGCTTATATGATTTAGGTTTATATTATTGAGTTTAATAATAAGTCTTATAATATTTGTTTTAATATTAGAGTTTATAATATTGAGTTTTTAATATATATGGGGCTTATAATATCTCGTTTTAATATAATGATTTACATTATGGAGTAATATGTTGGGTTATAATATATATTCTAATATATAGGGTTTATAATTAGGCTTTAATATTGGTTTTATAATATATGGATTTAATATTAGGGTTTATAATATGTGTTCAATATTTATATTTTATAATATTTGGGATTATAATATTTCAGTTTATAATATTGATTCTTAGGATTTATTGATCACTTGTGTTTTTAATATTGATCCTTTGGACTTATTGATCCCTTCGGTATTTAATATTTATCGCTTGGGTTCATGAATTTCTTTGATTGATAATACTAAATCCTTGGGTTTATTAGTTCTTTTGGTTTATAATATTAATAACCCCTTGGATTTATTAATCTTAAAATATTAATTCTTATGGTTTATTAATCTCGAGTTTAAAGTATTAATTCTTATGCTTTATTAATTTCTTGTTTTATAATATTACTATTTATCCCTTCGTTTCACCAATTCCTTTGGTTTATTAGTTTTTTTTCCACAAAAAAAATTGAACCATCTATTAATTATAGAATGTTACATAGCATATGCATAGCATTTCTGATGGGCTCCTTTTATTCAGAAAGAAAAGAAGTCTCAACTATTTTTCAAAACACATAGGTGTTTGCAAGAACAACCCTGTTCAAAAATAAACCCAGCTAAAAGCCAAAAAACGATTCTGTTCTGATACACCTCCCGGGTTCCTTTAAGGAAGACAATCCAAAATAGAGGTGTACCAAAAGTAGAAATTTGTAGCAGAGATAGCAAAAGAGCTAACAGTTCTGTCTAGAAGCCGACAGTAAACACTATCCCGGTTCCTATTAAAAGTTTAGAAATCAGAGTTTGGAACTGAGGTCCAGAGCCTCCAAAAAGGAAAATAGCTCTGGAGACCATAAAAGGATTTTCAAAAAGTTTGTTTAGAACAGTTTTTAAAGAGAGATAAAACCAACAACATAAGTACAAATAGGTCAATCGAAATATTAGCCAAAATTTTATGCAAAAACAGGTTGTTCCAAAGGACGAACAAGCCCATTTTTATCTTCAAACACTAGCCAGGTCCCCAGATCTTGTTCAGAACCTTCTTTAGACATGCGATCCATAGCAAAGTTTTGTTCCCTGTAAAGGTGGCAAACAGATATCTTAGTGAACTGGAATTTTAGACGAAAAATTTCATTAAGTAAAGGAAGCAAAAGATAGTTCCTGCAAATTTGAGTCCGGTTAAACCATTTGACAACGTTCATGGAGTCCCCAAAGATCTGGACCATTCTCACATTCCTTAGAGATAACCAATAGAGGAGAAGGTGAAGTGCTTTCAATTCTACAAAATTATTAGATCCATGACCAAGACCAATTACAGCTTTAAGGACAATTCCAAGGGAAAGATGTACAACCAGGCGTGCACCACATTTCCCATTTATATCTGAGGCTCCATCAAAGTAAGCCCACGACACACCTTCTCTGATAACTTCCTGCTGAACATGTCGGGATGAAGGGGTGTCAACAGGTATGGGTATGCTGTGATAGGTTGCGGCACCTTCCACTACCAATATTCCTATAGGAAAAGCCGAATCCTTAAAAATCACTCGATTTCTAACAATCCAAGTCCCCCAAGCTATCAATAGAGGTAAAAATCTCACTCTATCATTAGGGGGTTCCTGCCACCACCTGTTCCATGCTTCCTGCACCTCCTAGCCCTCCCACTTAAAGGGGATTTTGAGAATCCTTTGAGATTCATTCCATAAACTTATATTGAATGGACATAAGAGGAAAAGGTGCTTCACAGATTCCTCACTGGATTTGCAAAGAGAACACCATCCAGGACCAATCTTCCCTCTCTTTTATAAGAAGTCCCAGGTTGGGATTTTCTTTTGAAGAATGAACCAGAAAAAGAGTCTAGCTTTTGAAGGAATTTTTAATTTCCAGAGAGATTTGGCCCACCAAAGAGGGTCCTCCCACCCGTTCTGGGCCATTAGCCACTTGTAACCCATCTTAGGAGAATAAGACCCATTTTGAGCATGAACCCATCTGAGCTCATCTCTAGTATCTGTAATTCGAATAGAGGAGTTGTGAAGATCCAACCTATAGTTTTCCCACTCTTCCAGCCACCGATCTTCCAATTGCAGGGCCCGACCAGTCATCCATCCTTGTCTCCAGATAGATGTAGTACTTTGATCTATCATATGATTAAGACTAAAAAAGCCTCTGTTATTTAAGAAAACAACTAGGTCCCTTGAGATAGCAAACATGTGTGTACATCCTACCCGAGGATCTCGCCCCAACCTGACACTAGTTCCATCCCCCACATTCCATGCTAGTCCTTGATCATTAATTCTAACTGAGGCTACCACTGCCTTCCAAACCACAGAGGCATTTTTTGCAGATTTCTGAGGAAATCTTATCCAATCAAGAAGTGGAATTGGATCTATGTATTTTCTTTTAATGACGGTAGACCAAAGATTCTCTCCAGTAATGAGCCAACAAGCAAGCTTTGCAGCAAGTGACTGGGAGAAGGGAAAAGTATTTTTGATACCCCATCCTCCCCATTCTTTTGGTCTGGCAATTTTATCCCATGCTATCCAGGGGGTCACTTGTTCATTCTCGGAGCCTGCCCATAGGAATTTGCTGTAGAGCTTTTCAATGGAAGCCAAAATACCTTTAGGCACCCAAGTAAGACTAGCTTGGTACACAGGAACTACCATCATAACAAACTTTTTGAGAACCAACCTTCCTGCTCTAGACAGCCATTTATAGCTCCAATGTTTCAATTTAAGTTCAATTTTTGCAAGGAGCCATTTCTAGTCCTGGTTGCGATACTTATCTGGTTTTAAGAAGAAACTCAGGTATTTGAATTTGTCCTGAAGAAACCTGATCTCAAACTGCAAAATTCCTTCCACCCTTACCAGATCCTCCCTTGTCAGGCCCACAACCGTTAAGGTTGATTTCTGTGCATTAATACAAAGGCCTGTGGCTTTTAGAAAGAGATCCAGGATATTTTTGAGGGCCCTGTAGTCCTTAGTACTCCCATTGCTAAACAACAAGATGTCATCCAAAAAGAGAAGATGGGTGACCCAAAGGTTTACCGCCACTTCAATACCCCTTAATTGTCCTTGTCTCTTAGCCTCGAGAATCATTAGACTGATGCCTTCCCCTGCTAGAAAGAAGAGTAAAGGAGAGGGAGAACATGCTTGACGGAGCCCTCTCTTTGGGTTGAAAAACAAAGAAGCTACCCCATTAACCAGGATTTCTATGGAGGACATAGAGATATAACCCATTACCCATCTCACGAAATCATAGTTGAAGCCAAGGTGAGTTAACAAGAGTCTTAGGTACATCCAACTAAGTCTGTCGAAAGCCTTTGACAGATTGATATTTACAATGGCACCTTTCTTCCCTCTTAGCTTAAGGCTATGGAGAGTTTCTTGGGTTACTCCAACTGCCTTGTGAATTTTTCTGCCATCCAAAAAACTAAATTGCTCAGCTGAAATATTCTTGGAAAGAAAGGGTTTTAGGCGAGAGGCAATGACTTTTGCAATTACTTTATAGACACAGGTGCATAAGGAAATACGCCTGAAGTCATCAAAGGAGCTCGCCTAGTCAGTCTTAGGAATGAGGGCTAAGAAAGTAGCATTAAAGGGTTGGTATTTGGTTCCTGTGCATCTGGATTCTTCCACCACTGCTACCAACTCTTCTCCCAAAGTTTCAAAAAAGTGTTGAAAGAATTCCACCGTTCAACCATCTGGCCCTGGACTTTTGTCCTTTTGCATTGATTTGAGAATGTCTTAAAACTCCTCTTTGGTAACAAGTTCCATAATGGAGGTGTTCCCTTCCTCCTCAATATATCTGGGTAAAAATTGGGCCACTCTAATTACCTCGGCTATGGATGCTTCCTCAGGTGCTTTAAAGAGCCTTTTAAAATGATTAACCCCTAAGGAGGCTAAATATTCAAAGGATAGTGCCATCTCCCCATTCTTTTTCTGCATTTCCTAGATAGCATTGAATTTCTCCTTCCTTTTGCATAGTTCTGAAATAATTTGGTTTTTTCATCCCCTGCCTGTAACCAGATAGCTCGATTCTTAAGGCACGAGCTTTCCTCTCTAAGCTGAAGGATCCTTCTCTTGGTAGATTCCAGTTCTTTTATTCTGTCCCTGGATTCCAAAGATGGATAGCAGTTCCCTTCTGGACTTTCGAGAAATTCCAGTTCTGAGTTAACAATTTTGAGAGCTTTCTCCTCCTTCACTTTGTTTTCAAGAGCCCATTCTTTTGTTGCTGATTTCATTCTGTTTAAATTTTCCAAAAAAAAGCCTGCTTCTTCTTTCATCTGCCCTGAGACGATCCTTCCTCCAAGTGGTATGAAAAAGGGCGTTGAAAGATTCATCTTTGAGCCAAGAGGAATTGAACTTAAAAGGGGTTCCCAGTTTCTTATAATCACCAATCACTTCCAACAGGACAGGGAAATGGTCCGACAGTCCCCCCTCTCCCACCCAATCTCTGAAGGCTGATAATTTTTCCACCAGGGATTCATTCAACAAAAAACGATTAATTTTTCTCCCCACCTAGTCTTCACCCACACTTCTGTTTCTCTAGGTAGGCCTTACTTTGAGTAGCGAAGCATCTACTAGATGAGAGACTGCCAATTTGTTCATAAAAAAATTAGAGAGGGGATTCACTCTAGCTGAGGTGCCCCAAGATTCCGACTCTCCCAAAGAGAAGTTGAGGTCTCCTCCAATTATGAGATAAGGGTGGGAGAGGAAAGTTTTCAAAAAGAAAGGGTTCTAGAATTTCTCATGCTTCACGCATGGCCTGTAAAAATTCAGCAGCAGGAGAGGTAGGAATATTTCATTTGAGTATAGTTCCACTGCCAATGCACTTTCGGAACCCCAAGTGGAAATCTCTCTGAGCTTTCTTGTGTCATAGCCCATAGCTACCTCCCCAGATTGACCATTTGCATCAAGAGCATGGAACTTCCATCCTGGGAGCAGTTTTGACAGGCTTCCTACCACTACTTCTCCATTCCCCATAGTTTCTTAAAGCATGACTACATCCGGTTTAAGGGCCAAAACCAAATCCCTTAGTGCTAGCTTTTTGGCTTGGCTAGCGACACCCCTAAAATTGTAGGACAGTAAAATCATCATAAACCTTGAGAGGGTGGCCGCTCTGCTCTAAGCACCCCAGGGAGAGACCTTTGCTTCCCATCAGTAATGTCCAAGACCACTTTGAGTTGGGCCTTTGACAGATTTGATTTCCTACCCCTTAGTTTCCTTGGCCCAACTGAAACCAAATCCTTCTCTAGACCCCCAACCGCTGCCCCTTTCCCCAGTCTATTGGCCAGGGGTCTAAGATTATAGGGAGGGCCATCAGTAACTAATACCTAAGAAGGGGCAAGGAGAGATACATCCTTCACAGGAGAGCCACAGGAAGTAGAAGGGGGAGGAACTGATAAGATGATACTATCAACCGAAGCATGAAAACTATTTAAATCAAAAATATCAAGTGAGATCTACCTGGAGGGACCAGGTTCTTCAGAAACAGGTTAAGAGAAAAAAAACGAAGAGCAAAGAGAGGGTAGAGAGGGTAGAGGCATACCCACCTGAGACGCCCCGGCCAGCTCCGAGTCGAAAGGGGGTACCAGGGAGGACACCTGAGGGGACTTTTTCTCTTGGGATTCATGCACCGCCCACTCCTACTTTGCTGCCAACACCTCCTCTGAAACAACCCTCGACACCACATTCTGCTGCTCTGGCACCTTGACCTTTCCCTTTTCCTCAAAGCGGGTTTCCTCCTGAGAAACAGAAAATCTCATTTGCCTTCGACGACGATGGTGCCCCAAAGGGCATTCCCTGGATAGATGACCATGTTTGTGGCATCTATGGCATCTGAATGGAATATTTTCATAATCCAGAGTCTACATAAACTCTAGGTCCCTATAATTCAAGGTCATAGCATCTGCCAATACTTCTCTAGGATTGAGACTGACCAAAATGTGGGCCACACTCCAATCTCTAGATTGAATTTAAGTCCTATCAACATCTAGGAATTTTCCCACCGTATTACCAATAGAGATGAAGGCCGAATCAGTCCAGAAAGGGATGGGGAGACCCAGCAGCTTAACCCACACAGGAGATTCGGCCATCTTTTCTTTCTGGGCATCAAACAAGGGGGTCCATTTCTGAAACAGAATCAGTCTCTTTCCAAAACTCCAATTCCTCCCCAGAACCTAGTCAACATGTTCCTTCTGGCTGAATCTGATGCTAAACCAGCCTCTGTCTAGAATTTTGATCTCAGTCAGCTACCTAGGGGCATCTATCCATTCAGTTTGAACCCAATATGAGATGTAGTCCGCTGAGAATTTTCTTCCCCGGACTCTACCTACCAGCATTGTTTCTAAGGCCTCCATTGCCTCGTCTATGCAAATATCCACTCCAAGAGCACAACGAGGGCGTTCTTCTTTCTTCCTAATGGGCTTAATTTTCTTCCTTTTTCCACTCCCAACTTCCTTCTTTGCTTCACCCTCACTGGGATTCTGTGTGACAGGAGCATCAGTCCTTTCAACTTCTAGCGACTCCGGTCACCTTCCAATAGGGTCGTTTAAACCCTCTTCCCCTGCCAAAACCTCCTCCGTAGTTGTAGGCACAACCTCTTATCTAAAAAAAAGGTCTAAAAGACCTTCTTCAACCCCTCTCAGCTTCCCATCGACCACTTCATTTGAAGACACCCTTGATTTGCAGCGAACCAGAGCTTCCGCCTGAAAATTCCTCGACAAGAACTCTTCTAACCCTTGAAAGAACCTCGACTCAAGAGGAGCAGTATGTACCGACACGCGAGAAGAAAGGTAACCTTGGCTCAAAACAGGGTTCCTGAACCTTGCAGACCCACCCCGAAACCCTTTTCCTAAAGAAGCTCGGCAATTTTGATTGCCTTCCCCTAGGGCTTTAAGACCCACCTGATTGTGAAACCCAGAGCTTACCACAAAATCTTCGAGACCACCAATAAATAGAGGGTTTTCCGGGTTACCTAGATGCCCAGACAGGAAGAAGTGCAGAGGTTCCTTATCGCCCTGGCCCTCCTTTCCTCTGCAATAAGGGTTATGTGCTCGAGCCTATCCTAATGAAAACCCACTCTTCCAACAACCACTCAACAAACTCTGAACTCCTTCTCCTATCAAGGCTGCTCCATTTTGATAGCTTCCACCTCCAGGAGCACCGCCAAGAGCTTGGGGAATCTCAGGGCTTTTCGGAAAGTAAAGCTCCAAGTTCTTTTCTGAAACTTCATAACCCTAGCAGGTTAATAGGTCTTTTGGTGTCGGCTCCATGTCTACGATCTCGCGGTCAAACCCCATAGCTGTGATAACCACCGCCTCTTATCCCAACAACGAAGCAACACAAACTCCGCACCACTGCACAAACCCTAGATCCGGAACACCATCGCAAAAAGTTTGAATAGTTTGAACGAGAATTAACCTTAAACCCCATTGTGAAAACTGAAAATAAGGTGTGTTCAGGCCACAAACCGTCCACCTCAAGGCCTGTAGGAACTAGGCCAGCTGTTGTCCCGGCCCTGGCACAATCGTACACTGGTCACTTCAACTTGCAGCGCGGCAGTATGGTACGATTTAGAGCCAGAACCTGAAACCCTAAAGTCCATCCTCGCTCTTTCCACGTATTGTTCTGGTGTGCTTCTAAGTTTCCTTGGGTTTATTAGTTATTTTGGTTTATATTATTAATAATATCTTCGGTTTATTAATCTCTTCACTTTAAATTATTAATTTGTAGGGTTTATTAATTTCTTAGGTTTTGAGTTTAAGATATTAATTATTAGGGTTTATTCATCCCTTGAGTTTTCTAATTCTTTGGGTTGGTAATAGTACGCGCTAAATATTAGTCTTACACTTTAATATTAATGCATGGTCCAATGTCACATTATCACAAACATTGTCTCAATATGAAAATTACTCATGGGCTACCATTGTTAATCATAGTTAGTCGTAGTCAATGAAGGTCTTCCATGGTCTAATGTCACATTGTGACAAAAATTGTCTCAATATGAAAAGCAACCATGGAAAACCATGGTCATTCTTCATCCAACGTCGCATTGTGACAACAATTGTCTCAATGTTTAAATCAACCATGCTCAACCATGTTTATTTTACGGTTTATAATATATATCTAAAGATTTTTATATACTTGAGGTTTATAATATTTATCTAAAGGTTTTTATATACTTGAGCTTTATACTATTAATATCTTAGGTTTAATATTATTCCCTTGAGTTTATAATATTAATAATCCTGTGAGTTTATCAAACCTTTTTGTTTAAGATATTAATGCTTAGGCTTTATTAATCTCTTATGTTTTTCATATTGATCCCTTCACCTTATTGATCACTTAGGTTTTTAATATTTATCCCTTCGATTCACCAATTCCTGTGGTTTATAATATAAAACACTTGGATTTATTAGTTCTTTTAGTTTATAATATTAAACCACCCTTTGGTTTTAGAATCTCTTGAGTTGAAAATATTAATTCGTAGGGTTTATTAATTTCTTAGGTTTTTGAGATAAAATATTAATTCTTAGGCTTTATTAATCTATTGTGTTTTTAATATTGATCCCTTGACCTTATTGATCCCTTAGGTTTTTAATATTTATCCCTTCTGTTCACCAATTCCTTTGGTTTCTAATATCAAACCCTCGGTGTTATTAGTTCTTTATGTTTATAATATCTTGAGTTTAAAATATTAATATTAGGGTGTAGTAATTTCTTGGTTTATAATATTAATATTTATCCATTGGGTTCGCAAATTAATTTTGTTTATAATACTAAACCCTTGGATTTATTACTTCTTTTGGTTTATAATATTAATAATGTCATGGGTTTATTAATCTATTTAATTTAAAATATTAATTATTAGGGTTTATTAAATTCTTAGGTTTTAGAGTTTAAAAAATTGATTCTAGGGTTTAATAATCTTTTTTGTTTCTAATATTGATCCCTCGGCCTTATTGATCATGTAGGTTTTTAGTATTTATCCCCTCAGTTCACCGATTCCTTTTGTTTATAATATTAAACCCTTTCGTTTATTATTTCTTTTGGTTTATAATATTAATAATCCCTTGCGTTTATTAATATTTTGAGTTTTAATATTATTATTTACATTATGAGGTAATATGTTGGGTTATAATATAGATTCTAATATATATCGTTTATAATCAAGGGTTAATATTGGGTTTAATATTTGAGTTTACTATTAGGGTAACTTATAATATTGTGTTTAATATTTAGATTTTATAACATTGGGGATCATAATATTTTGGTTCATAATATTGATTCTTAGGGTTTATTAATCTCTTGTGTTTTTAATATTGATCCCTTCACCTTATTGATCCTTAGGTCTTTAATATTTATCCGTTGGGTTCACCAATTATTTTGGTTTTTAATATTAAACCCTTGGGTTTATTATGTTGTTTTATAATATTAATAACCCCTTGGGTTTATTAATCTCTTAAGTTAAAAATATTAAGTCTTATGGTTTATTAATCTCTTGAGTTTAAAATATTAATTCTTGTGCTTTATTAATTTCTAGGTTTATAATATTAATATTTATCCCTTGGGTTCACCAATTCCTTTGGTTTATAATATTAATAATCCCTTTGGTTTATTAGTATCTTCACTTTAAATTATTAATTCTTAGGGGTTTATTCATTTCTTACGTTTCAGTTTAAGATAATTATTAGGGTTTGTTAATCCCTTGAGTTTTCTAATTATTTGGGTTGGTAATATTAAGTGTTAAATATTAGTCTTACACTTTAATATTATTGATATTTGGTCTTTGCAACTCGTGTGATATTCGCGATGCGGTGATAATTTATCTCTAGGAAATGAAGCTCTGCGGTGATATTGAGTGTGTAATAGAACTCGCATCATTATTGATATATGTAATGATATCTCGCATCATTATTGAACTTTGTGGTGGAAACGAAGCTCTACGGTGATAATTTATCCTTCTCTACGTGGCCTGAACTCTGCAGTGCGACTACGGGTCTCCGATGCTGTGGCAATGATCGGTATTCTTCGGCTCTGTGGTGTGAATGTAGGTCTATGGTGGGATTGCGGGTCTAATGTGAGGTGGTCTTAGTTCATATATTATAGGATAGTGCGCCAAGGGAGTCGCTAGATCTCTTTTGTTCTGAGGAGATCTATTTTTGAGCAAGATCTATTAAATTTCAGACTTAATCATGGTTTACTTTCACAGTATGGCTCCCAGCTTCACAAAGATAATTTCTAGCCCAGTTCCTCCACCACTCAGATTCAAGCTCCTGCCCATATTGTCAGTGAAGCCCCAACTCCCACTATGCAGGTGGTCAAAGCCTCACTGGATGAGGCCTTAAATTTTTCTAAAACTTCCTTTATCTGTCGATTTAAAGGCCTTTGGCCATGGCTGACAACTCTCCACAATTTGATCTTAGAGGTATGGAAGCCTGTCATTTCTGATGAAATTAATATCTACCCATGTGCTAATGGTTTCTTTATAGTAGATTTTGAAAACTCTGAAAGCAGACAATGCATTTTAGATTCTAGCCCTTGGTTTTGGGAAAATTCGGGTCTTTTCATGAATCCATGGAACCCATCATTCAATACCTCAACAACAGTCATAACCTCAGCACCAATTTGGGTCAGATTTCCAAACTTATGTTTTCATCTCTAGAATCTCTCCTCACTAAAAGCCATCGGAAATGCAATTGGGAAATTTTACTGCAGGTGCCTAGAAATAGAGGAATATGTTAGAACCACCTATGCACACATTTATGTAGAAATGGACTTCAGCGCCGGATTCCCAGCTGAAATAATCCTAACAAGCAAAGACTATATATGGAACCAAAAACTCGACTATGAAAGTGTCCTCTTCATATGTCGATCCTACTTTGAGACAGGTTATCTAGCGAAAAATTGCCCAAAAGTCTCCCAGAAAATTTCTACTAGAAAGATTCACCATAGATCTACATGGTGGGAAGGAGCACAAAAGGAACATTACACTGTCGTCAAGGAAGAATACTCTCCAGAAAACTCTGAATCGCAAGAAATGAGGCAAGATAGAAAAAACCCTCAAGACAAGCAGGGGGAAAGCCCCACCCAACAACAAAAAACCAAACTCAACAACCCCTGTAGCATCAACAATTATGAGGATTCAAATACCGTGCAAAAGAAATCTTCATTTAGCAGTAAATAAGATCTCATAGATCCCAAAGATAAGACACGAGTGTCCCAATAATAAGAAGATATGAAGGAGGTGCAAGATAAAGGAATTTGGAAGACCATAGAGAAGAAAAATAAAGCTACAACACCAATCTCGCCAAGAAAGACGAGAAGCCAGACAATTAAGAACTAAGAAAATTATAAGTCTGATAGACCAAAGTTTGGTCTCACTGGATGTTAACCATCATCATCATCGTCATCACCATCATCATCATCATTAATGCATGGTCCACTATCACATTATGAAAAACATTGTCTCAATATTAAAATCAACCATGGGCTACCATTGTTAATCATAGTTAGTCGTAGTGAATGAAGGTCTTCCATGGTCGAATGTCACATTGTGACAAAAATTGTCTCAATATGAAAATCAACCATGGAAAACCATGGTCATTCTTCATCCAACGTCGCATTGTGATAACAATTGTCTCAATGTTTAAATCAAGCATGCTTAACCATGTTTATTTTATGCTTTATAGTATTTATCTAAATATTTTTATATACATGAGGTTTATAATATTTATCTAAAGGTTTTTATATACTTGAGGTTTATAATATTAATATCTTAGGTTTAATATTATTCCCTTGAGTTTATAATATTAATAATCATGTGATTTTATCAAACCTTTTTGTTTAAGATATTAATTTGTAGGCTTTATTAATCTGTTATGTTTTTTCATATTGATCCCTTCGCCTTATTTATCACTTAAGTTTTAATATTTATCCCTTGGGTTCACCAATTCCTTGGGTTTATGATATAAATCCCTTGGGTTTATTAGTTTTTTTATTTATAATATTAAACCACCCTTGGGTCCAAGAATCTTTTGAGTTAAAAATATAAATTCTTAGGGTTTATTAATTTCTTAGGTTTTTGAGATAAAAATATTAATTCTTAAGCTTGATTGATCTCTTGTATTTTTAATATTGATCCTTGGCCTTATTGATCCCTTAGGTTTTTAATATTTATCCCTTTGGTTCACCAATTCCTTTAGTTTATAATATCAAACCCTTGGTGTTATTGGTTCTTTATGTTTAAAATATTAATAACCCCTTGGGTTTATTAATCTCTTGAGTTTAAAATATTAACCTTAGGCTTTGTTAATCTCTTGAGTTTAAAATATTAATTATTAGGGTGTATTAATTTCTTGGTTTATAATATTAATATTTATCCCTTGGATTCACCAATTACTTTGGTTTATAATATTAAGCCCTTGGGTTTATTACTTCTTTTTCTTTATAATATTAATAAGTTCTTGGGTTTATTAATCTATTTAATTTAAAATATTAATTATTAGGGTTTATTAATTTCTTAGGTTTTTGAGTTTAAAAATTTTATTCTTATGGTTTAATATTATTTTTTGTTTTTAATATTGATCCCTCGGCCTTATTGATCATGTAGGTTTCTAATATTCATCCCCTCGATTCACCCATTCCTTTGGTTTATAATATTAAACCCTTGCGTTTATTAGTTCTTTTGATTTATAACATTAATAATCCCTTCGGTTTATTAACCTTTTGAGTTTTAATATTATGATCTACATTATGGCATAATATGTTGGGCTATAATATAGATTCTAATATATAGTGTTTATAATTAGGGGTTAATATTTGGTTTATAATATTTGGGTTTAATATTAGGGTTTATAATATTGTGTTTAATATTTACAATTTACAACATTGGGGATTATAATATTTCGGTTCATAATATTTATTATTATGGTTTATTGATATCTTGTGTTTTTAATATTGATCCATTGGCTCTATTGATCCCTTATGTATTTAATATTTATCCCTTCGATTCACCAATTCCTTTGGTTTGTAATATTAAACCCTTGGGTTTATTATTTTGCTTTATAATATTAATAACCCATTGGGTTTATTAATCTCTTGAATTTAAAATATTAATTCTTATGCTTTATTAATTTCTTGGTTTATAATATTAATATTTATCCCTTGGGTTCACCAATTCCTTTGGTTTATAATATTAAACCCTTGGGTTTATTAGTTCTTTTGGTTTATAATATTAATAATCCCTTCAGTTTATTAATCTCTTGAGTTTAAATTATTAATTCTTAGAGTTTATTTATTTCTTAGGTTTTGAGTTTAATATATTAATTTATTCATTTCTTACATTTTGAGTTTAAGATATTAATTATTAGGGTTTATTAATCCCTTGAGTTTCCTAATTCTTTGAGTTGGTAATATTAGGCGTTAAATATTAGTCATACACTTTAATATTAATGCATTGTCCAATGTCACATTATGAGAAACATTGTCTCTATATGAAAATCAACCATGGACTATCATTGTTAATCATAGTTAGTCATAGTCAATCAAGCTCTTCCATGGTCGAATGTAACATTGTGACAAAGATTGTTTCAATATGAAAATCAACCATGGAAAACCATGGTCATTCTTCGTCCAATGTCGCATTATGACAATAATTATCTCAATGTTTAATTCAAACATGCTCAACCGTGTTTATTTTACGGTTTATATTATTTATCTAAAGGTTTTTATATACTTGAGGTTTATAATATTAATCTCTTAGGTTTAATATTATTCCCTTGAGTTTATAATATTAATAATCATGTGAGTTTATCAAACCTTTTTGTTTAAGATATTAATTTGAAAGCCTTATTAATCTCTTATGTTTTTCATATTGATCCCTTCACCTTATTTATCCCTTAGGTTTTTAATATTTATCCATTGGGTTCACCAATTCCTTGGGTTTATGACATAAAACCCTTTGGCTTATTAGTTCTTTTCGTTTATAATATTAAACCACACTTGGGTCTTAGAATCTCTTGAGTTAAAAATATTAATTCTTAGGTTTGATTAAGTTCTTAGGTTTTTGAGTTAACAATATTAATTCTTAGGGTTTTTTAATCTCTTGTGTTTTTAATATTGATCACTTGGCCTTATTGATCACGTATGTCTTTAATATTTATCCCTTGGGTACACCAATTACTTTGGTTTGTAATATCAAACCTTTTGCTTTATTAGTTCTTTTTGTTTATAATATTAATAATCCCTTGGGTTTATTAATCTCTTGAGTTTAAAATATTGATTCTTATTGTTTATTAATCTATTATGTTTAAAATATTAATTATTAGGGTTTATTAATTTCTTGATTTATAATATTAATATTTATCCCTTGGGTTCAAGGATTACATTGGTTTATAGTATTAAACCCTTGAGTTTATTACTTCTTTTGGTTTATAATATTAATAATGTCTTGGGTTTATTAATCTATTTAATTTAAAATATTAATTATTAGGGTTTATTAATTTCTTAGGTTTTTTACTTTAAAATCTTTATTCTTAGGGTTTAGTAATATTTTGTGTTTTTAATATTGATCCCTTGGCCTTATTGGTTCTATATGTTTTTAATATTTATCCCTTGTGATCACTCATTCCTTTGGTTTATAATATTAAGCCCTTGCGTTTATTCATTCTTTTGGTTTATAATATTAATAATCCCTTGGGTTTATTAATCTTTTGAATTTAAAATAGTGATTATTATGGTATTAATATCCTAGGTTTTTGAATTTAAAATATTAATTCTTGGGGTTTATTAATTTTTTGTCTTTTTAAAATTAATCCGTTGGCCTTATTGATCCCTTGGGTTTTTAATATCAATCCATTTGGTTTATTAATCCTTTATATTTTTAATTCATTGGGTTTATAATATTAACAATCCCTAAATTTGATTGTTCTCTTTGGTTTATAATATTAATAATTATGTGAGTTTATCATTCATTTGTATTTAAAATATTAATTCCTAGGTTTTTTTAATATATTCTCTTTTTAATATGGATCCCTTGGGCTTCTTGATCTCTTAGTTTTTTAATATTCTCCCCTTGGGTTCACCAATTCCTCGGGTTTATAATATCAGACCCTTGAGGTTATGAGTTCTTTTGGATTATAATATTAATAATCCCTTCGTATATTTGTAAGAGATATATACTTATTATAAATAGCAATAAAATACTAGTATTATGTTATATTTTAATTTTAGTATAGTTTGAATTATAGCTATTAATATATTCAAAAAATTTAATTATATTTTATTATCAAATAATATATATATATATATATATATATATATATATAGTATCAATATAGTTTATATTATTAATATATTACAAGTAGATATATAAGATATATTGGTAATTATATCATAAATATATAATGATTATTAGTAGAGGCGCATCTACAGCCCAATATGACCTCGATGTCAGGTGGGTTGCAACATTAGGTGCAATTGCTAGTTTTAAAATAAAATAAAAAATAAAAATCGCATTGTGCTAGAACATGTATCAATTTCTAATACAATTATGTATTATTTATATAATTTGAATGGATAGTAAATTATATACGTGAATTTGAATGGATCATAAATTTACTTTTAACAAAAAAAATTACCACATTGAATTTCCAAATTAAGTAAAATTTTAAACATCTTTACTCTTTACTAAAGTCAATACCATTTTCTAAATCAAAAGAAAAGAGTTAATTCAACACAAACAATCAAAATCCAAAATCTTTTAATATTTATTTTAATTAAATATTTGTAAAATGAATTTATACTTACTCCAGAGCTATGGTAAATAAATAAAAAAATATATAAACTAGATGTATGGTAAACAAATAAAAATTCTTTTTATATTTATTCCATAAACCTTTTTATATTTAAAAACACTTTAAAAAGATGTTTTATTTAGATGAAACCTATGGGACAAATACCATGGGAAAAATTAATATTGATACCATGGGCCAAATACCATGGGTAAATAAATAAATATAAAAGAGGTATAAACAAGTATGATAAATAAATAAATAAATATAAAATAGATATAAAGAGGTATGGTAAATAAATAAATATAAAAGAGGCATAAAGAGGTAAAGTAAATAAATAACAATATATCAAATAGGATTATAAATAAAAATCTAATTATATAACAAGCCTATGGGCCAAATACCATAGTAAAGAAAAGGGGTATGGTAAATAAATAAAAATATAAATAAACTAGAGGCATGGTAAGTAAATAAAACCTCTTTTCATATTTACTCCATAATCTGCTTTATATTTACAAATATTTATGTTCATTAGTTTACATAACTAAGAAAAAATAGAGAGAGAGAGTGATAAGGGAGAGATGGAGACAGAGTGTGTATGTTTAGGGGTGAGATAAAGAGACAAAGTAAGATGTATGGAAAGAAGGAGGGAGAGAAGAAGTGAGATGAGAGAGGGAGGGATATAGTAATGTAGTTGGAGAGAGAGAGGGGTGGAAAGAGAGAGAGAAAGAAAGGGATGGGGGAAGAGAGAGGATTAGAGAGAGAGAGATATGGGGGAAGAGAGAGGATTGGAGGGAAAAGAGAGAGAGAGAGGTGGGAGAGAAAGGGAGAGAGAGGAAGGATGAGAGAGAGGAGGAGAGTGATGGGGGAAGAGAGAGTATTGGAGAGAGAGAGAGAGATCAGAAAAGAGAGAGAGAGAGAGATCGAGGAAGAAAAGAGGGATTTAGGGGAGAGAGAGAGAGAGGAAGGACGAAAGAGAGGAGGAGAGAGAGATCGATAAGAGAGATGGAGTTGGAGGGGGAGAGATGTAGAAAATAATAAATACAGAGAGTGAGAAGTGGAGAGAGAGAAGGAGTGACAAGGGAGAGACAGAGAGAGAGCATGTATGTTTGGGGTTGAGATAGTGGGTGAAGAGAGAGAGATGGAGAGAGAGATGGGAGAGAAAGGGAAAGAGAGGAAGGAAGAGAGAGGATGTGAGAGAGTGGAGGGAGGGAAAGAGAGATGGACTTTGAGGGGGAGAGAGGTAAGAAGAAAGAAATAGAGAGAGAAAGGTGGAGAGAGAGAGAGAGTGAGTGAGTGATAAGGAAGATGGAGAGAGAGGGAGAGAGGGGGAAGATAGAGATATATATGGAAGGTGAAGAGAGAGGAGAGAGAGTGTGTATTTTTAGGGGTGAGATAAAGAGACATAGGAGTGATGGAGACAAGGGGGGAGAGAAGGAGAGAGAAGGAGAAAAGGAGGAATATAGTAATGTAGTTGGAGAGAGAGAGGGGTGGAAAGAGAGAGAGAAAGAAAGGGATGGGGGAAGAGAGAGGATTACAGAAAGAGTGAGAGATATGGGGGAAGAGAGAGGATTGGAGGGAAAAGAGAGAGAGAGAGAGAGGTGGGAGAGAAAGGGAGAGAGAGGATGAGAGTGATGGGGGAAGAGAGAGTATTGGAGAGAGAGAGAGAGAGAGAGAGAGAGAGAGAGAGAGATCAGGGAAGAAAGAGGGATTTAGGGGAGAGAGAGAGAGAGGAAGGACGAGAGAGAGGAGGAGAGAGGGATCGATAAGAGAGATGGAGTTGGAGGGGGAGAGATGTAGAAAATAAGAAATATAGAGAGTGAGAAGTGGAGAGAGAGAAGGAGTGACAAGGGAGAGACAGAGAGAGAGCTTGCATGTTTGGGGCTGAGATAAAGAGACAAATAAGGAGAGAGATAAGGGGGGAGAAGGAGATATAAGGAGAGAGGGATGGATATAGTAACATAGTTGGTGGGGTGAAGAGAGAGAGATGGGAGAGAAAGGGAAAGAGAGGAAGGAAGAAAGAGGATGTGAGAGAGTGGAGGGAGGGAAAGAGAGATGGACTTCGAGGGGGAGAGAGGTAAGAAGAAAGAAATAAGAGAGAAGAAAGGTGGAGAGAGAGAGAGAGAGTGAGTGATAAGGAAGATGGAGAGAGAGGGAGAGAGGGGGAAGATAGAGATATAGATGGAAGGTGAAGAGAGGGAAGGAGAGAGAGATGGGGAGAGGAGGGGATTGACAGAGATATTGATATATATGGATTGCGAGAGTGTGTGTGTTTAAGGGGGTGAGATAGAGAGACAGAGAAGAAGAGATGGAGGGGGATATAGATATGGATGGAGGGTGGAGAGAGGGAAGAATATTTCACACACTAGATGGATTGATATAAGTGGAGATCGTGATTTATAATCCTATTTGATTATTTTCACTATATGCATTGATTTTAGTGTAGATATTTATTTCTAATGATATTTGATTACTTGCACTAGATGCATTGATTTCAGTGTAGGTGGTGATTTCTAATACAATTTGATTGCTTGCACCGAATTTGTTGATTTCAATTTAGATGTCGATTTATAATTATATTTGATTACTTGCACTAGATGAATTGGTTTCAATGTAGATGATTTCTAATCCTATTTGATTGTTTGCGCTAAATGCATTGATTTCAGTGTAGATGGCGATTTCTAATCCTATTTGATTTATTTGAGTAAATGCATTGATTTCAGGGTAGATGTTGGTTTCTAGAGAGAGAGAGAGAGAGAGCAAGAGAGATAAGAAAGATGGAGAGAGAGGGAGAGAGGAAAAAAGGAGGAAAGAGAGATATTAATGGGGGAGAGGGAGAGAAGGGGAAGATAGAGATATAGATGGAAGGTGAAGAGAGGGAAGAAGAGAGATATGGGGAGAGGGGGTGATTGAAAAAGAGATTGATATATATGGAGTACGAGAGCACGTGTGTTTAGGGGGGTGAGATAGAGAGACAAAAAAGAATAGATGGAGGGGGATATAGATATGGATGGAGGGTGGAGAGAGGAAGGAATATTTCTCGTACTAGATGGATTGATATAAGTGGAGATGGTGATTTCTAATCCTATTTGATTATTTGCACTAGATGCATCGATTTTAGTGTAGATATTTATTTCTAATGATATTTGATTACTTGCACTAGATGCATTGATTTCAGCGTAGGTGGTGATTTCTAATACAATTTGATTGCTTGCATTGAATGCGTTGATTTCAATTTAGATGTCGATTTATAATTATATTTGATTACTTGAACTAGATGACTTAATTTCAATGTAGATGATTTCTAATCCTATTTGATTGTTTGCACTAAATGCATTGGTTTTAGTGTAGATGGAAATTTCTAATCCTATTTGATTTCTTTGAGTAAATGCATTGATTTCAGTGTAGATGTTGGTTCCTATAGAGAGAGAGAGAGAGTGAGTGATAAGGAAGATGGAGAGATAGAGAGAGAGGAAAAAAGGAGGAAAGAGAGATATTAACGGGGGAGAGGGAGAGAATGGGAAGAGAGGGAAGAAGAGAGAGATGGGGAGAGAGGGTGATCGACAAAGAGAATGATATATGTGGAGTGCGAGAGCGTGTGTGTTTAGGGGGGTGATATAGAGACAAAAAAAAGAGATGGATGGGGATATAGATATGGATGGAGGGTGGAGAGAGGGAAGAATATTTCTTGCACTAGATGGATTGATTTAAGTGGAGATGGTGATTTATAATCCTATTTGATTATTTGCACCAGATGCATCGATTTTAGTGTAGATATTTATTTCTAATGATATATGATTACTTGCACTAGATGCATTGATTTCAGTGTAGGTGATGATTCCTAATACTATTTGATTGCTTGCACTGGATGTGTTGATTTCAATTTAGACGCCGATTTATAATTATATTTGATTGCTTGCACTAGATGCATTGATTTCAATGTAGATTATTCCTAATACTATTTGATTGTTTGCGCTAAATGCATTGATTTCAATGTAGATGGCGATTTCTAATCCTATTTGATTGCTTTGAGTAAATGCATTGATTTCAAGTAGATGTTGGTTTCAAATCTTATTTGATTGATTGCATTAGGTGCATTGATTTCAATGTAGAAGTATTTTCTAGTCTTATTTGATTGCTTGCATTAAATGCATTGATTTCAATGTATGTTGATTTATGATTTGATGTAATTGGATATATGACTGCACATTAATATTAAAAGCATTTAGATTAACAATATGCATTGATTTTAGGTGTAAGCACAAAAATTTATTAAAAATGTAGATTGATTTTTGTGTCATAGTAATTTAAGCTATTAATATCGAGAGCAAGAGAGACAAGGTATCATGTTTACTACAACAGATTGAGCTAAAGATTTAAATGGTTTATGATTTAAATTTTTTTTTTCATATAATCGATATGAAAAGATAACAAAACTAACAAGGGAGGAAATAAGAATAGTAGAAGAAAATAGTTTGATATTGATTGTAACATGAGTATGTTCTTATTATTCACATTTATTATAAGAGATACAACTTTCACTTTTAAGCATAAAACAAGCTCAGCGATGGAGGTTTTGGATTTAGTTTTAACGTATTCAAAATTTGAAGTTAAACGAAAATTTTAAATAAACCTTGATGTGTAAATAGATTTATTTATTGATTTTTAATTTAACAACGATAATAGTTGTGATGGAGCATAGTTCTTGTCTCTACTGTTATTTAATTGATCAAGGTAGTGTGGGATGCACATTTCATTATTAGTGTGGGGTCCGCATTTCATGCTTATTTGAAAAAAAATTCGTACTTAAAATATGTTGTTATTACCGCCTCTACACATGCATAACGAAAGAAACCTTCACACATCTTTTTTTCACTTCCGCACAACTAGTTGTTTTATTATTTATCCGTTATTAAGTCCGCATTTCATCCTTATTCAAAAATTCTTTTGAAAATAAAAAAGAACATAATTAAAGCATAACACTATGATGTAACCCATGCGGGAAAATGCTAGATGCCAGGATTTTTTCTTGTAGCAGATACTTTATGTGGCCTACCTTTTTTTTTTAAAGAAATTAAAAGGTGTGTAGAGATTCACTTGTGCAGAGTAAAGCTCCACACAAGCAAAGCTTCACACAATGAAACCTTCCGCACAAGCAAACTACTCGGATGGAGGCATGTAGAGGAGCTTTGATATTTTCGGTTTATGAGTTGTCCATGTTGAAGCTCTACAACAAACTGTTCAAGAAAAGGCATAAACTACATACCATCACAATTCACTCTGCCACGTGAAAGAAATACGAGGGTAAAATATTATCAGAGGAACTACCAAGTTGATGGGTATTCTCTATAATTGTAATTAATATTTTAGTATTAAAAATGCATACTTTATGCATATATTATTTATAATATTTAATTGTAAATACTGCATATCTTCATATTTTTGAATATGTTTCAAATTAGGCATATGTGCGGAAGTGCAAAGGAAGCTTTCATTTTGCGGACCTCTGCACTTGGTACTAAACATTGTTATTGCTAATATTTTGGTATTAAAAATGCATATTTGTTGTTCACAATAACACTGAAGCAAGTGTTGGACTTATACGATATTGTTGCTATTATTTTAGTCATAAATAATACGTATCTCCTCGCATCTACAATTGATTAATTCGTGTCCACATTTCACCCATTTTTGTTGTTGTTGTTATTGGTTTTGCTATTCACAATATGGGTATCCAATCTTTGGTAATGTTTTTGCCACATAAGTGAGCCAATTTTCTTGCTTGGCAATGGCCTATGTTTGCATCAAAGAACTTAATCCATATGATATCAATTTCGTTTGTCTTTGTGTAAGCTTTAATGAGTCCATCTGCTCCATTAACAAAGCCATATTGTGGATCATAATTGCCAGCATATATTTCAACTAACTTATCTAGTTTTACGATTATTTGTGAAGACAACGTCATTGTGTGTAAGTGGGAATGGAAATTGTCGCGGTATTCTTCTTCCTGATCAATTGCTTTGATGAAAATTTCATCACCGGGAACAATTGACAACATTATCTTGTTAAGTAAAGAGACATCTTTGTTTTTGTAAAGAAGATAGGGGAAAGCAGGATCAAGGTGCAGGTCTAACACAATATTTGTTCAAATATGTCATTTTTTTTGTGACTGTTTGAGCATTTGTTCGCATTATATTCAATAATGAGATGAATATCTCGTCTATCTCACACATTGTGGTATGCAATTTGTAGCATTTTACATTTTCTTTCCAGAAGTCATATGGCACTAGTTTTTTGTTGAGAATAGGTTGTTCAAATTTCAAGGAATCTTGTATAGGTTGCTTGATAAAAGTCACCGCAAAATATGATATCAACTTTTCCAAAATATTTCATTTGGACATGTTTTATGTTTCTCAATCGAGCATCAATTCAAAATAGGAAATGACTTCCGAGCAGGAAAACCTCATCAATGAAAACTAGTCTCAATTCTTGTTAAAGTTTTGCGAGTGCATAAAATGTTTCATTGCTAAGTGGTGTGGGGGTAGATTTATTAAAATGAATAAGTAGTACAGAGTGGACCATTGTATCACCTGCATTATATGCAGCTTTGCCTATGTATGCTAGTAACAATCCCTTTGGTTTCAAAGGATGACTTGAATGATGTGCATCATAAAGCCGCATAAGAATTTGGAATATTACTTTTGCTGTGAATGTTTTCCCAGTTCTGGCTACTCCACTCAAGAATATATATACAATGGTTTGTCCATATGTATACATTTTTTCGTTGCAATGTCTTTGATAATTGCTTGTTGTTCTCTATTGAGCATTCTTCTTAATCTGCGATACTTTAAATTTTGAAGTAGGAATGGATGCTCTGTAAATCATACTTTTCACAAGGTTCTTCATCAATATATATATTTTATTGCATCAGCAACATCTATGGAGCTATTTTGGATATTTAAATTGCCATTTTCCAGATCTCCCCAAAGTGGGTTATATTATATGTGAATTTAGATACATTTATTTTTATTGTGTTTTCATGTAAAATATAAGCAACTTCCCATGATAGTGAGTTTTGTTTTAATGCCTTTTCGCCTTTTTCATATGAGACATATAGAAAAAGTTTTTCCCTGCAATAGTTCTGATAGTCAGTGTGTTTTTTGTATTTAATGAATCGTATTACCTTTGGTTTATTCCTTTTTGAAATGGGTGTGACATTTTTTTTGTATGTTGAGGAAAATTTAGCAAGGCATACATGCTTAATGGCACTAGGTCGATTGATGTAGCAGTCAATGATGGAATTACACATTACATTTTCAGAGTTATCATCTTCTTGTTTTAGAAGGAATGATGGTTTGAGGATAAATGTGCATTCATCCATTGGTGTTGTGTTTATGAATATGCATTATTGTGAACTATGGTTCAGTGGAAGAGAGATTGTTATATGGACTGCTTGCTGAGCTGAGATCTGCTGGAGATTAAGCAAAGCATTTCCCAAGGAACTTATCATTTCAATAACATTTATTTTTCTCTTTTCATGTTCTCTCTGTATCCGTTTCAATGCATTTTTCATTGATTTGTCAACTTTTGTCATATAATAAGTGCAATATGGTGAAACTTCATATGCATTAAGGACAAATTGTTCATCGTTATTTTCATTTCATAGTTGTGGAATATTTCTTGTGAAACTATTGTTCCAAATGTGAGAGGGGTTACATTGCAATAAAATAATTGGTTGCTTCAATGTACTTTGAATTGTTCTAATGTAACCAGTTTTGTTAAAATGCAATTCATCTAAAAATTGTTTAAAAGTATTGTTTTTGTCATATTGCTTATTTTCCAAGATGTTATATAAAAAATTTCTTTTTCGTGTAGTGTGTTATCTACCAAGTCAATTGGTTCAAGAAATTTTGTGCTTCTCATGGGTGGCATTGGGAATTTATATCTACAATGTGAACTTTTTCACTTTTTACAACTTTTTGTGTGGTGGTGTTAATGTATTTTTGCAAGCTCTGGATTGAGATGATCTATGCTACAAGTCAAATATTTGTCAACAAAGTTTTCAATGTAAGAGTTACTATTGATTCCATATATTGGTGCATTTTATACCCATAGCAATCCATGTTCATGTTCACTTCCTCTATTTTTTAATTTAGTTACAAAGTAGTAATCAACTATCTCTCCGAAGAATGTTAGTTCTTGTGATATCATTTTCTTTAAGGCATTAATTCTATGTCTATAATAATGAGTATAAAGGTGTATTGTATTCTTTCTTATGATATAGTCAATAAGTCACGCCTTTCTATTGTTTCAATGTGCTTTTTTCTTTTCTTTTCTTTTTGTCATGAAAATTGGTCAATGTATTCACTCAATGGAGTCCATTGATGTTCAACGCTTGTAAATGTCACAAAGAAAGCTCATGGTGGCCTTGTTGACGTATGATGGAAAATATTATTATCATTTGTTGTAGGAAAGCTCGAGAAGTCCTTATGTGCTTGAAATCCATGTAACCAATGTCACTTTTAAGAATGTTGTCCAATTTTGCTTTATATTTCATGTATTTTTCCAACAATTTCCTTCCTTTTTAATTTCCCTTTTCTAATTTCTTATTGAAATGCATGCGAGGAATTTCTCTAATTATTATTCACAATGTTTTGAAAAACATTATAGTTATGTGGCAAGAGAACTCACCACTATAGTGCATTAACTCCCATTGTGCAATTTTCTTTGGCAAAGAAAATTTTACTACAATGTTACTATCACGCTGTGTCACCATAGAAAAGGGTTGGAAAGTTCATTTCCTTTCGCATATTTGTCTTCGAAAATTGCAAGCGGGCGTTGTACTTCAACTTGAGCAAGTTCAATTAGTTTTTCTAGCAAATCATGAATGAATTGAGAACCTCATGTATCCCCGTACCGATGCCTCGCTGGTATTTATTTTTTTGAATCACTACTTGTTTCACTTTTTTCTTCAATGTTAGCATTTTCAATTGTCACATATAGACTCGCCTTCGATCGTAGGACACTATCCCAATCTTTATTTATGCATATGGTATCAACTTTGTAAAGTTTTTGAGAACATAAGTTCTTTTAGTGCTTTCATGAAATTATGCACACAAACTTTTCCTATTTGAAATGTGCATTTTTATAATCCAAAGTCATCTTTTCAATGCAACAACAATTTTTCTTGTGTTTTCCATAGATTGTGGCAATCCAGCCTTGAACTATGTCTATTTGGACAAGAACATTGATAATCGATCATGTTAAACTTAGTTGTGATTGTTTTGGTGTGCTCTTCTTTTTCAGGCAAATTCAATTCTTAATGCCACAAGACTTTCTTTTGTTGAAAATGGCAACAAGAAACGAAAGAAGGAGGCCTCCCGAAACATCTTTCCCGATCCTAGTTGGAAAGTGATCACCTAAACTAGGTGGGACCACACACATGGGATTTTTGCTCTAAAAATCTATTTTTAGGACTATGTCTATTTTTTGGGGACATATGGAGCATGGTCCAGTGGATTGAAGTATGTTATTCTTGGAGTATTGGTCACTGCAGCAGTAAAAACAGATGGACATCTATTTTTTGGACCTATAAAGGTCGAAGTCTATTTTTAGATCGCTCTCCTTGAAGCCAGGGAAGTCAAATATTATTTACCCTTAATAATATTTGGACTCTAAACTCCCGCTTACTCTTCTGGAGAACTTAAGTTTGGACTCACTGTGAGGTGGGCATGCACGTCAGTAAGGATTTACGCTTTTCCCTATGAGTTAGGTGAGCTAATGCATGGTTGACTTCAGCTTAGAGCTCAAGTGGCGCAGTCTTCGGTGGAGTTGATGCTACAGCTTAATGGAGATGGTGTTCTCGTTAACTAGTTGAACTAGTTGTATTTAGTTTAACTAGCTAATACACTAGAGATGAGTTGTGTGAATTAAATATTATTTAATTCACAAATTATTATCTCATTATTCAACCAAAGAACACATCAATTTAACTCGCCATGCATGGACAAGCCCAGTTGGCGTACAGGGTGAAAAGACGTAGATGAAAGGGCTGGAGTTAGCTATCGCTGCGACACTCGCCAGGCATGAGATTTGCACCACACTTGGAGGAAATTACACAATGACAATTGCGCCAGCTTGGAGCCGTTGAGATTCGAACTCCGGATCTCTATTTAGACTAGCCTTGATCGCGCAATAGAGGCAGCATAGGCGTAGTGGGTGTGTTTTGAACCTCGTGACTTTGTTCAAAACCAAGCTAGTTTTTTGTGTAGCTTCTTTGGGAGATAGCATCGAGTACTTGTGAGGAGTTTGTACTATGCATTTTCTCGCATGTTCTCTCCATTTATAATATACTATAGCCGGGGGTTTTCAGCTATAAGCTTTCCCCATTGTTATAGCATCATTTCTCTCACCTTCATATGATCTCATGATTGCTTATATGGTTTCTTGGGCACCCATTCCCGCGTACTTGGACAAATTCACTTAAAAACAGCAGTATAAAATCCCCCATACGCGACTATGCCCGTACTTTTCCGCGTGTATACGTGAGTCCGAAACTCGCGCCCTCTTTCCGCGCATGCCATTAAAAAATGATTAAAAAATATATAATTATTCCCTATTTTCGGCCGGGCTTCGATGGTTACTCGTGTAGTTCAACCACCCTCGAAAGACGTGGCCAACTCGTTTCCTTAACCGTTGAAACTACTGGAGGGGAGCATAAAAACCCTCATGTGTATGGCCTTAAGAGAGAGAGAGAATTATTGATATTATACTCTGTTGGTATTCCCCATCCAAGTCCGATTCCCCGTGCTCTCGCACTCCTTCTCAAGCCATTATGGTAGGAAACCCTCGTTTCCTTGAGATGCTCATCTCCCCATATGTCATCATTCGTATGCAATTCAGCTTTCGAAGGAGTCTTAGCGAGGCAAGGGGTCGGACTCGGATCTCGGGGACGTACTCGGGCACTCGCTCGAAGCGCCATGGGAGGATTCAGGTGATCTCTCCACTCGTTACTTTTGTACATGCTATTTATAATGGCCGTAAGTACCATGCTCGTTCCCGAAACATACGTGTTAGTGTATGCTTACATGTATGAGAAAATTGTTATTTAAGCATCTCATTATGATTTATCTCGATGTTTTATATCGATTTCCACTAACATTTAGAGTAGATATATGCCGTACAACCAAGCTTCTTCGTGCTTGTTTCTTCTTGTCTTTCGTAAAGCTAAGAAGGAAGGACGCGCTGCTAGCCTGGACCCCGCGGATCCTCGCCTCAATCGTAGGACCTACGGCAACTTTCTCATTCTACTCTATTTAGTTTTTCTTCCGAACGTGCATGGTTGTGTGAGTCCTTCTTAAGTAGCATGCTCGCTCTCGTGGAGGTTGTAACCCAACGAACCTCTTGGGTGATATTCCCCGAAACACCCATACATACCGTGTTAATGTGTGTGACGATTTGATGTGCTATCGCTTCTATTCTTCTCGCATGTGACAATTAACTGTAGAAGAGATTATGTGTTATGCATGCACGAAATTGATGCGTGATCAAAGGTTAATAATCCATTGAATAAGTGATTTATTCAAGCAAATTTCTCACATCTTCAAGTTCTAAGAATATGGCTACAATTGGCAATGTTTTGTTTCACTAATGTTTTCACGTGTGGCAAATTGTGGCAATTTTCCATTTTGAAGTGGATCGCAAACCTTGCACATTACTTTCTTGGGAAGACTCTTATGGTTTTTGGGGACAACATTTATATATATATTTTTCCAACCGCTTATCCAATTCTTTTAAAAAGTCAATTGTTTACATATTGGACATTTCTTCTCAAGTGTGTCTTCTATTTTCACTCGGTAAATTGTCAAAGGATTATTCTTGGATAAGTAACGATGTTGGTTTTGTAATTTCTATTTCGCGTGATGTTTTATGTAGGTTTTCTCGTTTGTAAACGTGATATTTGTTTTAAATATATGGACGCGTGATCCTATTGTTGACATCTTTTTCCATCGCATCACACCATTTTGTAATTTGTTCTCTCTATGCTTATATGCAGCAGCTATTGAAATTGGGAAACAAAGAAACATCGAAAGTGGCAACATAGTGCTTTATGATTTAATTTTACCTTAATTAAATTGGAAGACAAATTGTAATTTCATCTCATGACAACTTGTATTAGTTAACCAGTCATAAAGACTTAGTTAGCCCAGCTTAATTCTAGTTAAGGTTCAGTAGAAGAGGCATGTAGAGTTCTCCCATGATTTTAGGGGGTCCAATTACAATTATTTTATGGATTTGTAATTAGTTAACTCAATTAATTGAGTTAAAACTTCCGCCTTTTATCTAGTTCTTAACCGAGAGATGAGCTAGAGATAGGTCTTAGTGAATTAAATCCGATTTAATTCCACAATGAGTGATCAAATAGCTGACCGATAATTCGTTATAAATAGTTTTTGCATGCCAGCTTTAAGGAAGACCTCACTTGACACCGAGGTTAAAGGGAAGAGATCTATCTATTAGAAAATTGTACAAATTATGCATGAGGTCATCGGGACGTCTGAAGGCTATCATAATCATTAATTGGTATTTTCCTAATTAATAGGGGCTCAATTAGCCTAAGAATGCGTAAGGAAGCAAGCAAGCTAGGGAGAGGCAAGCAACCGGTCAAATATTGAACCAAACTTGTTTTTTGATCGCAAGCCATAACCGAGCTAGATTAGAGTGAGACACTACCGTAGTGCAAGAAGTTTCTTGCGGAGAAAGACCATTTTATTGTTTCATGATCTCGACCACATGCAATATAGAGATAGAGGGGTGTAAGTCGACCTTTATGGGACTAAATTAGAGCATATATTTAATTATCAATCTGGGCCAGTAGAATTAGAAACACACCAAAATATATGGACCTTAAATATAGTTTAGGTTAGGAAGTCATTGCTTAGGATTTGGAAAAGTGAAATGCATGTTGGAATAACAAGACAACTATTTCGAAAAGCAAGTAAACAAAACATGGAAAGAAAACATTTCGGATTTACTCTATCAAAGCATGTAAAGAAAGCATTCAAATTTACTCTTTGAAAGCATATAGACATGATTGGTCAATGAGATTAGTCTATTTTAAAATATGGAGAAGAGGCTCTACTCTAAGAGTCCTGGGTATCATTCCACATTCCTTCTATAATAAAAATTTCCAAGCAACTAGGAAAGAAGGATGACATATAACTATGAAAGCATGCAAAGTTAATATAGAAAGCTATTACAGAAGAAAGTGAATCTTGATTTAATCCAATCCTAGCTCATGGAGAAGAGGCTCTACCTCTAAGATTCCTCGTATACTTCCACATCCAAACTAGTCACCGAACATAGATCAATCTTCACAAAATGAAACATGGCCACACACAAAATTTTCACAATGAAATTATGTACAAATATTTACAAAGAAAGAAGAATGAACATACATATTTGAAACTAGCATATTCACAACTATAAACATTATTCCTGTCATGCCGAAGTGTACTTAGCTAAGAATGGGGCTCCACCTTTTCTCTCCGGTGCACACCATCAACTACAACACTTCGTTCAAAACTCATATATGATGCACAAGGAAAATGATAGAGCAAGTTTTAGTCTTCTACCTTATCTTCAAAAAGTAACAATCTCCAAAATCTTCCTCGGGGTCCTTTCTAACTATGAAAGTCTTGTTTAAAATAGGAAAAATCATAATAAGAAAATAAAAAGGCAAAAGGCAGAATAACTAATAATTATCTTAATCCACCTCACAAGGTCGAATTCATCGCTAGTTACACAAAATATGGGTGAATCCCATAAAATCATAAAACAACCCATTTTTCAGAGATTTTCTAAACGTATTCTGTCAAAGTTTCGACTCAACATCGACTGACACCTTAATCTAGCTAATTTGATTCGATCCAATAGGTGTTCATATCCATCCGTTGTTCCCATAGTTTCCATATATATCTTCTGGGCTTGAGCCCAAGTGTCCCGCAACAATGACTTTGAACGAGTGATTACAAGCTTTTCCAGCTTTGTAAAAAATTAATTCTAATGCTTAATTTTCGACAAAAATACTAAAATAATTCAAAAGACATAGTTTCGACTACATTGATGTGCATGGAACAAGAAAAATGAGGTGGATATGGTGATATAGTAGTGAGGAAAAGTGATAAATAATGAAATTTATATGTAAAAAATAAGCCAAAAATAGGAGACTAACAAAGTCTCGCTATGCATCAAGCATGTCCTTATGCTTCATCGATCCCTTCGGGATCTCCTACTTCTTCCTCTAGATGCTTCGATGTGGATAATTCTTCCAGCCTTTTCGTAGATCAACCTGGTTATTTTCATTAACCTCATCTTTTATGCCCTCGTCACCATGCCAATAAAAACTCGTTATTGGCTCGGAACTTGTACCATATGCTCATTCAAATTCCCCACCTATTATCTAGCCAGTACATGTAAGTGCGTTATTGAATCTATACTTGTGTTCTAGACTCTCAACCTTGTTCCTTGCCAATCCCCACTCGCCTTTAACTTTATTATACTCATCTTGCACTTCCTCTCCACTAGAGACCAAGTTAGGACACATCATGAGTTGTTTCATCTACCGGCCAAACCCTTTCTTTTTATCATTGTCTTCGTACCTGGAAACCGTGCTCACTTGTACTAACAACTCTCGTTAAGTTCTCCAAAGCCTCGAGCATAATATTTTTACAAGATTTTGAGCTTCAGCGGTGGTCCAAGTCAATTACCTAGAGAGTGGTAGTTAGATCTTGAACCATCCTCGCATCAATCATTGTTTTTACCACATCGGGAGAGAAAACTCGGCACCTTTTTTATTAAGCAATTGAGAATTCCTAGAAGATTCCTTCACAAAAATTGAGGCCATATGGAGGGCTCTCACAATTTCAGTAGATTACTTTTTCTTTTCTACCTTCACTAGAATGACCGCATGCAAGCCGAACAAAGAACCAAGAATCTTTCTCGATAGTCTTCTCTCTCACTCTGTGCAAGGGGCTCTTTCTTGCCATAAATCCGCACAAAAATAACTCGTCCCAATCCTTTTTATGACTAGGAGTTCATTTTCCAAATGAGCAATTGTTTTTCCCATGCGATCTACAAAATAAGGGTGGAAAGAAAGAACTAGGAAAATATCCCAAATAACATTGAATTTGAGAAAAATATCCACCATGAGCCTAATCGCCTCTTCTCACAGAAAACTCCATGTTTTAGTTTTTTGAATTTCACTTTCATTTGCTAAGAAAAATCCATGGAAAATAAAGCAGCCTTCTTAAAAAATTTCAGATTTTTAGAGAATCATGACCACCGTTTTTGGAATTAAATCTCAAGCATCTCTCGTTTCTAAAAAATGATTCCTTGTGGAAGAATTTTTAATATTCTAAAAAAACTCAGCAGAATGTGGCTCAGTACCTAACATATTGTTGGTGCCGCGCATCGTTTATGGTATTTTGCGATGAAAACCCCGCTTTCGTGTAATTTTGGATATCCTCGTAGCTTTGAGAACATTGCTTTACAACCTTGCTTTTCAAATGAATTTCTTTGAGAACCTTGTAGCTCGACAACGAAATCCACCGAGAGAGGGGTCTTTGAAAAAAATGTTTCGAAGGACTAATTCCACTACGCATTCCTTCAATTCATGAACTCCTATCGATTATTTTCCTTCTCGATGCCATATGCTTCCTTAAATTTGTCAAAAACTCAAACACAAACTCTTACCCGGAGCCGGCCGCCAAATTGATTTCCAAATCCACAGTATTTCACAATGCATAGATTTTATCCGCTTTACACATAAATTTGGGCATCATTTCCATGATTGGGTTTTCAAATATTCTAACGAAATATCGGGAATCTAATTTTACGAGATCTCACCCGATACTAGCAACCCATTGCAAAACTAGCACTTCCGAATTAAAATTGAGTTTCGTCCTCGAAATTTCGGGGTTTCTACAAACCTAGTGTATTCACAAGTTTCAACTTCATGCAAACTAAATAACAGTAAATCAAGTTGCTAGTTATGATGCCTACCTTCTCCTCGATTTGCGTTTCTCCCGTGTGTGAAATTTCAATTTTCACTATGAGAGCTTTGCTCCGTGCGTTTTTCCAACTTGTGAAGGTCTCGCTTCTTCAAGTTCTACTTCACACTCTCTTATTTCTTCCTCATTCCTCCCGTAGCTTTTATCGTTTCAATACTCCGCGTGCTCTTATTTTGGAAATTTATGGAGCCTCAATTAGATATTACTATATCTACCTGCTTCAAGAGCATGCCAAATGTTTTCAAGAGATGAAAATTGAGGTGTTGTGTTCATTAATCGTACAAGAACATGCACGAATAGAAATATCTTTTTATTATGTGAAAGGCCAGGATAAGAAACATTTTGTGGCATGCAAGTTTAGGTGCATGATAGTTGTTCACCTCAATTGATATTTAATCGTGGTACTTTCCACAATTTGTTTAGAAAGGCAACGTTCAAAATAAGTGATTTCTAAGAAGCACCTGCAAATATTACGTTTATCCAGCAAGTATTGAAAGATTACCTTACTTCGATGAATCATTTTCATGGCTTGCGCATTCTTTTGGTTTATTTTTTGGGACAAAAGCGGACATCGCTATGCCCACTACGATTTGTTTCGATTATTTTCTGGGCCTAAATCTAGCCGTCGCTTTTTGCTTTCAATGCTATACTCTTGTATTTCCCGGGTAAACTAACACTTTGGAATTTACGACATCACTCATTTCCCGATGAAGTCTACAAATTCATATGAGGTTTCTATTATGATCCGTAATACCTTAATACTTTTAGAACTCATATATATGATTTGAATTCATAATATTTTGTTTATTATGATTGCACTTCATTCTTGATAGTATTTTCTTCCTTATAGACCCTTGTACTTTCGAGGCTATTATCATAGTAGGCAACTTTGATATATCTCCATGATTTCAATAATAGGTAGCTCATTCCATTTCAAAGGCAGCTTTGATTTATTTATGTAGGTGTTCATTTCATGATCTCGATATCTCCGCCTTCTTTCCATTATCGGTGTAAGTACCAAGCCTTTTCAAATATCATAGCATGTAATGTTTCTCTAATCATAGTTTGTCATGTAATACTCGCTACTTTTTTCAACATAGTTTAATACGATAAACCGCCTTTTACAAAGAAATATTTGTAGAATATTTTTGTAGGTCTTGATATTAGAGAAAACAATTTCAAGCTTTGTAGAAGAAAGACAAGGTTCTTCTCCTTCTATAGATTTTGACTCGGAATACTTTGATTCCTTTCATGAAAACAATGTAAATGCTCCCCCTTCATATAAATCATCTATTTTTGCTCATATAACCAAGATTGTTGAAGAAAACTCTGTTTTCCATTCTATATTTATACAATCAATTCATGACATTATCTTTGACTTTTGAGCATCCCTCTTGTATATAAAATCTTTTTAATTCTTTTGATGTCCCTTTAAAAAAGATTGTTTTGCTTTAAAAATGACCATTCTCAAGGTCATTTTAAAATAGAGTATACCGTCCCTTATCGATCGTCTTGTATTTATACAGTTGAATTCCTTCAACTCGTGATTTTCAATGCCGCCTTTCTCGCACTATAACCGATGATGAGTACAAGGTTTTCTCGACTATTTCCAATGAAGTTTTTCTTTTAATTATGACTTATCTCTTCTTGAATAATAACCCCATTTTATTTCCTTTGCGAAGAACACTTTCTTTTTTCTCATTTTTCCTTGTTTGTGTAGGTTAAGAAAGGAGGTTTTCTATCCGATTTGGCTTCTATTTGAACTATGGAAAGGGTTTATGGAGGGTTTGTAGAGAAGGATGCATCAAGATTTAACTAGTCTTTCAATTACAAGTATTGTGTCAAAATCAAAAGCATTAGAAAAACAAAATTTAACTTACAGAACTTCCATTGGTTAATTGATGTGGCTTGATTGTAGAAGCATGCTCCTTCATATCTTTTTTTTTTGTAGCTTTTGAGATGAGGTGGTCTTTGAAAGTAGTTATTTTTTTTTCTTGATATGTTGCCATCTGAATTGTAAGCTTCTTTTCCTTGTGTAGGTCCTTTCAGATTTATTTACTTCAGATCCCTTCCCGTATATTTTGAATTTAAACTTTGCATGATGAACTTGAATAGCACAGTCCTTTTCTCAATAATGATATTGAATAGTACGGGTCCCTTTTTGAATAATGATAGATCTTGGAAATGTTCGGGTCCCTTTCCGAATAGTGATAGATGTTTAATGTTCGTGTCCCTTTCAACATAATGATAGAGGTTGAATGTTCTAATTTCGAGATGGCAAGGATAACAAAAGCATACCCTCGCTTTCTCGTTTTCCTCCCCCTTGCCTATTTTGAGACTTGTCCTCAAGTATTTATTTTTCAAAGAAGAAAATATTTGAGGGTAGCGTGAAATGAAATGAAAATAGAACTCTTTTCAGAATTCATACTAGCCAAATAGATAGGTTTTCCAGTATGAATTCGTATTCATACTATGCCAAGAACTCCGGATTTTCACGACGAAACCCCTTTATTATTTTTGACCTTTTTTTTAGTTTATTTTCTTTTTCTTTTTTCCCTGGATGGAAGGGGAGTATATGGAGTAGGGTTTGAAAGCTTATGAAAGTAAGTTAGGTTGAAGTCATGATCTAGGATTAGATGGATAGATGGATAATAGGTGTAGACTTCAACATGGATGTTCATGGAGCTTAACATACCGTATGGATGATGAATGAAACCATGAACAATATGAAATATGAAAGGTTTATTTGACAATGGATATGACTTGGAAGTGAACTTTTCTTCTTCTTCTTTTGATTGGATTCATGTCTTTTGCCTTTATCTCGATCCATCTTATATGATTGTTGGTGTTGTTGGTCAACAACTAAAAGAAAACTTCAAGAGATTTGAGTTTATTTGGATAAAATCAACATCAAGTGAATTTATTCTTTGTTTTTACTTGAATATTTTCACTACATATTCGTAGATATGAATTTTTAAAGATTGAATTTGAAAATTCCTTCGTCCATGCAGCTTTTACACCTTAAATCTTCTCGACCTCGCAAAAAAATAACACTTGCTCGCAATACAATATTAGACGTAGGGGGAAGAGAGTGTAAAGCCTCTCTTCTTCCAAGAAATATGTAATAAATGCTTGAGAAACAAGTCCAAATATGATATACAAAAGGAAAAATGCATTTTTTTACCCATTCGAGGAATGGTGGCCAACCTAGACGTCATAGTGGTATTTTGTTCAAAAAATATTTGATTTATGTACAATTAGAGTGATTCCAAAGCCAAGTTAAAGTGAATTCATATGGATCCTTCGAATATAAATAATTTTTCAAAAATCATTTAAAATGATATGTTAAAAATGGCGAAGAGTACCATGTTTGATAGAGCCGCTTTGTATATTTTTAACTAGACCAACAATCACTATTTGGAGTGTAAAATTTTCGTTAAATATTGGATTGACGTGATTCCACTTGGATATTAAAGTAGATTCATTTTTTTTCTATCCAAGCACAAACATTTTTTTTAAAAAACCTTAGGTTCGATATTACAAAAATTTCTCGATGAACATACCTAAGAGGCATAGTTTCACTATGCTGATTTTAAGACATGCAATCACTAAATGTGGCATAAATTTTTTCTTTTGACCTCCAAATGGGATGATTAAAATATTGTATTGATCTAGAATTGAATATTTTTCTCCCATATAAACAAGTTTTTAAAAGAATAATTTTTGGTATGTGAAATATGCCAATGAATAGGGGAAGACCTAGAATTGTCACCATGCAATTTTTTGACAAGCAATTAGTATTTGGAGCATAATTTTTTCATAAGATGCCTGATTGGAGGTGATTAAAATTTATTTAGAAACTAGATTACAAGGGCTATCTTCCTACGAATATAATTTAAAAATGTTTACATTAAACCCCTCAAATCAAGGTCGTACTAATTCAGTCCCCAAAAATTTCACTTGAGACCTAGTTTTTATTTTGATCATATCTTTTTGTTTTGTGATCCAAATTGAAAATTCAAAATGGGTTTAAAGACTAGATTTCAAGAGAATTATTTATTTATTTTTTCTTTCAAAATGATCATATATGGTTACACAAAATAGGATTGTTCTACTGCATTTTGCCATGAGTATTGAACAATGATTAAGAATTATTTATGAGAGTTTGAACCAAAAGTCTTATTGTGAACTCATTCCACCTATTTATTTATTTTATTCTATTCTATCCTACTTCGTTGTATAAAAAATAATTTATTCTCTCAAGTATAAGAGAATTTCCAATGCATCCATTTGCGTATTAAGATCATAAATAAATGCATATATAGGTTTGAAAAATACACCTTGATGAATTCTTGGACTTGAAATTTTACTTGATCATAAAGATTTGATGCTAAGGAATATTGAAAAATGGAGTGGTGTTGTGGCCTAATGACTAGTTGAAACCAAGTTTGAATATGATCTATGTTTTCTTGGCTCTCCTTAGTTGTCATATCACAAAATTCTTCTTGTGGAACTTGTTCAAAATCATGAATGCCAAGGGATCTTGTGATATACATGTTAGATATTCTTCAATTTATAGCTCTATTATTTGAACTTCGTCGCATGTGGTCCATAACTCATTGATCTCCTTACAAAGATAACTAGAAGAAGCTTCTAAGTTCTCTTCTCTGTGGATCCTCTTCATGGATGCTTTTTTCTTCTTCTAACTTTTGAAATGAATATTCATCCTCAGTGACCATTCTAAATTGTGGACAAGGATTTAAGAAGATCCTTGTGGTGGCATACCCTCCTTCTCTAAATGACTTCTTTATCATCATGTTTTTTAGATCTTTGTTTTGCAAATGGGTTTATTAGTTAGTGAGTTTTTATTAGTGGTTGGGGGTGGATCTACCTTCCTAATTTCTATGTATAAATGTGAATAACCATAATGAACAAGTTAGTATTTTTTTCTAAACAAGCTTCCTAACTAATTGTATCTAGCGTGTTTCGTGGAAACAATGCCGTAAAATGTAAGTCTAATTTATGGGACTAAATTAGAGCATATATTTAATTATCAATCTGGGCTAGTAGACTTAGAAACACACCAAAATATATGGACCTTAGATCTAGTTATATTAGGAAGTCAATTTTTAGGATTTGGAAAAGTGAAATGCATGTTGGAATAATAAGACAACTATTTTGAAAAATCAAGTAAAGGAAACATGTAAATAAAGCATTCATATTTACTCTATCAAAGCATGTAAATAAAGCATTCCAATTTACTCTATGAAATCATATAAATGATTGGTCAATGAGATTAGTATATTTTTAGAAGGTGGAGAATAGGCTCTACTCTAAGAGTTTGGGGTATCCTTCCACATTCCTTCTATAATAAAATTGCCAAGTAGCTAACAAAGCATGATGAAATGTAACTATGAAAGCATGTAAAGTTAATCTAGAAAGCATACAAGAAAGTGAATCTTGATTTAATCCAATCCTAGCTCATGGAGAAGAGGCTCTACCCTAAGAGTCCTCGTATCCTTCCACATCCAAACTAGTCACCGAACATAGATCAATCTTCACAAAATGAAACATGGCCATAAAAAAAGTTCATAATGAAAATATGTACAAACATTTACAGTAAAGAAGAATGAACATACATAATTGAAACTAGCATATTCACAACTATAAACATTATTCTATAATAAATTGTACTTAGCTCATAATGGGGGCCCTCCAACTTTGCCTGGTACAACCTTAAAAACACAATAAGCTACAAAACTCCATTCAAATCATATACGATGCATAAGAAAAATGATAGAGCAAGTTTGAGTCTTACATTATCTTCAAAAAGTAACAATCTCCAAAATCTTTGAGGGGTCCTTTCTAACTATGAAAGCATTGTTTTAAATAATCCAAATCATAACAAGAAAAAGATAAAAAAGGCTATAAAAACTAATAATTATCTTAATCCAAATCACAAGGTCGAATTCACCGCTAGTTACACAAAATATGGGTGAATCCCATAATATCATAAAACTACCCATTTTTCAAGGGACTTTCGAATGACCGGTCAAGTTTGACCATCGTTGACCGACATTAATATAGCTAATTTGATTCGATCCAATAGGTGTTCATCCATCCGTGGTTCCCATAGTTTCCGATATATCTTCGGTTTGAGCCCAAGTGTCCTACAACCATGACTTTGAAAGAGTCATTACAAAATTTTCCACTCTGCTGTCAAAAATTTAATTCTAATGCTCAATTTTAACAAAAATACTAAAATAATTCAAAGACATAGTTTGACTACCTCGATGTGCATGAAAAAGTAAAATGAGGTGGATATGGTGATAAAGCAGCTAGAAAAGTGATAAATAATGAAATGTATATGTTAAAAAGAAGCCAAAATAGGAAACTAATAAAGGGTTTTTCGAGCCGCTTCTTTCCCGATAGATCTTGTGTTGTGCGATTGATTTACTTCTTTCTCTTACTTGTTATATGATCGTGCGATCGTGTTTTGTTTTCACAAATTTTAGGACTCAATATATTGTGTTAGTACATTATAAGATCGCATTAAATCCCATTGGTATAATTTCTTCATGGTAGGAATCACAATAGAAGAGAAGAAATTGAGTTTGTTTTGAATAGATTCGAATTTGCGGATTTATTCTTCGGGATCCAGACAACCGATCAAGATGTATTTCAATGGTTTGAGATTTGAATATGCCCTTGAGGGAAATTAGAATTACATATCATGGAAGGACGGGATGGAGGTAGTGCTCGAGGACAAAAAGAATGAAGGAATTCATAGACAAGTGATAGTTTCCCCGCGCTCGCAATAGCAGCCAGCTTGCTCAACTTCTTGATGCATGGCAAAAGAAGGTAGCAAAGGTGAGAAGGATCTTGTTGGATGGAGTTCAAGATCATAATTTCTCTAGTCTCCATGGGAAGGAAACTCCATATTCTATGTGGAAGGCATTGATGACACCTATTTTAGAATAACAATGCCCACAGGAAGTTGAGCGCAAAAAATACAAGCTTAGAAAGATCAAGTTGGAGGAGGGCGACACAATCCAAAAATACTTGACGAAGTTCACTCAATGTTGAGATGAGCTTGGAAGTGTTGGTCCGACTATTGTCGATGATGATTGGTGAGACTATCACTTTCTAGGCCTTCCCAAGCGCCGACATACTTACCAGGACTTGGTGATTGGGAGGGATAAGCTACCATACTAGGAGCAATTATGGTATGATTTGGTACAAGAATAGATAAGGCGAAGCACGTAGACAAGACCTCCTCGCAAAGAAGAAGATTTTTCATTGGTCGAAAAGGAAAGAAATCCAAGGGAAATAAGTCACAAGGAAAAAGAGTGCATGAGAGACTTGTCCAAGATCAATTTTTTTCTTTCATTGTCACGAGCATGGGAACTATGCCTCAAATTTTTCCACGAAGAAGGCAATCGAGAAGGATGTTGCATGTGCAAAAGTGGGTGAAGCTCTAGCTTCATAGTTTGAGCTTCATTTTACTCTCATTGCATGCATGGCTATCACCGTAATGGGATGCATGTGGTATGTAGACAACGATGCCTCGTTCCAAATGATGGGGAGTTGAGATCTCTTCGCTGACTTGGAGGAGAAGGACCTCCACAGAACATAGAGTTTGGAGATGACGGGAGGTATAGTGCGAACAAACTAGCTACAATTACCTTTTAGATGGAGTTTGGCTCCCCTCCTCGCACTCGGAATATGTTTTGTTTGTTCCCGGGACTAAAGAAGAATCTTGTTTCCATAGCGGTATCGGAAGACCGTGGTTATGATGTCATATTTAGAAAAGGAAAAGGTGTTCCTTAGGCACATCACCACGGGATGGGTGAAACAGACGACTTTGTAAGAGTCAAGAACCCGTATGCTCTCAAGGTCGAAGATGTCATGCAAAGCTTTGAGGAGCAAAGCAAAGGTTAGTTACTTGGTGGTTGAGAGGGAGCATAAATTAACTCTCAACTCGCAGCCTCAAAAGTAGTCTCAAAAGGTTGTGGAACAACCACAATTGGAGAATAAGAGAGGAGACCGAGTGGAGGCATCCACTCAGCGTACACCTCCGAGCAGGGGAAAATTTCGAGCCGCATTGGTAGAGGGAGCACATGCATCCATACCTCCGTGAGAGGTAGGGTGATGTGCGAAATAATCCCAAGAGAAGAAAGTGGGCGGGATCCATTGAGATGGATTGTCTCATGGATCGGACTCGGCTACGAGGGGCCCACAATACACAATATTAGGAAGGATCAGAGAGTAATTGATGTAGCCAGGATGTCAAGAAGACATAAATCGAGTGAAAAATGTCGGATGATGAATCACGCATTAGAGTTGGCAATGTCGCAGCAGAGGGCACAAATGAAGAGTCGCCAGAGCGCCGAGTTTTTCAATAGACAAGTGAAGTAACTAGTAGCGAGAGAGACTTTGATTAAAAATGCATCATTCCGATTAAGTTTGGATGCTTTAGAGTTTCGTGTTGCGAGTGGCCCAAAACAACACTAGAGAAATGTTACATTTAGAACAATCCAAAGGTACCGTATAAAGATAGATTGAATTCATTTCTTGTTGGGAGAGGAGTGTTGAAATTGGAAAGCAAGAAACATTGAAAATGACAATAAAAAATGGAACCCGTAAATGGCATCATAGGGGCTTTTGATTTAATTTTCCCATAGTTAAATTGGAAGAAAAATTGTAATTTCATCTCATGGCAACTTCTGTATTAGTTAACTAAGTCAAAAATACTTAGTTAGCTCAGCTTTAATTCAAGTCGAGGGTCATAGAGGAGACATGTAGATTTATCCCATGATTTTAGGGGGTCCCATTACATTTATTTATGAGTTGTAATTAGTTAACTCAATTAATTGAGTTAAAATCATTTTAACTAGCTCTAACTAAAAGATGAGCTAGAGATAGGTCTAGTGAATTAAATATGATTTAATTCACAATGATTGATCAACCAGTTAACTAATAATTATCTATAAATAAATGTTATATGTCAGCTCTAAGCAAGACCCAGCTTGAGACTAAGGTTAAAGGGAAGAGATATACCAGCTTGTACTATAAGAAAAATTGTACATATCATGCATGAGGTCATCGTGAAGCCTTGGAAGGATTGCAAAATCATTAATTGGTATTTTCCTAATTAATAGGGCCTCAATTAGCCCAATAATGCGTAAGAAAGGTAGGCCAGAAGAGGCAAGCAACATGTTAAATATTGAACCAAACTTGCTTTTATTGCAAAGCCGATCCGAGCTAGATTAGAGTGAGACAATCGAGGAGTGCGGAGGTTTCTCATTGGGGAAAGAGAATTGTATTGTTTCATGATATCGACCATATGCAATATAGAGACAAGGGGGGTTTTGAGCCGCTTTATTTTTCCGTAGATACATCTGTGTTTTGCGATTTATTTACTTCTTTCTCTTACTTGTTATGTGATTGTACAATCGTGTTTTGTTTCCGCAAATTGTGAAGGATTCAATATCTTGTTTTATAATCCCATTGGTATAATTTCTACAATTGTTAACATGGGTCCATGTTCTATGTGCAAGGAGGTTGTTTCTATTAGCATTATTTGACAATGGACATTACCCACGTTGTTATGTTCATCTATTGACAAGGTCTGCATAATGGATATGCAATGGACGTATTTCAAATGACACTATTGTTGTATGTTTGATTTGAAACGTTGTTGCATTGGTAATAATTGATAATGCTCCTAGTAAAAAATCACCATTCTTGTATGTTTACTTTGAATAATATTGTTGCCCATTGCAAACAAACCGGCCCACCTTCGATGCCACCTTTTTCATATGGCATTTCCATATTAATCACAGTGCTTTCCAATTTGCAATTTTTTTTGAGTTTTCATGAAATCATTTGATAGATATTTTTGTAGACAATGCAATGCATCTTGTGAATTTCATATGATTGAATTGCATAATGATTGTACATTTTAAAGTCTTAAGGATTCTACGTCAAATTCGATTGCCATCAACTAGCAATGTGCAAAGAACATGCTATATCCAAAAAATGGATGTAGTATTTTTTCGTTTGTGCAATGCATGTAATTATATCCTATGATTCATTTTCTACCAATAAGTTTCTAGATATTTTCAAAAAGGGAGAAAAGTATTCGAGTGTATGTTGCAATTTATCGTTCTATTTTTTTTGTACAACAATGGTTAATAACTTCCATCGAGAGGGTTCTCATCATGGAACATTGTATGCAATGGATTTGTCGTTTTATTTGAGCCGAAGAGAAAATACCTTTTCTTTCTGTGATTTCCTATTGACAAATTTAACCATTTTTCCAGCCAACATATGCAAAATTTATCTCCCCATAGTCCTTGGTCATTGTCAATAAGACTATTTGAAGCAAGGAGACACATTCTAAGCAAATGTGTTTCGACGTCATGAATTCCATGAAGTTGATACAAGAAGTGAGGTGCTAGGTCATAATTGAGTGAATATATTGCTTCTATTTGACCTTGTTCAAGGCATATCAAGAAGTGGTCTATTGTTCCATTTCAAAAATTCAATAGATGTATAACGAAAAATGCAGAAGAACTTAAATTGCATTGAAAATACAATCACTCAAGTGTATGAAAATGCTTGAAGTCTAAAAAATATTATTGGCTTTCAAGACATTGTCAATGGTGGAATCATTATCACATTGTTGTTTTGACTCATAATTGTTAACATCAATTATTTCAACCATCTTTCTCTAGTTTTTTGTTTGAGAGGATTTTTGTTAAATTGGCAAGATAAATGAAATTGTATTGTTGCAAAAATGTAAATATTTGTAATAGTATAGGAAATTTGTGTTTGTGATGAAACAATAACAGGAACATAGTGCAATGCAATGTCCAATTTTGTGGTAAGTTAGGCTAAACTATATTAGATCAAAAGAAAAATTTACATAGGCGTTGCGTTGAGATGTTAGGCGGTGCTTTTCGACCAATCCCAACCTTAGAGGCTTTCAAAATAGTGCGGGTTTGGGGTTGCCTCCTAGGAGGAAACCAACTCTTTAATAGCATCAAATATTCATTATTTACAAAGTGTGTCGTGACACATATAAAAAAATATCTCGTAGTATGTGCTGAAATAACATAAAATATAAATGAACCAAGTAGCAACGTAGTCATGGTGTTCCTTCATCATCCTCTCCGTAGCAAGGTCCTCCTCCTCGATGCGGCATCCATATTCATCCGTACTCTCGCGCAATGGCCTTCTCTCAACAGACGCATTTGCGGGGGCTTTGTAGTGGTCGTACGAGATGATAGGAGCGACTGGGTACTCGGCATCCGGAACTCTCATCCAAACTCCACTTGAATCTATGATCCACACGTCCGCATCCTCTTCCGAGGCCTCTGGAACCAGGAGAGGCTCGGTTTTTTCGAGGAGTGGGTAGCTCAAAGTGCACAATGGTGGACGTCCTCGCCTCTTCTTCCTCCTCGATTCTTTGGAGCCAAGGTGATCACATCCTCGGGTGTGCTCGCACCGTTGTGGTGCTTCCCCGTCATGGTCGTGTAAGAAGAGGAGCCTTCAATGGATTCCAAAGGGTGATCATTTCCGTGTTGATAGTGACCCGAGAATGAACCTCTTTGCTATCCTCGATAGTCTTTGGCGCCGACACGCAGCCATGGGGGGACTAATGTACAAAGAGGGGGAGACCGGTCTAAAAGCAATGAAGTGCACAACGGAGAGCGCATAGCGCAGAAGCATGGCAGAGAGGTACGCAATGGAGGGTTACACAATAGGGGGCGCGCAACAAGGGTGCCCGCATCGAAATCCCGCGTTGGGATGAATCTAAAGAAGTGGGGAGTTCTGAGAGGGAGGCACTCGCCTAGGGGGACGTCGCGGGGTGCGCAACTTGGAGGGAATCAGCAGAGAAGCACCTCGCGTGTAGCACTAGTAAGGTGGTGCACATCCGGGAGAGCGCGCAACGGGGGAGCGTGCATGGAAATTGAAGCGGTAACAAAAGGTTAAGGGAGGAGGCGAAGAAGGATTTGGAGGACGACCGGAGCGCGAAGGGATGACAAAATGAGGACGGACTATGCCTTTTGAAGACTTGTGGCACGAGCGCAAATGCCGTGGCGATTTTGTGGCACACTCGCATATGCGAGTTTCGGGGACATTTTCACATGGGATTGCATGTAATTCGGTGTATGGAAGAAGATCAAGTGCAACAAAGTGCCCATGTGAATGATTGTTGAGAGGAGGTTTTGCGTCGCGTTAAATCCGGGACTGACAGGCAGACATCGTCACTTGCATGGCGAAGAACTGCTTCGCACATTCATGACATGTCACCTGCATCCGGGAAATGTCCAACTCAACTTAATCGTCGCTACCCCCATGTATTGCAAGAAACCTTTGTAGAAGAAGACAATGAGTTTTCCGTATGAGTTTTTATATCTAGAACCAATAAGATATGAGATAGAACGAAAGAAGGTGGAGACTTCAAGAAAGGAGAATGATGACCAATGAATAGACAAAGATGGACATGCTTTGTCTAGTTTCTCTTGCGTGGTAGTGTAATCTATATTGTTTGACCTTTTCACAATAACCAAAAGCATGATATTGAACTTTGAAACAAGCAAATGCAAGTTGCAATTGCAATAAAAGACATGATTGTTTTTTTGCAACTCTTATCGCATCCATAAAGAAACACATTATTGGGTAACAAAGTATCTAGGATTATTTGATTGGTCATCGTTTTGTTGGGAGTGAACTATTAGCAAATTAAATTTTATTTATAACAAAGGTGCTTTCTCTTTTCTATGTTTCTAATTTACCTATAACAAGATTATAACAAGATTTTGCAATAGTCGATAGACTAAATGTGCGGATCATGAAATTGAAAACAAATATGGAGAATGTTTTTATCCGAAATCCTTGATATTAATGAGGAGAACATATGTAAATGGAAAATCGTTGAACTTAGTACATGACGATAAAATTGGATTAATAACAAATATCACTAGTTAGAAGACAAGAAAAGTTTAAACTAATTGGCACCATATATCAACATCCAACTTTCCATGAATACAATAAACCATATTATAAGGGGCACACTTAACACGATGATGCATATACATAAAATATTACTTAATATCATCCATCATTCAATAAAAAATTTTCTTTCAACCTAAGTGCATATCTCTGCTCAACACCATCATCAAAACATAAAAAATGTAATTCTGCCTTGTAGAATATGTAGCTCTAAATTGGATGGAAGTGGAAGTTTTTTATAATTGTGCAATTATTTTTTCGGGTAATTGCCTAAAATTCTCTCATAAGGTGTCATAAATTCTATTTATTAAATTGATTATTAAAAAAATATTTAATGTATTTTTCAAAGGATGCTAGTCCATTTTTAATTGTCAATTTCATTTTTAATTTAATGTCCATGCCTTTTTCAATGAACTAACTATGTCTATAATTTTGAAGCTATTACTATCATGTTTCCTTTTATTCTAGGCTTTTGTTGATATCATTTAGGACTTGTGCAATGTGAGCTACCATGCTAACCACAAATTTGATAAACCGTTCTAGTAACAAACTATTTTTTTTGTTATTTCTTTCACAACTTCATTCTTGTTTGAGACTTGTCATATAAAGTTTATAGCATTTAAATATAGCCAAATGTTTGTGAATGAGATTTTTCCTTAATTTAAATTTTTCATGTCAAATTTATGTTGCAAAACTCATGACTTTATGTGTAGTTAAGTTTAATAGGATGGTGCATGTCAATCCAACCTACCCCAAAAGATTGTATTGCAAGGGAAACAACCATTTTAACTTGATCAACATTCACTAGTTCCTAGATTTTTCCAATTTCTCCTTGAACATGAGTTTAGTACCGCAAAATATATGAATTCATATTTACACAATAAGGAAACCTTGGGTTTATTGGATTAAGTGTTCATGGCATGGCTCCGTCAACCCGTCCAATTGTTTCGCTTAAATTATGTTTGAATTAATTTCTTAGGTTGTTTCCATAAGTGAAATGTATACAAGAATTAGAAAACCATGACAACCAATTGACAACTTTCACTCTAATATTAGTTCAAACCCGAAGTTTTAGACATATACAGGGAATAAATACAAATATTTCCGAGTTCATTGCATTTGTATTTAGTCTTTTTACTATTCAAATTATTTTTGTAAATCTCTTCTTTAATCATAATGCAAGGTGAAAAAGATTCTTTGTAATTCTAGGTGTATTTTCTAGAAGATAGAAACATGAAGAGACTAACTCAACACTCATTATCATAAAAGAGAAAAGTTTCCATAACTTTGTCACCATTTCCTCTTTATTAAGGTTTCATTGATTTGAAGTATCAAAAAATAAACTATGAATGTCATATTGATTCACATCTCTACATCGATTAAAAGCATTAGGTTTTGTGAATCAATAAATCCATAAGTTGAACAACACACATAAGTCTATTGCATGGTGACCTATGACACTCACTCAACATCATCTAGATATGAACATACATATTTCACCCAACAACAACAACATGTGCACCAACGTAAGTTGCATCTAATCCACTTGCTAGCACATTTTGTATCCAAAATATCCACTATTGCTTCTTTTCTTCATCTCCAACTCCATAATCCACTTTGTGACTATCCAGTGGCTTCCTCTTCCATGTATTGTTGTAGCAATTTTGATGGTTGCATGATAGCAAATTATATTTTCAAACTATTCACAGACTCCATAGCATTTCTGTTAACAATCCACACTCAAATTAGTACATGAACTCAATTTCATTGCATCATGAAGACAACAAACAATGCAAATCTTGCTACCCTCAAATTGTCAACTTTTCAGGATCTAGTGATTGCTAAATTGATTCTTGGAAAGATTAAATGCATTGGATTATAGTTTCCAATCAGAATCAAAGTTAGATACACATTAAAATTAACACACATGCTTAAAAAACTTTGCACATGCATACAATATTTGTACCTAACTCTATGATATATGTAACCAGATTCCTTTGATTCTGTATTTGAGTATAAAAGAGAAAATAGAAAAAAATGAATCTTGCAACAAGTTCCTTTGTCTCCCACGATGGTAGCAAAAGCATTGCATAATCACTCCATTCTATAAAGAATTAAAGATTCTACTCTATGTAATAATATTTATTAAGGAATTGTTAGCGATAGGAAACTAACTAGTTATAAGATAAAAATTATTTCCCAATAAATATATATAATTAGAACCTAGTTATGAAATGATTCAAGTGCTTGTGACAATATCGTTCTGGAAGGACTCATTCTCGAGACCTCATTCAATAATCTGTCGAAAATTTCGAGTTGGGATGGTGTGTGAACTTCCTGTGTGTAGGGGGTGAAAAGTGAGGTTTTCATTGGTAAGAAAGGCAGTTGCTCAAGAAAAAGGATGCCAGAAAAATAAGGCAAGAGCAGGTGACAGAGGTTGAGGTACGACAAATCTGTCAAGTTAAATATTGCTGTCAGTCTAGATGAAATCATGAAAATATTTTAGCAAATCCCTATACGTTAAATGAGATTTTTACAAATTTTTATTAAATTTTTACAGAAAGCGTATATAGGCATACTTGAGCCATAAATAAAAAATTATCAAAAAACTGGCAAAACCATAATCTCAATACGTAAACAGAAAAACCCTTTAGAAAATCAGATATTTCAGGAGAGTGTTATAAAAAAATTACTAATGTTGTGAAAACCAAAACAAAATCGCGAGGTTGTGATTTTTTTCTGAAAACAACACACTTGAGGTTGTGATTTTTTCGGAAAACTACATACTTCTATAGCGCTTGGAAACCATAACAGTGAAAGAAATTTTACTTTATCTTTACCTTTTCCTTTTATATGAAATTTTACTTTATCGTTGGAAACCATAACAGTGAAAGAAATTTTACTTTATCATCTTTCCTTTTATATGAAATTTTACTTTATCCTTATCTTTCCTTTTATATTCTGGTAATTTCATATTCAGGATTTATCGCCTACCCCTACTCTTATATAATATGACTGCTCAAGGCGGGAGAGAAACGTATCTTATTCACAGTGATACCTAGTTGCAGGTAGTTTTCCAAAGTTGTTTTTGTATCTTTACTCATCTTTTTTTCTTTATTTAAATTTTGTCTTTTGAGTCATTTTTTCATTCACTTTTTTATTCATCAGATTGTTTTGAAGATGGATTCTATTCTCGTTGAGATTTGAAACAACGTTCACTTTTGTTTGCCCATCTATTTAAATCTTATTCTCTGCGTCATTTTTTTCACTTTTTATTCACTTCTCATTCATCGAGCTTTTCTGAAAATAGATCCCTGCTGGAATTCGAAATGTCAACAACCATTGTTTGATCACATTATAGATAATCCAAAAATCTACTAAATTCATTAAAAAATATTAAAAAAAACAACAAACATAATCACACACCAAAACATAAAATAATTAACCAATGCTTTTAACGATTAATTGATTACAGATGTATTTTCACAACGCACATGGTTTCAAAATGATGAAAAGTTATGAGCAGTGTGTATCGATTCACAAATTTTGTCCCTACGTCGATTTTAGTCACCGTTAACGGATGAATGAACATTCAATGCCTTTATAGAAGAGAGGAATAACCTCATTCTTGAGTTTTGTAATCACCCAACTTTTCGCATTGTCTAAGTGAGTCCATCATCGAGGTAGACGTCCAAAGATCTTTGAAAAGAAGAGAAATTAAGGCAAATAATAGAGGTATATATAGTGAATGATGAGGAGTTCATGAAAGGTTGGCTTTATGATGACAACAATTGAAATATTTAATTCAATTTATTATATATATATATATATATATATTATTTATTTATTATTATTATTTATTATTTTATTTTATTTTTATTTATTTATTTATTATTATTTTTAACTAGATTATATGTTCACCGTTGCGGCTGCGATACCACTCTATCGTGAGGACCTCTCACACGCTTTGCATCGCAAATCGCCAACGAGTAGATCGGCTCGCGTGAAAAGGTCGGTTCTTATAATCATTCTCTCTTTATTTTCGCAAGTACAAATGGACTCTTTCGTAAAATACGCATCTTCTCGAGCAACTTGAAGAGCAAGATAAAGCTCAACAGACCCTCTCGGGAGAAATGTTTGCTTCTAGTAGTAGTCGAGTCACAAATAGGTCGGATCCTTGTATGAAGAAATCGAGCCACGAGCTAAAATGGGTTCTACCCAAGATCTATGCTTCACAAGTTTATAATGATCTTGGTGTTTGGCATTTAAAAGCCGCCACTAGAATAACAATAAAAGAATCCATTAGTTCTATAGAAGAAAACTACGATCGTGTATAGATTAATTCCATTATTAAATCCAAAAGGAGCTAGCGAGTAAGCAGAGGCCGGGCACACAATTCTCCGCATCTCGGATGCATCGCAGTAGGAATCCAAGCACTTGTCCATCAAGGAGTTGATCTCATGTGCTGTTAGCCACTATCGGAGACTTAACACATAACAGTATACAGATTCCTTAATTGGAGGAATAGTTGCACCCATTATCAAATGCAGTCTTGTGTGGTTTGATCGTTATCCCAATCTCTCTCGTATATGTATTTGATGAAACATTGATGAGTATTTTGCAATTGCAAATCCAAACTATCGGATTTGATATGAAGAAAAAAGAGGAATAATATTGCCATACAATTTTAGAGGTTGTTTTCGTCATACCACCACTCTATTTCCTACGAGTCCTCCATACTACGGCCCAGTCAAAAAGCCGAGGTAAAACGTAGTTATGTGCAGTCTAAAAACCAAAGGTTGAACATCAAGCTATAAAGTGGGAGGATCTATCTTCTCTGGTCATCGGGTTGTGCTAAATCCAAAGCCTCTCTTCTGAACAAAAAATAAATTCTCTAGTATCACGGGAAAATCAATCCACAACCACTTTGTCTTTCCCAAGAAGATCTACGATAGATGATGCGTAGGATTGAAGCCAAATGTAAAAAAAGTCTCCATTGTACGTTCCTCGTGACTAGAAGTCATATGCATGTTCCAAAAATTCAAAAATTTCGTCATCATACAACTTTATTTGAGTTTGCTTTTGTTAATCAATTTCAATCCTTTACAAGTTGAATGCCCTCAATGTCATCGGTCTGTTAACTTGTAAAGGATTGAAATTGACTAACAAAGCAAACTCAAATAAAGCCGTATGATGACAAGAAGTTTTTACAATGTCTGGAACATGCGAGTATATGTCACGATCGAGAGCAATGTACAATTGAGACTTTTTACATTCGGCTCAATCGTCACGCTCGTCTATTGTAGATCTTCTTGGGAAAGACAAAGTGGTCGTGGATTAATTTTCTTTGATATTAAGCAGAAGTGATTTTTTGTACGAGAGAGAGGCTTTGGATTTGGCACAACCCGATGTTCGTGAAAAGATAGATCCTCCCACTTTATAGCGTGATGTTCAACCCTTTTGGTTTTTAGGATCTGTCATAACTACGACATTGGTTTTTGACTCTCTGCCGGGGGCATGGAGGGATGCTGCAGGGAAATAGAGTGGTGGTATGGCGAAAACAACCTCTAATTGTATGGCAACATTATTCCTCTTTTTTCTTCATATCAAATCCGAGTGGTTTGGATTTGCAATTGCAAAATATCGGCCAATGTTTCATCAAATACATATACAGAGAAGTTGGGATAACGATCAAACCACACAGGACCATTTGATAATGGTGCAACTATTCCTCCAATTAAGGAATCTGTATACTTGTTATGTGTTAAGTCTCTGGCAGTGGCTAACACATATGAATCAACTCCTCGATGGACAAGTGCTTGGATTCCTACTACGATGCATCCGAGATGCGTGAATTGTGTAGCCCAGCTTTCTAGCTTCTGCTTTGAAGCTCCTTTGGATTTAATAATGGAATTAGCTGTACACGATCGTAGTTTTCTTCTATAGAACTAATGGATTCTTTTATTGTTATTCTAGTGGCAGCTTTTAAATGCCAAACACCAAGATCATTATAAACTTGTGAAGCGAGAGATCCTGGGTAGAACCCATTTAGCTTCGTGGCTCGTCTTCATACAAGTGATCGACTCATCTGTGACTGACTACTACTAGAAAGCAAACATTTTTCTGAGAGGGTCTTGTTGAGCTTTATCTTGCTCTTCAGTTCTCGGAAAGATACGAGATTTTCCGAAAGGGTCCATTTTGTACTTCGAGAAAATAAAGAGAGAATGATTATAAGAAAGCTGACCTTTTTCACGAACCCGATTGACAAAGCGCACCGCTCCGATACCAATTTTACTGCAGGACCTCTCACATAGGTTTGCATCGCAAGCGCTTTCAACTAGAAGAGCGGCTCACTTTCGAGTTTCTTTTTGCTCCTTTAAGAGACCCTATGCGAACCCATACACGAACCTACTATCACGTTCACACTTCTTTCGGCTCTCTCTGCAGACTTCCTTCTCCTTTTCGGCCTCTTCGTGTCCCTCGGTGATTTCGCAAACGTCCGACGAACTTTTCGGCGATCAAAAAAAGAAAACAATACTACCCCAAGTGGACATTCATAAAGCTCGGAAATTAGCGCGTTCTTCTCATGCGGAACAAATACTTCTCTTTATTGATATTCAAAATGATTTTGCGACCGGATTACAGTACTTATGGACTTCGTGATCTCTTTCCGAATATCGAGTGCTGAGTGGCATTTACTAGTTGCTACTCAATAAATGAGCGAGCGATACCGGAGGCTATCGCGCATTGCGTACTCGTCTCGTAGAACAAACACACAAGTTTTACGAACGGACTCAATCTATGATCGGTGCCACTTTAGGTTCTTGCCTATGCCGAGGCACATAGACACGCAGGCTTCTCTCGATCACCTAAGGACTTGAGTCTTAGCACCGTGATGCAAGCGGATCGCAAAAATTTGCGCAGAGATGCGGAAGCGGGGAGCTTCGGCTCGACTCGGACTCAAACACAAATGACTCTAGACTCTAGACTCTCCCCGAATGCGAATGCCAAACAATGAGCCTTAACCCTCCTTATATAGGAAAAGAGGGGGGACAAACATTTGCTTGGTCCGTTGGATTAATGACACGTGGAGGAGAATCATGGCTTTCGGGTAACACCGAAGTGACATCCGCATCGAGATTCATTCATCCGACACTAACATGTGAAGTGTGTGTACATTACACTGTGGATACCTTTCCCTGTACAGAGGCCCACGAGGAAACAAAATAATTATATACAGAGAGGATGCTTTTTCGGACAAGTGAAAGCCCTCGGGAAAATACTTGTCACTGTAAACCCGTGATTGGGTATCATCACATTATGGATAATTTTGTTTTAGCGGAGCCCACTAGAACCGCTTGTATTGGTTTCGACTGATCAAGACCAGTAATTCAGGAAACCTCAAGTCTTGGATACGGATCATACGTCCCCAAGCTTTAGTATAAATTCTTCGACAATCATGGGTTTATTTAAAATGATCTGATGTTTTACCTTGGTCAGAACCAACCATTGTAATTGCATTTTCTAGTAGCAATTTAATATTGGGTTTACAAGTTTGTATTCAAGTTGGCTCAAATCACGGACTGTTTGACATGGACTATGAAAACATTCTCCCCAAGTGCTTTCTAGACAATCATTGCATTGGCTTTCAAAATATGATTCATAGTAGATTGGATCCATGCCATATGCGCTTAGTCCATAAACAAACCACCGAGTCACATGTCCAGGGGGCATGCATAGTGGGGCTCGATTTATCCAAGTGGGTCCAAATCCGAGCTTGGTGTGGTGAGTCTCACCGCGCCCATCTTTATTCAACAGATCCCACCAAAATTTGCTTATATCTGCAAAATTGTACACGATGTCGGGAAAAAATCAAGTCGGGATTGTTACCTGGCCATGTCTGGTACCTTCCTCCAAGTATATTCTCTAGGCCACCTTGTGCGGTTGATTGTATAAGATTTATAGTAGATTCTTGTTACATCACTTCCACCCAGTACAAATGACTAACGAGATCACAAAAATCTTGTGAGAGGGATCTTTACGCTTCATAAGAGGTGGTCATACTTGTGGAATATATCATGTCATGTATCCACTTATTTCCTTTGGGGTAGACCCCGCCTTTCGGGTACAAGATGCATAATATCGGTATGGATTTGCGATTTGCATCAAGTACTTTTGTATTTACTAAGTCGCCATGTCGGCCTCCATTTCTCTTTTGTACACAGCCCCATGATTCATCATCCGAAACAGACTACGAGTGTCTCTTTTTGTTGTGCATGATCCCATTACGTAATAATAACCATAACATGGTTATGATCTTCTTCTTGTTCCTGTTCTTGATGCTCGATGAATTCTCTGCTGAGAAAATCATGTGAGAAGTATCAATTCCCTTTAATATGCTCAACCTTAAAATCGAAATTAGCAAACAAAGCTTGCCATCTTGCAAACTTAGCATCTTCGGGGGTTCTTGATAGTTTTACTCAAAACTTTGTCTAAGGCCTTTGCATCAGTTCCGAGCGAGAAAAAATTTTGTTAGCTAGATGAAAAGAGAACTTGTCGACACGGTTCCAAGCGACCTTTACTTCTTGTTCTATTGTGGAGTAATTTTTTTTCAGCTTTACTCCAAGTTCAGATATCTTGCACAACCTTTTCTTCATCTTTCATACTTTTGTCGGTAGAGTCTCTGTTTGAGCACACCTCCCCAAACCAATATTACTGGCATCCGATTCTACAATCTTGAAATATCCATCTTCTGCAACATGAAGAATGGGGAGCTTTCTTACCTTCGCCTTGATTTGTTTGATTGATTCTGTATGAGCTTTTGTCCAAGGCTTAGGATTTTTTTTGAGTCTACGGTTTAGGAGAGACCTATCAATTGCACAATTTGGATAAAAATTGCTTACATAATTTAAGCAACCCAAAAATCTTTGCGATTGGGTTTTATCCGAATAATGTCCGGAAATTTATCTCGCAAATTCAATAGCATGATTTTGTAAAGCAATTAATCCATTTTCTATGGTATGCCCCAAAAATTTGATCTTAGTCTTACATAATTCCATCTTCTTCTTACTTAAGACTAAGCCATTTTTCTTCACTAATCTCATAAAAATATTTAGATGTCTAAAATGGTCTTGAATATTTTTAGAGAAGATTAGGAGATCATCGATGTATGCTAGAAGCCATAGCAAGCTTCCAAGGACTCTTGACTCCCTAATCGTTTGTCTTTGCGTAGATGATTTATTTCTTTTTCAGCAGCAGGTCTCGGTATTCTTTGTTCATTGGAATTGCTTCCGGCTCGATACCAATTTCTACGCAGTGGACCTCTCACGCAGTTTGCACCGCAAACCGCTCAACATGCATCGGCTCACCGAGTTTCCCTCTTGCTCCTTTAAGAGACCCTATGCGAACCCATACACGAACCTACTATCACGTTCCCACTTCTTTCGACTCTCTCCGCGGCTTCCTTCGCCTTTTACGGCCTACTCCGTGTCCCTGCGTGATTTCGCGAACGTCCGTCGAGACTTTCGGCGATAAAAAAGAAAACAATACTACCTCGAAAGTGGACATTCATAAAGCTCGTAGTGACTAGTTCTTCTCATGCGGAACAAATACTTCTCTCTTTATTGATATTCAAAATGATTTTACAATCAGATTACGTGACTTATGGACTTCGAGTATCTCTTTCCGTAGATTGGGACTGTAGTGGCATTTACCCAGATTTTCTACTCAATAAATGAGCGACGATACTTTCTGGAGGCTATCTCGGCCGGTTGCGTACTCTGTCTGCGAGAAAAAACACACAAGTTTCTCGATAGACAGTGTACTCAATCTGTGATCGGAGCCACTTTAGGTTCTTGCCTATGCCGAGCACATAGACACACGAGCTACTCCCCGATCACCTAAGGACTTGAGTCTTAGCACCGTGATGCAAGAAAATCGCAAAACTTTGTGCGATGCGAAAGCGAGGGGAGCTTCGGCTCGACTCGGACTCAAACACAAATGACTCTAGACTCTAGAATCTTCGAATGCGAATGCCAAACAATGAGCCTTAACCCTCCTTATATAGGAAAAGAGGGGGGAGACAAACATTTTCTTGGTCAGTTGGATTAATGACACGTGGAGGAGAATCATGGCTTTTCGGTAACACTGAAGTGACATCCGCATCGAGATTCATCCATCCGACACTAACATGTGAAGTGTGTGTACATTACATCTGTGGATACCTTTTCATGTACTAAGGCCTACGAGGAAACAGGATAATTATATACAGAGAGGATGATTTTTCGGACAAGTGAAAAGCCCTCGAGAAAAGACTTGTCACTCTGTAAACCCGTGACTGGGTATCATTACATTATGGATACTTTTGTTTTAGCGGAGCCCACTAGAACCAGCTTGTATTGGTTTCAACCTCGATCAAGAATAGTAATTCCAGGGAAACTTGAGTCTTGGATACGGATCATCGTCCCAAGCTTTAGTATAAATTCTTACGACAATCATGGGTTTATTTAAAATGATCCGATGTTTTACCTTGGGTTAGAACCAACCATTGTAATTGCATTTTCTTGTAGCAATTTAATATTGGGTTTACAAGTTTGTATTCAAGTTGGCTCAAATCACGGACTGTTTGACATGTACTATGAAAACATTCTCCCCAAGTGCTTTCTAGACAATCATTGCATTGGCTTTGAAAATATGATTCATAGTAGACTGGATCCATGCCATATGCGCTTAGTCCATGAACAAACCACCAGTCACATGTCCAGGGGCATGCATAGTGGGACTGATTTATCCAAGTGGGTCCAAATCTGAGCTTGGTGTGGTGAGTCTCACCGCGCCCATCTTTATTCAACAGATCCCACCAAAGTTGCTTATATCCTGCAAAATTGTACACAGTGTCAGGAAAAATCAAGTCAGGATTGTTACCTGGCCATGTCTGGTAGCTTCCTCCAGTATATTCTCCAGGCCACCTTGTGCGGTTGATTGTATAAGATTTATAGTAGATTCTTGTTTTATCACTTCCACCAGTACAAATGACTGACAAATCACAAAAATCTTGTGAGAGGGATCTTTCTGCTTCATAAGAGGCGGTCATACTTGTGGAATATATCATGTCATGTATCCACTTATTTCCTTTGGGGTAGACCCGCCTTTCAGGTACAAGATGCATAATATCAGTATGGCTTTGCAGATTTGCATCAAGTACTTTTGTATTTCTGAGCTGCCATGTAGGCCTCCATTTCTCTTTGTACACAACCCATGATTCATCATCTGAAACAAACCTGAGTGTCTCTTTTTGCTGTGCATGATCCCATTCTGTAATAATAACCATAACATGGTTATGATCTTCTTCTTGTTCCTGTTCTTGATGCTGGATGAATTCTCTGCTGAGAAAATCTGGCAGCGAATTATCAATTCCCTTAATATGCTCAACCTTAAAATCGAAATTAGCAAACAAAGCTTGCCATCTTGCAAACTTAGCATCTTCAGGGTTCTTGATAGTTTTGCTCAAAACTTTGTCTAAGGCCTTTGCATAAGTTCTGAGCAGAAAAAATTTGTTAGCTAGATGAATAGAGAACTTGCTGACACAGTTCCAAGCAGCCTTTACTTCTTGTTCTATTGTGGAGTAATTTTTTTCAGCTTTACTCAAAGTTCCAGAAGCATACTGCACAACCTTTTCTTCATCTTTCATACTTTTGTCAGTAGGTCTCTGTTTGAGCACACCTCCCCAACCAATATTACTGGCATATGATTCTACAATCTTGAAATATCCATCTTCTGCAACATGAAGAATAGGGAGCTTTCTTACCTTCACCTTGATTTGTCTGATTGATTATGTATGAGCTTTTGTCCAAGGCTTAGGATTTTTTCTGAGTCTCTGGTTTAGGAGAGACCTGTCAATTGCACAATTTGGATAAAGATTTCTTACATAATTTAAGCAACCCAAAAATATTTGCAGTTGGGTTTTATCCAGAATAATGTCTGGAAATTTATCTGCAAATTCAATAGCATGATTTTGTAAAGCAATTAATCCATTTTCTATGGTATGCCCCCAAAATTTGATCTTAGTCTTACATAATTCCATCTTCTTCTTACTTAAGAATAAGCCATTTTTCTTCACTAATCTCATAAAAATATTTATATGTCTAAAATGGTCTTGAAGATTTTTAGAGAAGATTAGGAGATCATCGATGTATGCTAGAAGCCATTCTGCATAGGGTTTGAAAATAGAGTCCATTACCTTCTGAAACTTAGAAGGTGCGTGCTTCAATCCGAATGGCATCACATTCCATTCATAGTGGCCTCCAGGAACGTTGAATGCATTTTTCCACTTGTCTTTCTCGGCTATAGCCACTTGCTAGAAACCATACTTCAAATCAAACTTAGAAAATATCTTGGCTCCTGCTATCCTTCCCAACAGATCTCCTTTGTGTGGGATAGGATAAGTATCATCTGCAAGAAAAGAATTAAGAGGTTTATAGTTAATGACTAACCTAGGGATGCCTCTTATCTGTTCGCTTATTTTATTCACATAGAAGCCATAGCAGTTCCAAGGACTGCTTGACTCCCTAATCAGTTGTCTTTGCAGTAGCTGATTTATTTCTTTTTCACAGAGCTCTCGGTATTCTTTGTTCATTGGAATTTCTTTGGATTTGCATGGTCTACCCGTATATCCGTCTTTGTAGGGCAGTTCAATACTATGCTGTTTCCGGTGCCAAAATGCATTTGGCTCTTCTGCACAACATTGTTATTCAAACTGTTTCTGTAGTTCAGCAATTTGTTTCTGAACTACTGCAGAACTCAATTGGTCTTCAATTCTGATCAGGTTCTTGTGGTCTTTTAGCTCTGCAAGACTATCCTCTGCTTTTTTGAGTTCCTGCATGGCTTGTACCATAGTGGATATTCTCTGCTTTGAAACATAAGGCAGCTCAATTCTTTTTCCTTTTCCATCAGAAGTAGGCATTGTAATAAAATATCCTGCCTTATTATTTTTGGTTCTCCATGAACCATGAGGCTCTACTGCTGCAAGGAAAACATTTCATAGGATGCAGTCAATAGGAATTTCAGCCACATCAAATTGTGCTTTTAAACAGTGAGAATCAAAACAGACCATGGCTTTAGGAATCTCATATTCAAGGGTTTTGTCCCCCAACCCCACTATTTTTCTTTCTGCTTTAGCCCAAAACTTGGAGGGGACAACTTTCTTATCAAGGATGTTTACATCTGCACCTGAATCAATTAATGCAGTTACATTATAGGTCTTACCATGCACCAAAATATTCACCTTGACATGATGGTGCTGGTATTGAACAGTAAGAACCTGCATTTCTCTAAATCGAAAAACAGGATCAACTTTTCCTTCAGCAATTTCAACCTTTGGTTGTTCAGGAGCAGAATATGAGGGAGTGCCATGAATAATATAATTAGTATTTCTGCCTGAAACAAGATTATTTTCTTCCTGTTTACCTTTTTCTAATTCAGATACTTTGAATTTGAGGGCAGAAATTTCACCTTTCAGCAAGTGTATCTCCTTACTCAACTCCCCCAAAGTGAGTGCACGAACTTTGCTTTGTTGTTGTTGACGGAGATAACTGCGTGTGTTCTGCTCATAAGAAGTATCCAGGAATAATGACTTCTTAGAGGGTTTTGCAGAGGAGGAAGAACCAGAAGAAGACTGCATAAAAGCATCAAGCAGGCGGTTCTTCAAATCACCATCGTCCATGGCTCGGATATGGGAGAAAATCTTCATATCATCCTCAGCGGTTTGAGCCATGAGAACTTTATTTTTTCCTGTAAATTCATCTGCAAGCTGATCATCAAAAGAAAAACCAGAATCTGATGAAGAACAATGTTCACATTGACAATTGTCAGAATCGGGACATTCACAATAAGCATGAACTTCTTCAATATCAGATTTTGAAGAAGAATATTCAGAATTAGAGACAGAAGAAGAGTCTTCTTTGGCTTGTTGGATTAACAAGCGGGGGCAGTCTTCTGTCTTGTGATAACTAGAGCCACATTGTCTACATTTATCTTCAATCTTTACTTGATGTTTACCTTTGTATTTTTGTTGGGATTTTTGTCCCAATCCTTTTTTGGATTCTTTAGCATCAGGACATAGATTTGTAGTATGTCCTGTCTTTCCACAAATCCAGCAAGTTATCTGATGCATCCTTTTCAACTTAACATCTTTAGGATGAATATCGTGTGGCTTGTAATAATGAGTCTTTGGGACATATTTGGATGAGCGTCCCTTAGCAGGCTTTCTGTAGATCTTTCAAGGCCTTTGAAGTGCAGACAATCTTTTGCTATGTCTATGATAAGTATAAGGCTGATAACTTCTTGAAGCCTTTTTGGCCCTTTTCTTGGTCTTGCACCTTTTCACTAATGGATCATCAATTGTGATCCCATACATGCTGCAAAAAGATTTAGTACGAGGAAATCTATTTAGTTTACCAATAGATTTATTCATTTTAGAATTGATACAAAGAGTAATCAATACTCTGGTTATCATGTTGTACATATGACCCCATAAATATGTTTCCAGTGGCAACTGGAAAGCATCTTGTAATTTGAGAATATCTACCAGCTTGGAAGGCAATGCTGCAAGGTAGACTTGCTTCCAGAGAATGTTCTTGGGGTCTTTAACCAGGAAGATTCTTTGCATCCAATCTCTATGGAAATCTTCATACTGGTTAATATTGCGACATTTTAGGTTCATCAGAATCATTTCGTTTTGATCTAAAATGTTTGGGTCATCTCCACAGAATGTCTGCTAAATTAATGTTGTGAGAGCACCAATCATGTTATTCATGGCTTTGCCATCTTCATGAAAACGAACATCTCCATTTTAATCTTTTAACACCTCAGCTTCCATAGAAGATATGAGAGCAGGGGAAGACTCTAGCTCCCACCATCTGGCTAGAGTTCCTGTAAAACATGGAATGAGGGATTTACATGCCTCAACTTCAGATTTTCCATCTATGCACATCAAGTTATACTCTGTGATCATCTAATCAATGACTTTTTTGATCTGGGCAGAGGATAAGTTATCTATGTTCCATTCTTTATGACTCTGAGGATAGAAAGTTTCTCTTACAGGGATTTTTCCTAGGCCATTTAAATCAAGAGGAGAGTACCTGATATATTGGGCTTCAAGGGGCTCATATACAGGTAAGACATAATCTTCAGATTCTAATTCATGGAACAAAGAGGAAATAGTCACTTTAAACTTTGGAGACTCTGGAGCAGATTATTTGGGAAATAAGCTGGGAAATCTATCAACATTTTTCTAGATTTGTACATCTTTCCCTTTGTGGAGAAATCCTGAGGGGATTGGCTTGTCTGATTTCTTTTCTTTCTCTTTCTGGGTTTTTTCAGACAAGTCAGTCACAAGTTGCTGAGTAGACATAGATTGGTCTATAATACAACTTTATACTTCACCAATATTTTGTAATGACTTCAAAGAAAAATCTTTAACTACTGAACAATTGTACTGTACAAAATTCAATGCCTTATTTACATCATTCAAAGAAACTTGTAAATGATCCATCTGATTCTTTACAACAGAAGCTTTAACAACATTCTTCTCTAGTCCTGTGATGGTAGTATTAGTCCATTTTATTTGTTCATTTACAGTCTGGACTCTCCTATCGATTCCTACCAGGTTTTCCTTTTGCACTATGGGGTATGCATTAGCTGAATTTTGTCCTTCTCCTAGGACAATCCCTTTGAAAGGGGGATAACTGGTGGATGTTTCTATGTTACTACCATCAATTTCTGTCCATGAATGACCCGTAGAAGATGTGGGTTCATTCATCAATACAAATTCTGACTCTTTGACCTTCTTCCATGAATAGAAAGAAATCCAAATCTTCCTTTCTTCCATATATTGTTTCCATTCTAAGGCTAAAGTTTTCTTTTGTTCTAGACTATGACTGACAGCAAATTCATCTGCTTCTGGGTGAGTAAACAGATCCCAATTTATCATCTGCTTCATCCATTGAGCATGGATTATGTGTTTCTCACAACCATCCATAAGTGTATAAAATTTCTGGATTTCTGGGACGGATGGTTTTTTGACATCTTCTGGCAGATCTTTAAATCTGCATTCTGGAATCAGGAAATCATTTTGATTGTAATACCCTAAGCCATGCTTATCTTTAGGGGATTGCATATTCATTAAAATCTCAGTTAGTCTGGGATCTTCATCTTGCAGAGAAGGAACAAGATGCATCATAAGTACATGATCATATTCATGTGGGAAAGGAATATCAGAACATTTTGGGTTTGGACAGGGTGTAACTGATGTAGAAGGAGGAGCATCACCCATTCTGGGATTATGGTTCTGATGTCTTATGACCACTTCAACAAGATGTTTAATATTTATAGACTGATGACATTGAGGGCATTCAACTTGTAAAGGATTGAAATTGAATAACAAAGCAAACTCAAATAAAGTTGTATGATGACAAGAATTTTTTACAATACTGGAACATGCAGTATCTGTGCAGTCATGAGCAATGTACAATGGAGAATTTTTACATTCGGCTTCAATCCTACGCCTGTCTATTGTAGATCTTCTTGGGAAAGACAAAGTGGCTGTGGATTGATTTTCTGTGATATTAGCAGAAGTCATTTTTTGTACAGAGAGAGGCTTTGGATTTGGCACAACCCAATGTTCAGGAAAAGATAGATCCTCCCACTTTATAGCTTGATGTTCAACCTTTTGGTTTTTAGGATCTGTCATAACTATGACAATGGTTTTTGACTCTCTGCTGGGGGCATGGAGGACTGCAGGAAATAGAGTGGTGGTATGGCGATATTATTCCTCTTTTTCTTCATATCAAATCCAGTGGTTTGGATTTGCAATTGCAAAATATCGGCCAATGTTTCATCAAATACATATACAGAGAAGTTGGGATAACAATCAAACCACACAGGACCATTTGATAATGGTGCAACTATTCCTCCAATTAAGGAATCTGTATACTTGTTATGTGTTAAGTCTCTGACAGTGGCTAACACATATGAATCAACTCCTTGATGGACAAGTGCTTGGATTCCTACTCTGATGCATCCGAGATGCAGGAATTGTGTGCCCAGCTTTCTAGCTTTTGCTTGAAGCTCCTTTGGATTTAATAATGGAATTAACTGTACACGATCAGAATTTTCTTCTATAGAAATAATGGATCCTTTTATTGTTATTCTAGTGGCAGCTTTTAAATGCCAAACACCAAGATCATTATAAACTTGTGAAGCAGAGATCTTGGGTAGAACCCATTTAGCCTGTGGCTCAGTTTCTTCATACAAATGATCTGACTCATTTGTGACTCGACCACTACTAGAAGCAAACATTTCTCTAAGAGGGTCTTGTTGAGATTTATCTTGCTCTTCAAGTTCTCGGAAATAACTAACTTCAATTTCAATTTTAATACTACTATTATAATTCAACCCTATCCGAAAAATTCCATCAGCAATGGCGTCATACATAGTAAGTCAACCCTAACCAAAAAAGATTCCATTGTCGATGACGTCGTAAATTCTCTTGATGACGTGTGGGTTTGCTTCAAAAGATATCGCATGCACAAAAAATTTCTTCATAGCGTGTTTATGTGTAAATATGAATGTAAAAAAGAGAGGACAGAGATGAGCGGGCAGTCAGTGAAGATAACCATCCCTTTAAGGATTGAAGGAGGCCACAATTTGAAAATGAGCGTACCACAAGGTAGGTTTGTGTAGTTGCATTACACTGCATATCCTTCACTTTCCAATGAGCAATGAGTCATGGTTATGAACAACTAATGTGGAATGAATAAATATCTGTAAAATAAATTTGACCATAGAATTTCCCCACCTCCACCACAAAAGAAATTGTCATTTTAAATCATCCATGCAACAAGAGCGAGTCATACATTTTATTCAACAGTGTAACCGTCCACACAACTAAAAAAATGGATCATGGAATGAAAATTAAATTCTTCCAATGTGTTGCAGTTGGTTATGCGCAACTTAAACGATAGGTCATGGAATAAAAATCCACTTCTTCCACTGTGCCACAATCGTTGCCCATCACTTTGGACTTATCGTGTCAAGTTTTTACCATTATCACTTTTGACATTGGATTCTTTTAATCACTTTTTTAAAATCACGTTTTGTGACAATTTTGTACTATTGAAAATGTGTTCAACTGATGTCACAATAAATATATACAGGTCATCCGATGATTCCACATATTATTCTACACAGATTCCACTTCTACACCACATCTTCTTAAGGTCAATTTTCAACCAAAACCGAGTTTTCTCGAAACTGACACACCGAAATTGACAAACATATTGTGATCGAAACAAGGAACATGCACTTTCTTTTCCACACATGACATATCAATGTAAACAAACCGACACCTCAACAGATGTCATTGCCAACTGCCATTTTTGTTTAAATGAATGTTAAATGCTGATAACTATCAAAATATTGAGAATTTATTTTTTAAATGAATAATGCATGTCAATAACAATTCTAAAGTTGAGAATTTATAATATTAATACCATCAAAACCATAATCCAACATATTGGCCACCTCTTTCCACAAGATCACATGAGCCTTGCTCTCATCAAAAATGTGTTGGTATTAGTTTCCCTTGGGAAGGCCATGTTATGATGCTGCATCATATTCCTGGGGTTTGAACCAAAATATCCCTGATTCCAAGACATCTTAAGATATCTCATAGTTGCAAGAACTCCTTGTAATGGTCTTGAGTATGTAAAACACAGGAATTTTGTCATACCAAAGTGCAGATTTGAAAATCTCTTTCTTTGAAAACCCCTTTCTTGATGATATAAAGTGACCTTTTGTTCCAAATATACATCAATTCCATACATTAATAAGAGGTTGTTACAAGTGGCAAGTAGACATTGGATGAAAAGAATGATCAATTGGGATTTGTTTACTCATTAAGAAGTTGGAGAATTCAATGTTGCAGTTTCAAATAATGAAAATATACTTTTGTTAGAAAAATGGCAGAATTATATGAAATAAAAAGATTTTTGGATCCCCTTCTATGAATGGAGAAAGGAGAAGGAGATCCAAAGTATTAAAAGGAAAAAAAACTTGAAACAAAATTTGCCAATCCTAGACACCACTAGAAAAGTCTAGATGGTAGCAAGCCTGAATCTAGTCCACATTGCCTCCCTTCTGTTAGGGTCCCGTGATTTGGCCGATTGGTGAGCCAAATGACGATGTAACATCAAACCAAGCTTTGGAGCCCAAGGACCTAGCCTTCCTGGACTCAGAGAGGGCTCTCTCTATATGTATAAAGGATATCTATGTGTTGCTTATCGTGTTCTGATTTATAGGCTAGTTATGGAGTATGTTTTTTGGTTTTGGTTTTTTAAGTTGTGAGGGATGAAACTGATCAAAGATATAAAGATAGATAACAATATGTAGATTAACTGGGCTATGGGGTCAAAAGGTCAAGAAAGCTATTAGATGACGATACAAGGCTGTTGAAGGGCCGATTTGATTTCAAGGTAGAAATGATCTTTGGGCAAAATGGAGTAAATGGACATCAAGTTTGTGAATAAAAAAGAGTTTCAAGCATCACTGGTTTAATAGATAACATAAACATGGTAAAGAAAACCCTTAATCATGCAACATGTAACTATAAACTAATCAACATATCGAAACAAACATTCCAACCATGCATAGAAGTATAAGACCCTCTAACTTTGGGAAATGGCTATCAGACTTTAGGGAAAACACATAAGATGGACTAACAACTCAAAACACTATGCCAGAACGCCTAAACACAGTCTTTAAGTTATTGGGAACTTTGACAAACAAGCTTTCATAGTTTTTAGGCAAAGGGCTAGATCGGGACTAGGCCTCCTTGGTTCAAACAAAATGATAATCTTAATCAGTCAAAGAGATAGTTTCATGGCTGGAACTATGGATAGTCATAGGTAAGCAGGGCACACCATACATCCTACTCAACATGCATAGAACTATTAATGAAACTAGCAACAATATCCTTAAGTTACTAAAGAGCAGTTAAGAATTCTTTAGTGCAACTAAGGAAGAAGAAAACATAAAAGCTATGAAGATTCAGGAAATTTGAGGTGCCTTCATGGGCATATCTCAAATTTATTCTCCACTGATCTATAGCAAGCAAGAAACATGTATCATGAATGAAAACTAGAAGACAACAACAAAGCAAGAAACACTATACCATTCTACCATGTCATGGAATCCATCAACAATCCTTCATCATCCATCCAAGAGCATTCAAGAGGCAATCCAAAAGCATAGCACAAGTATTTTCTCCAAAGCTCATATGACCAATATATTGCTTCTCTTCTCAAATTCAGCCTTGTTTACAATGAGAGCTTGTGGAATAAATAGGCTCAAGTGAGGAAAACCTCATGGTTCAACTTCCATCCTCATTGGCCTAATCAAAATATCTAAACTTGTCCTTGAGGCTTTGCAAAGCCCAAGGCATAAAATATCCAATAAAATATCTAAAAAAATGCTAAAAATGGGAATTATATTGACTTTACATCATTTTCCAAGTGCAAAAATAGCTAAACGCACATTTGGAAAAAGCAGATTTTTGAGGTTCAAAAATTACAAAAATACTTCAAATTTATATCAGAAAAAGGTCCCCTGACTTGTCGGAAACATTTGGCAGCCTTCCTGATGTCGAAATGAGGCTCATGATAGCTTGTTGGAAAGCTCTGAGTGTCTACTTTCCGGCACAACTAAAATCACCTCAATCTGATGCCTGAAAGTCCTCCAAATCTAGACCTGTGTGTAAAAAGCCAGAAAATTGCAGACTACTGATATGCCGGGCAGAATGTGCAAAAAGTGAGCATTTTTCGCCATTTTGAGGGGGCGAATGATCTCCAAATGCTCTGAAAATTGCTGAAGACATGATCATGAAATTATGGCATCAACTGGTATCATCCTCCTCCCTTGACAAATCCTCAAAATGAAATGGCGAATTTATGAGTTTTCGACCAAAAACTCAAAAAATGCCAAAAAAACAAAAAGTTGTCAAAATGGGCCCAAAATTGGCGCACATGACCCTCAAGGGTCCCTAGCAACATGCTCCGAAGTTGAGGCCAAAATGTCAAGTGCTGATGTGCCTTTCTCCTCTTTCCGTGTCGGGCGCTTCCCCTTTGCTTTCTTCAATTTCTCTTGGGTGGCCTTTAACTTGCACCGGGTGAACTGATTCAATCTTTGATAATGCTGTGTCCTTTTCCTTTGCAGCTCCAAGTCTCTGTTTGCCCTTTCAAGTTTCATCTCCAAGTGGTTATTGGCTCTTTCTAGCCATGCCTCCTTGTTTTCTTTAATTTCTTTCTCAAGTAGGGCAGTGAGGGGAACGGCTTGGAGATGGGCCTGTTCTTCTTCCCTTTGCTTCTCCAGGGCTCTTTTAAGCCCTATGGTTCTAGGCCTCTTCCACCTAGGCTGGTCTCCCTCTTCTTCCTCATCAAACTCACCAATGAGCTCCTCTATCCTCATTTGCGCTTTAGCTGCTTCATTCTTGTATTTGATTGCCCGTGCTTCATGAACAGCTAAATGGACATTCATTTGTTTGTTTTGGGTTTCCAAGAAATAGTTGAAGTTCCTTGCCCGTTGAAGATCATTCTCCAATGCCTCAATTTGCCCCTCTCTATGGATTAAGAGGTTTTCAAGAATGCGGGCTTCATTATCGCTGTCATCACTTTGGACTGGAATGACAGCCAATGCGCCTCCATGTTTTTTACTTTCTCCAACCTTGCTTTTCCCTTTGAAAGGAAATCTTGCACTCTTCCTCCTTGGCATGCTAGTAGGAGACCTCTTGGGCGATTTTCTTTTACTAGGGACAAATTTTGTCACTTTTGGGGTGGCAGCCTTAGGCCCTTTCTTTCTTTCTTTGCTGGATTTTGTCTTTTTAGGAGAAGGAGACACAAGTTCTTTTCCCTTGACATCTTCTTGAAACTGTTGCTCTTCTTGAGGCTGCTGTGTGTCTTCTTCTTTCTGTTCAAATTGCTGCCCCTGTTCGCCAACATTAATTTGCTATTCTACTTCAATGCCTTGTTCAATTTGTGTTTCAACCTGCTGCCCTTTTTCACCAAAATCAAGCTGCTGCTGTGCTTGGATTTCCTGCTCATTTTGTAGCTCAAGCAGCTGATCAAATTCCTTCCCAAGCTGTTGTTCCTGTCCTTGTACCTGTTGTTCATCATCTTCTGTTTGCTGCTGACCTTCACCACTGTCCTGCTGCTGTTCCTCTTCTTCAGTTTGCTGCTCTTCATCCCTTTCCTCTTGCTCATGACCTTTCTCTTCTTGCTGTCTACTTCCCTCTCCTTCTTCCCGTTTTCCTGGTTGTTCTGTAGTAATTTTGAGTCTTCTAGGAGTAGGCCTGCTCGACAAAGGTATAGGGCGATGAATAGGCTGAGTGGGAGATATATGGACAGGAGGAACAATAGAGAAATCTGGGTGACTGATGAATACATCCCATGGAACCTCTTTCTTCTCTAGCTGATGTAGGATGATAATTTTGATCAGAGAATGATGAAAAAGGGAAGGTATTTGCAGAGATGGAGCCTTCTTCTGGACTGTGGATGCCATCTTCTCGATGCTCTTGTATAAATAGTAAGGGAGATTTAGCTGCCTGATTCTAGTGAAATGCATCAATAGTCGGACATGGTAGGCATAAACTTGAGTAAACCTCCCTTCACAAGTAAAATAATTCATTATGACTTTCATTAGAGGAGCATAGCTGTCAAGAAGATAAGAAAAAGGAGAAATAGCAGTGAAAGTATCTCTATGCTCAGGCTTGATGAAAGGCTTGTAATCTTCCAAGTCAAGATGGGTCTGTTTGAACCATTTCTCACCATGATATGGAATCTTGGTGGCTTTGGACACTGATATGGGAGAAAACTTGAAATCAAGGTCCGCTACCTGGAAATGCTTGTTCTGGAACCTCAGGGCGCATAGGTGTGTCAATGGCGAGAAACTTTTGACCTCCTGTATCTTCTGGCAGATATCTAGACAACCTACTTCATGGAAGTTGAAAAGGATGGATGGATGAGCATTAACCTCCTCTGTAGAGATTGGCTCATATCTTTTATGCGCACCACTTCTGTTGTCCTGCCTTGGAGGCATTTTGACCTAAATGTGCTTTTGAAGAAACAAACAGCCTTACTGTCTATAAACTGCCTTCTTGGAGCCAAACTGTGTCAATTCACTATTTAGATAGTGAACAATGTCTTTGGATGACTGCACACTGTTCCCTCACAATATAAAGAACCCGTGCTCCCTTAAAAAGTGGCCTTCCCACCCTTAAAGTATTTCAGCCAACAGACTTTTCAATAAGATACCATACATTGAAAAGGAGACAAACTGTTAGGTGAATTTTCTATGTAAAGTGTTAAGAAATCACCTTGCTCTTGTGAAGTTTGGAGGTCAACAACACATTTTGGTACCTAGGATTAATAGTGGACTTTCCAATCACTTCAAACCTGCCCTTCCTAGTGTGCCAATCACTCAACAAACTTATGTCTTATGCAATCAACCCTTAATGTAATCAGACAGTCAATGTAAAACACACAGTGAAAATTGTCTTTTCTATGAGAAGTAGGAGCAACTTTGCCCTGTAGCTTTCAACCAATAAACTGCTCTTTAACAAGAACCCTTTTTCTTATTACACTTCACTATTCTCTATTGGTATGTCACTCCATCAAACAAAATAACACCACATACATAGTCAACCTCCAGTGTGGGCATACAGTCAATCTCACTGTTATGGAACAAGGTGACAGAGTTTTTGAAGAATGCTTTAAAAGTTCAATAAAGCCTGTAGGAGTTTATCTTGTCAAATATTTAAAGCAACCTTATCAATGTGAAACCCTTGCCTTTGTAGAAAAAACCTTTACTCCATCTGAATATCAACTTTATCAAAATAAGCTTGAAGGACAAAGACGGTCAAGTGGAATACTTAGTGAAAAACTATCCCTTCTGTGGTTTATAGGGTTAACTTTGCCTTTTTAAGTTTGGAAGGTATAGGATATTTTGTCCTTTGATTAATAAAGGTGAAAACACACAGCTCCTTGTTCAGCATATCTCTTTCCCTGTAAGCACTTTTATCAGTATGCTCACCATTCCAGCACAGTTTTTGAACAATGGATACTCTCACAGAAACAACACAGTTTATAGGTATGGTAACAAAGCTTCAAATAAGGCTGCAGGGTTTTATCTTCTCACTCAAACCAAAATCCTTTTAGTATGGAAACCCTGTCCCTTCAAAACCACGCCCTTCCTTGCCCTTGTATATCAATCAGCAACTACTCATAGTGTCATACACAGTCAAGTCAAAGAAAACACAGTGATGGCACTTTCCGGTGTTGGTGGTAGGAGAACCTTGCTTTTTGATGTTTTTTATGATATGGCAACCAACATTTATCTTTCAAACTATATGAGAATCCTCTCATATGACAACTATCTTTCTTTTGTATCACTGTTTCTCATCATTATTTGACCCACACGCCCTCAAAATTTCCTTGGCAAACTTTTGACTGTTTCAAAATAATGCATATAACATGACAGTTTTTTACCTTGTTTTATCCCAATTTTGAGGGCAATTTGCAATGGCTACTCATACTAGTGCTAATTCAACCCTTTGGTGTTTTGCTTCTAAACCCATCACCACATCAATACCTCATTTTTTGTAACTTGAACTATGGTTTTTTAAACCTCTTACAGCACTTAGCAATTTTGAAACCAAGGGGGGGAGCACGTAAAAATACCTTTATAACTTCGATGAGGGCCTTGTAAAGAGTTGGAGTAGCTTTGCATGTTGTTAGCCCCCCTATGAAATTTTTGACAAGCAAGTAGGGGGCTAATTTGTTGTTGAGTCTTCAAGGAATGCTTTTCCCCTGAAGACACAGTCTCCTTGAAGCCTCTATGTGCCTTTTATCCTTTGATCAAATCCCCTCTACTGATTCCCCTTCTAAAGCCTCTCTACTGATGAACAAATGCCCAAAGGCCTTCCTTTTCCCTCTTATTTCCCCTCATTTAGCCTCTTTTTATCCCCCCTTGTTTCCCCTTCTATTTCCCTTCTTACCCTTTATTTCCCCCTAAAATCCCCTTTAAATTGCTCCCCCTAACCTTTGTTTTCCCTTTTTCCCCTTTTATTCCTCCATCGTTACCCTTCCCCGGCCCTCAAATTACATTAAAATGGGCTAAAAAACCCTCTTCCGACCTTATTATAGGGCTTAGCCCCTTACCGCAAAGCCCCTTAACCACTTCCCCACATATGACCCCGCGCCAGGACCACGTGCTTAAGTCCCCGGCGCTTATCGCAATCGGAGCATCGGCGGGAGGCAAAATCCTTTGTAACAACGTAAAAGTCCCGATGCGATTCGTTTTAACACGTTAAGTCTTGCGATGGGTTCTGCACCGTCGATCTGTCACAAGATCTAACGGCTGGGTGCTAATCGCAGCCCCCCGCTCAATTGCAATCGCAACATTCACATCGTGCCCTCCGATTAATCGCAACCCTGTCCTCCGATTCCCCGATTGCGATCCTCCGAGCTCATCCTGGCCGTTGATCTGCCCCGCGATCCGACGGCCAGCGCTTAATCGCAATCTCCCCTCCGATCGCAATCACATTCCTTTCTCTCTGCCCTTTTGATTTAATCTCCGCCGTCCATTCCTTCCCCGGATCGACGGTCCTAGCTCAATCGCATCTCCAATCTCAACCGCAATCGGAACATTCCTCTTGTGCATTACGATTGCTCCCCGCTCCAACCTCCGATTGTGATTGTGTGATTTGATCCCCGCCGTCTGTTTCCCGTGCAGATCCACAGCTTAGGTTTAATTTCCCCCCGCCATGGTTGGCCCCACTTCCACGGCTCCGCTCCATTGTTTTCCGTGTTTCCTTTGTAATTCGCCCAAGAGATAGCCTTGAGGATTTTACGCTAACAACAGTTCTTCCACCGCTCTTCATCATTTCCGCCCTCTCCACTCTACCGCCACCATTCCTCCGCCTTTGCAACATTTTTCCGTCGCCTCTGCCCGGTTTGTAACAGGTCTATTCATTGTGCAGATAGTACAGAGAGGCCATTTCAGCCGGCCAGCGAAGCAGCAGAAACATGATTTGAAGGGGATTTGAGCCTGTAATTGAAGATCAATGGTTATAATCCCGCGTTCAAAGGATTAAGGCATAGCTCGAAGACCAAGAACACACTATAAAAGTCTTATCTGTGTTAAATATCAGCAGAGTACGTTCTCTCCAGACGTACACCATTCCTACAACGTTCTCCATGTCTCTCGAGCCCAAGGAAATTAAATGCACAGACAGGAGCTTCACTAAAGACTGTCTGAGCAACAGTAATGGAGGTATGGAGAAGTCGCGGACTTCCATCCACGTCATTTATTTCAGAATGGCAACACAGAGCTCCAGGCTCCGTAAGGATTTAAAGAATGTATCAGAGGTTCATCTCGACTCGACAGAGATCTCCAAACCAGTCTCAGAGTACATACAGCGCTGCATTTTGCCATTAAGCAGCATGGGCGTGAACACTTCTGTCCTGCTGTCTTAATGAATCTCATTTAATTGTCTATCTACCTCTGTCTCTTCCTCTTCTCCTATAAAGAATTCCCAGAAATGAATTGTAAAGGTTGTTGTTGCCTTGCTGGGCATCTGCTGTTAGAGGGATTCAGTTTGACTGTTAGAACAGTCTTGGGAGGGAGTAGCAGAGTAGTTGTATGTAATAGGCTGGGAGGAGAAAGTCTGGGCTGTATTAGCCATTGAGCCATATTGTACATGACTGGTTTTGCATCAATTAATCAAAGCACATTTCACAGGATCCTGGTCTATTACTATTGGTGATGTTTTTCTTAACTCTGTTTATTACATTTCCATATTGTTTCATGTTCTTCTGGTAGGCATCGGAATAATGGTATAGGATTCACCCTTGTTAGGTGCCCTATGCTGTCTGCTCTCCCTACCTTTATGTTTTCCGCCCTATGTGTTGTCTAAGAGTGGGTTCACGGGTTTAACCAGTGCAGCGGATGTTATTGCCTGTTGGCTGATGTATGAACTTGGGGGTTTGCCACTTGGATGCTTCTTTGTCAAATCTATCTCTGTTTTTTCCCTTGGAGTTGCTAAAGCAGACCTGGAGTTAAATGACCTCTGGTCTGATCTATAAGCTGCCCCTTTGTCTCTCTGAGAGCAGCCTTTGAGTATGTCCAAGCAGGTCTGGAGTTAAATGACCTCTGACCTGATCTATAGACAGAAAATTGGTTGTTTTCCTTCTTCCACCTCCTCTCCTTAATGTTCCATTCCACCATCTGCCTAAAAGATCCTTTAGTGTAGATGACTTGCCCTTTGAAAGCCTTGGCTAGTGGATGCACGTAATTTCCTTTCATGACTCCATAGCCCAATGGATGGCACTGTCTTGGCCTATCCTCTTTGCTGAAGCCTCCTGCTGTTTTGTTTCCTTTCTCCCATTACTTTCTCAGTCTATGATCTCCTGACCAACCCAGCAACCAACCAACCAAATCATTTAAACCCCCCATTTGTGCTTCATACCTAGCCTAATATCTCATTTCGAGCTTCAAAGACATATCATTCTTTGATCTATTTGGAGAGATCCCTCTCTGGGTCCAGGAGGGCTAGATCCTAGGGCCCAAAAGTGGTTCTGATGTTGTCTCATCTTTTGGTCTTGCCAATCTGGCCAAAACATGGGAACCCCAACATAATGGCGACTCCACTGGGGAAAATCTGAGAGTCAAGGACCGCTTTGCCTCTAGATTGGCTTCTAATTGCTGATGGTGGACAGCATCTTGCTTCAAACATTCATAATCATCCACCTGGCGACTCCACACTCCCTATGATCCAAAGACCAAATGACTCCACTGGTGAAGGACACTGAACTGGTTGAGAAGAGGCAGTAGCCTTCTTTGCATAAGCGTGAATCCAAGCATGGACAGGGATGCAAAGTATAATGCTTTGTATAACAAAGTATGCAGAATAACAGAAGTGCTTGGCAAAATGCAGGAGACGCACATGGCCAATATGAATACGGATGATGATTATTTAGAGCAGGCCATGTCGTCTTCAAAACAAGAACAAACTCAAGATCTAGAAGATGAGCAGGACCTATATGATGCTCAAGAATCGGTAGAAGATGAAGAGGAAAGTGATCAGGAACTGCCTGATTGCATGCCTGCATCTTGTGTTATGCTGACCAAAGAACATCAGGACCTATTAGCAAAGGCTGATAGGGAAAGCTGCCCTGAGGAAGTAGAAGACCGCATAGAAGAGGCAGAATCTGATGAAGAAAAAGAGGTTCAAGAAGACATCCCGCCTCCCAGTCAGCTAATGCAAGAGAGAGAGGACTGTTGTTCTTCTGTCCCTGATGAAATGGAAACCCCTATTTTGACAGAAGAAGAGATTGATCGAATATTTAATCAGCAGCCCACCCCAGAAATCTTCTATAGAATACACTCTCCTGCTCAGTCATTGTTTGATTTTGTTGATTCTGAATCAGAAGACTCCTCTGTGGATCAGAATTAAGAAAGACCCTCTGCGCGCCCAGAACGGTGGACTTGGTCAGGTCCGCCTATCTATGACACTGATGGGGAAAGTTATGAAAGCATCAGTGATGAGTGTCATGAGATCGGACGCCAGCAGTCTTTCCTTTCAGAAGATGAGGAGGAAAGAAAAGAAGAGGTTCTTGAGCACGATGAAAGCAAGGAGCTTACTCTTGAAGAAGAGGAAGCAAAGGAATACACCCCTGCTCAAGAACACATGGATCTTTTCACGGAGCCCTGCACCTCAGAGCAGAACATATCGGAGCTCCGAGAGGACTCAACCCCAATGTACGATGAGTCCTCCAGTTCAGAAGATGAGGGAGATTCTCTCTCTCGAGAGAGTCTTCTTCTTGATCCAGTGGAAGAAGAAGAGGTCCTGGTCGAAGCCAGCCTGCCAAATATTCATAGCCAGGTATCTTTCCATGATCCTTATGCACATTTCCTGCAAACATATGAAGAAGGATCAAAGGTCTTTTTGAGCAGCATGTTGCAGACAGAAAGAATTTTTTTCAAAGCTGTTGTTTTTGAACAAAAAGAGTGGGAGCTGCCCTGCCTATCCAGCATGCTCAAGGAGTTGAGCAAGAAGGACCAGCCATGGGATCACTTGATGGACTGGTTACATTGGAAGACCATGTTTGTAAGCTAGATTGTAAATATTCCAGTTAGAGTAGGGTAGGTAGGAAGCTCAATAAAGCTCAGCCTATGAGCAGGTAGATTAGTTGTTTAAATTTATGTCTTAGAAGGTAGAGAAGAAACCTGCTAGACAGTCTAATCCTAGTAGGTAGTAGTGTAGGTAGAGAAACATATGAGACCAACAGTCTAATCTGGTCTCATGGAGTAATAAGGGTAGAAGTAGATTAGGTTTATTTTTCCTGTTTGTAAAAGTTAATGATGTAAAGGGTCTGCAAGTCCAAATGCACCCAAGAAGAAAAAATGTTAGGACTATAGTGTGGGTAGGTAGTTGTTTGGGAGAATTGTACTGCTGATATGTTGTCTTCACAGTTTGTGGCAGCTGATCAAAGAAAGAAATGGATGGTTCAAGCAGCAGGCATCTGACCTACACCAAGAGATCATCTTCTGGTTTCTTGGCTCCTTCAAGAAGAAGCCATCCCCATGTGGAGCCACTGTTAGCCCCCCTATGAAATTTTTGACAAGCAAGTAGGGGGCTAATTTTTTGTTGAGTCTTCAAGGAATGCTTTTCCCCTGAAGACACAGTCTCCTTGAAGAATCTATGTGCCTTTTATCCTTTGATCAAATCCCCTCTGCTGATTCCCCTTCTAAAGCCTCTCTGCTGATGAACAAATGCCCAAAGGCCTTCCTTTTCCCTCTTATTTCCCTTCATTTAGCCTCTTTTTATCCCCCCTTGTTTCCCCTTCTATTTCCCTTCTTACCCTTCATTTCCCCCTAAAATCCCCTTTAAATTCCTCCCCCTAACCTTTGTTTTCCCTTTTTCCCCTTTTATTCCTCTATCGTTACCCTTCCCCGGCCCTCAAATTACATTAAAATGGGCTAAAAAACCCTCTTCCGACCTTATTATAGGGCTTAGCCCCTTACCGCAAAGCCCCTTAACCACTTCCCCACATATGACCCTGCGCCAGGACCAAGTGCTTAAGTCCCCGGCGCTTATCACAATCGGAGCATCGGCGGGAGGCAAAATCCTTTGTAACAGCGTAAAAGTCCCGATGCGATTCGTTTTAACACGTTAAGTCTTGCGATGGGTTCTGCACCGTCGATCTGTCACAAGATCTAACGGTTGGGCGCTAATCGCAGCCCCCCGCTCAATCGCAATCGCAACATTCACATCGTGCCCTCCGATTAATCGCAACCCTGTCCTCCGATTCCCCGATTGCGATCCTCCGAGCTCATCCTGGCCGTTGATCTGCCCCGCGATCCGACGACCAGCGCTTAATCGCAATCTCCCCTCCAATCGCAATTGCATTCCTTTCTCTCTACCCTTCCAATTTCATCTCCGCCGTCCATTCCTTCCCCAGATCGACGGTCCTAGCTCAATCGCATCTCCAATCTCAACCGCAATCGGAACATTCCTCTTGTGCATTGCGATTGCTCCCCGCTCCGACCTCCGATTGCGATTGTGCGATTTGATCCCCGCCGTCCGTTTCCCGTGCAGATCCACGGCTCAGGTTTAATCGCCCCCCGCCACGGTTGGCCCCACTTCCACGGCTCCGCTCCATTGTTTTCCGTGTTTCCTTTGTAATTCGCCCAAGAGATAGCCTTGAGGCTTTTACGCTAACAACAGTTCTTCCACCGCTCTTCATCATTTCCGCCCTCTCCACTCTTCCGCCACCATTCCTCCGCCTCTGCAGCATTTTTCCGTCGCCTCTGCCCGGTTTGTAACAGGTCTATTCATTGTGCAGATAGTACAGAGAGGCCATTTCAGCCTGCCAGCGAAGCAGCAGAAACAAGATTTGAAGGGGATTTGAGCCTGTAATTGAAGATCAATGGTTATAATCCCGCGTTCAAAGGATTAAGGCACAGTTCGAAGACCAAGAACACACTGTAAAAGTCTTATCTGTGTTAAATATTAGCAGAGTACGTTCTCTCTAGACATACACCATTCCTACAGCGTTCTCCATGTCTCTCGAGCCAAGGGAAATTAAATGCACAGACAGGAGCTTCACTAGAGACTGTCTGAGCAACAGTAATGGAGGTATGGAGAAGTCGCGGACTTCCATCCATGTCATTTATTTCAGAATGGCAGCACAGAGCTCCAGGCTCCGTAAGGATTTAAAGAATGTATCAGAGGTCCATCTTGACCCGACAGAGATCTCCAAACCAGTCTCAGAGTACATACAGCGCTGCATTTTGCCATTAAGAAGCATGGGCGTGAACACTTCCGTCCTGCTGTCTTAATGAATCTCATTTAATTGTCTATCTACCTCTGTCTCTTCCTCTTCTCCTATAAAGAATTCCCAGAAACGAATTGTAAAGGTTGTTGTTGCCTTGCTGGGCATCTGCTGTTAGAGGGATTCAGTTTGACTATTAGAACAGTCTTGGGAGGGAGTAGCAGAGTAGTTGTATGTAATAGGCTGGGAGGAGAAAGTCTGGGCTGTATTAGCAATTGAGCCATATTGTACATGACTGGTTTTGCATCAATTAATCAAAGCACATTTCACAGGATCCTGGTCTATTACTATTGGTGATGTTCTTCTTAACTCTGTTTATTTCATTTACATGTTGTTTCATGTTCTTCTGGTAGGCATCAGAATAATGGTATAGGATTCACCCTTGTTAGGTGCCCTATGCTATCTGCTCTCCCTACCTTTATGTTTTCTGCTTAAATGTGTTATCTAAGAGTAAATTCATGGGTTTAACTAGTGCAGCGGATGTTATTGCCTGCTGGCTGATGTATGAAATTGGGGGTTTTCCACTTGGATGTCTCTTTCTAATCTTATCTCTGTCTTTCCCTTGGAGTTGCTAAAGCAGACCTGGAGTTAAATGACCTCTAGTCTGATCTATAAGCAGCCCCTTTGTTTCTTTGAGAGCAGCCTTTGAGTATGTCCAAGCAGGTCTGGAGTTAAATGACCTCTGACCTGATCTATAGACAGAAAGTTGGTTGCCTTTCCTTCTTCCACTTTCTCTCCTTAATGTTCCATTCCACCATCTGCCTAAAAGATCCTTTAGTGTATATGACTTGCCCTTTGAAATCCTTGGCTAGTGGATGTAAGTAATTTCCTTTTATGACTCCATAGCCCAATGGATGGCACTGTCTCGGCCTATCCTCTTTGCTGAAACCTCCTGCTGTTTTGTTTCCTTTCTCTCATTACTTTCCCAGTCTATGATCTCCTGACCAACCCAGCAACCCTTCAACCAAATCATTTAAACCCCCCTCTGTGCTTCATAACTAGCCTAACATCTCATTTTGAGCTTCAAAGAAACATCATTCTTTGATCTATTCGGAGAGATCCCTCTCCGGGTCCAGGAGGGCTAGATCCTAGGGCCCCAAAGTGGTTTGATGTTGTCTCATCTTTTGGTCTTGCCAATCAGGCCAAAACATGGGAACCCCAACACATGTGAACTGGAGGTGTGTTGGAGGGTTTAAACTTGCGCGGCACTCTGTAGAGGAAGAAAGTCGCGCAAAAAGCCAACCAGGCGGCCTGTCGGGTCGTGGTCGGGCACCATGTACAGGCGCGTCGCGCACACATACAGGCGCGTAACGCGGCAGTTGATCACCAGTGTAAACGTCCACCTGAGCGCGTCACGCAATACTCCAGGCGCGTCGCGCTGTTATAAAAACCTTGCAGACATCAAAAACAACTGCGAACTCGTCTTCAATCTCTGAGATGGCAAGAGTGGATCGACTTTGCGCTTCTTGGGGAGTCAAAAGGAGGTTCAACGGTCTTAAACCCTTTTTGAAAACATGTTGACTTCATTTGAGAGGTGCCCATTATTTTTGAAATGATTTCGGCAACAAAGTATCTATGCCCTTAAAAAATGCTAATAGAGTTTTCAACCCTTTTTAAAGAAAGCAAATACGGTTTGAAAGGTCAGAACTCTGTCCATTTAGGCATATAGGTCTAAGAGGTGGTTCCTGTCGATTTTTTCTTTTTGGTGACAATTTAAAACCGAAATTCAAACTTTGAATAATACCCTGCTGACTTATAGACCATTCTTTGCCACTTTGTTAATCCCTGATGATGATATTCATTATGTAAACCCCACTCCAAAACTGTTAAAAGGTCCTGAAGACTGCTTTGTTATTTGAAAGGATAGGGTTTATATTTCACCTTGCTTTGACAGCTTCTGTCTCCAATTGTCCCTTCAACCTCTTTCCCAATGCAGTTGCCAGCTGATTTTCTTTCCATGCTTTTCAAAGTTTTCAAAACTCAGATCATAACTTGTGGATAAGATGTCCTTTGAAACTTTGACTATTCTTACTTAGAGGAGGAAATGTCTCTTTTTGGAGCAGTGGCATTTAGATTTTGCCTTTGATGATTTCCAGAACCTGAAACACTGTGCCAAAGCTCTTTTTGTACTTGATGAGCTTGTATACCTGTTTGCAAGAGACAAACTAGATCAAATACATTTTTGCTCTGGGTATTATATTATAATCTTGTCTGCAATGTAAATCTAATTGGGTGACAGGTGTAGCTTGACTGTAGATGCAACTGTTAGGTGTCTTTGAATTTTTCTTCTTTGACTGTGGGTAGAAAGCAAAACAGAAGATGATACATCAGAGTTAGAAAGTGAAACAAGGAGAGCTGCCCTTTTGTTTCCTGTGAAGGATGTTTTCACTGTCTCATTGCACTACTCTTTGTTGAGGGGTAACTCAAATGCCACCATTTGCCTTGGTAAAATTATGATAAGTTATTTGAAAGATAATATTTGTGAGTAGGGAAATTAGCACTCTTTGAGAAACAAACATCCTTTCTTCTGCTCATAGATACCGAGGCTCCTTTTGGCCACTTTCTTCTGATGGAGCTCTGAAAACACCAACTGCTGTATCTGAAGAGAAAATACCTGTCTTTGTGGTGGAGTGCAAATTGCATGTACTACTTTCCTACCTCTTCTTTATGTTCATCCAGAAACCATGGTCTGTACTTCACACTTCAACAGGAACAAAAGAACATACAGGGGTCTTTTCACTGAAGTATTTTCCTGTTTAAGACTAATTGAAACTATGCATCTTAACACCCCTGCAGAGATGTTTGTTATGATAGCTTTTAACTAAGGCGTCCCCTTTTGATGAGCCCTGATGATGAATGAAAACTCAACTTATTCTCTTTACAAAACCACACACTTTGTCTCTTCTTGCCTTGCACATTTCAGATCTTAGCACTTTTGTAATCATCATTTATACTCAGAAACCTAGAGTCACTGTTTTACTGTCTAGTAAAAAGTAAGCCTGTGCTTTTGCAATCCTTAAAGTCAATAATGGCCAGCGCCCTCTGCTTGTAGATGAAGGAGGCGCCTTAACCCTCTGCTTGTAGATGAAGGAGGTTCTTGGCCATGACAAATTACCGATCGTTTGACGGTGGTGTCTTTCCTTTCTTGTGATTTCATGCGCAGAAGCGGGAGTCTTATGAGTAACTCTGCGGCTCTTGCGGATATATCTGGGCTCATGTTTTGACCTTAGAAGTAGTTGTTCTAAATGTGGGGCCGGAACCTTCTCTTTGAGATGATGGCGACATATTTTCTGTCTTTATAAATCTGACTCCTTGCTTAGCATTGTATTGACTTGAGACTTTGGTTTATGCAGTGCTGAGACTTAGGGGTGTGTAAGTGGCGCGACTTAGGGCTGTTATCAATTTCATTTGTAGAGTGAGAGGTCTGTCATGATTGGTATGTATCAGATGGAGGTTTTTGGCCTTTTGATGGTTGCCAAGGTAAAATGCCTTAAAGCGCCACTTCCTAACTTAAGGGAGGTTTTTTGAAATAGACTTGGATTTTCCTTTTAGAGCTGATGGGCAGACTAGTAGGGCTAAAGCTAGACAGGATAGTGATAATGAGTTTTGAGTTTGACATGGGCGGACTGAAAATTAGGAGGGCGAAAAAAGTTTTATGAGGGTTTTCTAGATGACAAATTGACATATGGAAATCAGCTTCTAGAAAAATCAGCTATGGATCTAGTCATCACTAACAAGTGAAAAATATTGATGACTAACAGTGGCTCCATTTGGGGAGGACAGCTCCTCGTCAGGAGGTGTCCAGAATTCAGATCTTTGGCTTATGAAGACCAGTGCCTTACCCATTGGCGCAAAAATTCACCCTTATTTTATGTTATTTCTGAAAAGTGACAGCATGGTTAACATCAATAATACTTCTACCTACCCCACTATCTTTCCTAACATTTTTTCTTCTCTTTGGCGCATTTGAACTAGCAGCGTTTTGACAATGTATATTTTTTCTTTTTGAAAAATGAACCTATCTATTTCTACTCTTATATCTACCGGGAGTTCAGATTAAACTGATGAACTCCTTCATTACTCTACGTATGCTAGATCGATTGTCAAGATTAAGCAGTTTGACAGGATTTTGTTCTCTAATATAAAACATGAAATTTAAAATGATCAAATCAGGATTAGACGGTCTGATTTGTCATGCATTTGCGGCATAAAAGACAAGCTGCACACAAATATTATTTTGCAACAAAGGGAAACTAGACAAGCGGGGCTAAGATGTACAATGTATTTTTCATCCCTCGCTTCTCTCTTTGGTTCTATTTTAGGCATGTGGAACCAGAATCTCTTCCTAATCTAAACTCTGTGATAAGTCAATCTTACACAATGTTGACTACCTTTGCACTCACTAACTTATCAGCAAATAAATTTAAACATGCTCAGCTATGATTAGGCTAGATAGCTGAATAAGACATTGAAGTACTCGTAGCGGCATTTAGACTTGCTCACTTTCCGAAGGACTATTTTTTTTGGAACATGGGGCTTTGTTCTATCTTCACTCGCCCTCTTTTCTATCTTTTACTGTTTTTGACTTTTCTATTTTTTCAATATTTCAAACAATGATATGTACAATGAATGAGAGTGTTTCAAACTTAGAAATCTTGGAAATGACGGAATTTAAGCATCTTATCCTCGTAAGGATCTCCCCTCACCCTTGGCCCACTCAACTCCTAAAAAGAGAAATTTGGAAAGTTTTCTCTCTCTAACATGACATAGGGATTCATGCAAGAATCTCTGAACAGACCAGTATCTTCCCGCTGTACCTCTTTGAATATCTGATTTCCACTCCTTCCCTTACTGTACATTTTCCTCAAGTAATGCATGTACTCTTGGTCATTCTTGAAATAGATAATGACATCATCAAGGTATGCAAAAATGCAGAAATTTAAAACTGGGAACATGGCCTTCATGAACAGATTTCTGATATTGGGTGGTTTTGCAATTTTGATTTTGAAATTAGATCTACCTCCCGCAAATTGGAAAAAATCTTTAAGATGTCTACTTTGCAAGGGAATCCTTTGAACATGACCTGAAACATCATCTTGCGAAAACACATGATTAAAAGCACTTTTAATTGGTATATCATGGTCTTGGGTAGAAAAAACAGCATTTCTATTATAGGGAAATGCAGTAGTATTTCTAAAATTGAAACAAATTCTTTGACCAGCTGTTTTATCCCTGATTATTTCAGTTTGGTTCAGATTGTTATGTTTTCTTTTGTCAAAGTTATTCTTTGAGGGAGAAGAAGTATTACAACATTTTTCTTTGTTTTTTCTGTAGAAATTGGTATTCTGCATGAGATTTCTGATTTTAGCATTTCTAATTTCTTCATGAAAAGACAGAATATGAGCCAATTTCAGTAGCTCAGGTATGTTGGGACTGCAACTATCATTCTTGCTCATAAGAAGTTTATCAGGCATTTTTTCTAGATTTTGAGCTGCTGGGGCTATAGTCAAAGTTTCATTTGCAGTGGATGATCCATATGATGGTAAATCTTTGAGGTATGGTAGAAACATTAAACTCCCTTGCTCCCGGGTTCCGAACAGGTTTATGATGTGTAAGTCTTCTAAAGCCTTTACCCGGAAAAAATTTCCGCAGGTTATTGCTGGTGTTTGACTAGGGTTAGAGTAATTCGCTTGATAGTACATAAGGGTTTGCGCTTCTTGCTCTAATCCCACCCTAGAAGGGACATACTTACTTTCTTCATGACACAGCTGTTCATGATCATGGTAGTTTTGAGTGTCTAGTTCATCATAAGGCACCAGGGACAACTGATGAGGTGGATCAAAGTTTATTTCAGTTTCTTTTGACTCTTCCTCCATGTTTTCATCAATATGCATAATGAAAGAGTTCAGGTCGGAATGCAAGGAACACATTGGAATGTTATCTGGCCTATCTTGACTGCTAATCATGTATTTCATATGTGATTCTTGGTAGAGTATTCTGGTCTGGCCGAACATAGGAATGGTGGCGTATGACATGTCCAGTTGAATATTCCCTTGGAGTTTGGCTCCCCATGATCTGGATAGAAGCATCCCGTACTTGGGAGGGATGTCTGCCACTACTATATCCATGATTAGATGTTTTGCAGGTATTTGGGCCAGACTAAAACAAGGTCTTTGATCAAACCCAGGCATTTGACTCTACTTGAATCAAATGAATACAAGTCTTTGTATGGTCTTGTGATTTCCAGGCCTAGTCTTTCCATTACTACCTTTGGCATAAGATTATGTGAGGTGCCGAAGTCTAGCATGGCATTGTGGAGGATTTGGTCATGGATGTTTAGGCTAATGTAAAATGGAAGAGTAGTTCCTTCTTGGAATTTTCCCTCTATCCTTGGACCAAACAACACTTTAGGAGTCTCATCAGCCAGATTAACAGTGTTTGCATCATTCCCTAGATTTAGGACTTTTAGTACTTGGGATTTGTAAGAGTTTTGGGCAATGAGTTCAGTAAGAGGCATGGTGATCTTGATCTTGGCAATTTCGCCTTCAAAGCTGAAAGGCAGATGAAGTTTAGATATGTTTGTTTCAGTTTTTTCAGCCACGACCTTCTCTATGTTCTGATTTTGTTGGCTTTGTTTCGGGATTTTGTTTGCCATAGTAGCTTCGGTAATTTTTGTGGAAGTGCTCGGAATAGCTGATTTAGGACTAGTTTGGGTAACCTTAGCTTTGTTTTGGTCACTTTTCTCGACCTTGATTTTGTCACTGCTTACTGCTTTCTTGAGGATGGTATCAGGGGTTTTAGCAGTATCTGAGTTACCTTTCTTGGAATTATCTTGGTTTCTTTTGCTTCTAAGGTCATTTTTTCCTGTGAGCTTCTATTATGGCATTTTGAAAGTCTATGGCGGGGTCGTCGAGATCTTCATAGTTGGCCTCATCCTGATTAGGAGAAAAGAACGCTTGTTCTTCTTCTGTGAGGTACACCTCACTCTCATTATTAGATTCTATGAGGTTTAAATGATGTTCATCAAGAGGTTCTGTATCCCTGTCATCTTCTTCCACATAGTTTTCATTGAATGGTGGCCTAATTTGTTGGTCATTTTCCCTTGGTCTATTTTGGGGTTGTTCCCTCCTAAAGTTTTGGTTCCGGTTTCTGTTTGGAGGGTTTGGTTGGTTGTCCCTAACAGGAGCCTTTTCATTTATCCTTTCCCACATTTTGGCCATGGTTTTGACTAAGTCATCTATTCTAGGATCTAGGGAAGGTGATGAAGTGGAGACCTCATCTTTATATGTGACCTTTCTTTCTGATCTAGTCCTAGCCCTTTTTTCTGCTAAGTTGGCATCTTCTTTTATTGCTATTTGTTGCATCTCCTCTAAGGTAGGGGGATCCTTGTCTCTCAGATGATATGTCATGTCCGGATCGAAACCCTCGGGGAATTTTTCCAAAGCTAAACCAAGTGGTGGTTTGAAATGAGGTGGGAGGGAGTTATATACACTATTGAATCTAGTGCAGTAAGCCTGGACACTTTCCCCATTTTCCCGTTTTAGGTTGTTATATTCTGACAGGATTTGAATGGGGTTTCTTCGGATTTCCCACCTATTTCTGAAGACTTGATGTAGTTCTGGGATATTGTGGATGCTGTTTGGAGTTAAGCTTTTGAACCATGTTTTGGGTTCACCACCAAGACTTTGGGCGAATATTCTCATTCTGACGGTCTCGTCTTGTACCTCCAAGTATTCATAAGCATCAGTCATCCTACTTATATGCTGTTGAGGTGTGGTGGTGTCTTCTACAATAAAGTGTGGGATTTTGTCTTCATATTTATTTGGGAGAGGAGCCAAAGGTGGTGGTAACACCAAAGGTGCATACCAGGCTACCATGACGGGAGCTAATGGATGATGTACAAGATAAGGACTAGTAGGCTGAGATGAGGTGGTTTGAATAGGTGTGGCGGATGAACTTGGACTAGTGATCTGGTTTTGAGCAGATCTGGGATGGTGGGAGCCAAAGTGATAGAGGAGCTGAAAGTCGGGGGGTGTGGAAGGTGAGGCTTCTCTACTATAACTGTGTGATTGGTCTAGGGTTTCAAGATCGTCAAAGTTTATTTTACTATGAGACCTGCTTATGAAAAGAGTTTTTGATGATTCTAATTCAAAAGGTGAATCAGGTAGGATAGTGAGATGTTCAGGTACTAATCTTGTTTTACGGATGGATCTACCAGTAGCTAGATGATCAGTTTCGGAAGCTTGCCACAAAATCTTCTCTGGGTCATCTACTATGATAGGGGGGTTTGGGTCTGGATGGGATCTGGTGTTGATTCTTCGTGAAGCCAGATTTTGGATCTAGAGTTTAGAGAGGATGGTATTGATGAATGTTTTGGATGAGTGGTCTCTCTAAAGTTCTACTAAGGTGAAGGATGGTCAAAAAGTAAAAGGGATGGACTAGTGGAGTCTCCAGGTGGAAATTGGTTGTTTTGTGAAGATAGCTATGGTCCACCACCGGTAACTAATCTGGAAATGTTTTTTAGATTTTCTAAATTTATGTGCAGCCTATGGTTTGTTAAAGTATCCTAGACTTGTTTCAACACTTTGCTAGGGTGATGAGAACAAAAAGAGTTTACTCTAAATGGGTCTATGGGCTGCTTGCTTGTTTAAAAATCTAAAGGACCAAAGAGTCTATAAGAGTTTGCTAGACTATCATGTACTCAGTGTCCCACCATCTCCCGCTATGTTAGTGAGCGATGGGATAGGTCTATCGGATGTAAGGATTCTGGACACCACATATCTCCACAATGGGACATCGGATAGTAGCCTAGAGTTCGGTAAAATAGTAAGGCCTACTAGAGGTTAGTGGAGTCGCCAGGTGGAAATTGGTTGCTTTCGAGATATGTGTGTATGGTCCACCACAAATATTGACAAAAAACCAATCTAAAGGAGTTTTTGGGGTTTTTCTGAGTTTTATGTGCAGCCTAGGATGTAAAAGTGTTATAAACCTGATTCATCACTTTGCTAAGATGGTGAAGCAGAGAGTTTACACTAAATGATTCTAAAGGCTGATGGTTTAAGTTAAAAGTTGAAGGACTAAGGAGTCTATAAAAGTTTGCTAGACTGTCATGTACTCAATGAGTCCCACCGTGATCGCCATTATGTTAGGGTGGCGATGAGGTGGCTCATTGGTAGGTATTCTTGAAAATAAGGGACTTATAGAGTTCTAAGGTGTCCTTAGATTGCCACTAACTCAAAGTCCCACCGTGATCGCCATTATGTTAGGGTCCCGTGATTTGGCCGATTGGTGAGCCAAATGACGATGTAACATCAAACCAAGCTTTGGAGCCCAAGGACCTAGCCTTCCTGGACTCAGAGAGGGCTCTCTCTATATGTGTAAGGGATATCTGTGTGTTTGCTTATGTTGTTCTGATATTAGGCTAGTTATGAAGTAAGTTTTTGATTTTTGGTTTTTAAGTTGTGAGGGATGAAACTGATCAAAGATATAAAATAGATAACAAGATGTAGATTAACTGGGCTATGGGGTCAAAAGGCCAAGAAAGCTATTAGATGACGATACAAGGCTGTTGAAGGGCCGATTTGATTCAAGGTAGAAAGGATCTTTGGGCAAAATGGAGTAAATGGACATCAAGTTTGTGAACAACAAAGAGTTTCAAGCATCACTGGTTTAATAGATAACATAAACATGGTAAATAAAACCCTTAATCATGCAAAATGTAACTATAAACTAATCAACACATAGAAACAAACATTCAAGCCATGCATAGAAGTATAAGACCCTCTAACTTTGGGAAATGGCTATCAGAATTTGGGGAAAACACATAAGATGGACTAACAACTCAAAACACTATGCCGGAACGCCTAAACACAGTACTTCAAGTCATTGGGCACTTTGAACAACAAGATTTGCATAGTTTTAGGCAAAGGGCTAGATCGGGACTAGGCCTCCTTGGTTCAAACAAAATGATAATCTTAATCATTCAAAGAGATAGCTTCATGTATGGAACTATGGATATTCATAGGTAAGCAGGGCACACCATACATCCTACTCAACATGCATAGAACTATTAATGAAACTAGCAACAATATCCTCAAGTTCTTAAACGAAAGTTAAGAATTCTTTAATGCAACTAAGGAAGAAGAAAACATAAAAGCTATGAAGATTCAGGAATTTTGAGGTGCCTCCATGGGCATATCTCAAATTTAATCTCTACTGATCTATAGCAAGCAAGAAACATGTATCATGAATGAAAACTAGAAGACAACAACAAAGCAAGAAACACTAAACCATTCTACCATGTCATGGAATCCATCAACAATCCTTCATCATCCATCCAAGAACATTCAAGAGGCAATCCAAAAGCATAACACAAGTATTTTCTCCAAAGCTCATATGACCAATATATTGCTTCTCTTCTCAAGTTCAGCCTTTTTTACAATGAGAGCTTGTGGAATAAATAGGCTCAAGTGAGGAAAACCTCATGGTTCAACTTCCATCCTCATTGGCCTAATCAAAATATCTAAACTTGTCCTTGAGGCTTTACAAAGCCCAAGGCACAAAATATCCCATAAAATATCTAAAAAAATGCTAAAAATTGGAATTATATTGACTTTACATCATTTTCCAAGTGCAAAAATAGCTAAACGCACATTTGGAAAAAGCAGATTTTTGAGGTTCAAAAATTACAAAAATACTTCAAATTTATATCAGAAAAAGGTCCCCTGACTTGCCGGAAACATTTGGCAGCCTTCCTGATGTCGAAACGAGGCTCATGATAGCTCGTTGGAAAGATCTGAGTGTCTACTTTCCGGCGCAACTAAAATCACCTCAATATGATGCCTGGAAGTCCTCCAAATCTGTACCTATGTGTAAAAAGGCAGAAAATTGTAGACTACTAATATGACGGGCCGAATGTGCAAAAAGTGAGCATTTTTCGCCGTTTTGAGGGGGAAAATGACCTTCAAATGCTCTGAAAATCGCTGAGGACCTGATCATGAAATTATGGCATCAACTGGTATCATCCTCCTCCCTTGAAAAATCCTCAAAATGAAATGGCGAATTTATGAGTTTTCGACCAAAAACTCAAAAAATGCCAAAAAACAAAAAGTTGTCAAAATGGGCCCAAAATTGGTGCGCATGACCCTCAAGGGTCCCTAGCAACATGCTCCGAAGCTGAGGCCAAAATCTCAAGTGCTGATGTGCCTTTCTCCTCTTTCTGTGCCGGGCGCTTCCCCTTTGCTTCCTTCAATTTCTCTTGGGTGGCCTTTAGCTTGCGCCGGGCAAACTGATTCAACTTTTGAAAGTGATGTATCCTCTTCCTTTGCAGCTCCAGATCTCTGTTTGCTCTTTCAAGTTTCATCTCCAAGTGTTTATTGGCTCTTTCTAGCCATGCCTCCTTGTTTTCTTCAATTTCTTGCTCAAGTAGGGCAGTGAGGGGAAAGGCTTGGAGATGGGCCTGTTCTTCTTCCCTTTGCTTTTCCAGGGCTCTTTTAAGCCCTATGGTTCTAGGCTTCTTCCGCCTAGGCTGGTTTCCCTCTTCTTCCTCATCAAACTCACCGATGAGCTCCTCTATCCTCATTTGCGCCTTAGCTACTTCATTCTTGTATTTGATTGCCCGTGCTTCATGAACATCTAAATGGACATTCATTTGTTTATTTTGGGTCTCCAAGAAATAGTTGAAGTTCCTTGTCCATTGAAGATCATTCTCCAATGCCTCAATTTGTCCCTCTCTATGGATTAGGAGGTTTTCAAGAATGCAGGCTTCATTATTGCTATCATCACTTTGGATTGGAATGACAGCCAATGCACCTCCATGTTTTTTACTTTCTCCAACCTTGCTTTTCCCTTTGAAAGCCAATCTTGCACTCTTCCTTCTTGGCATGTTAGTGGGAGACCTCTTGGGTGATTTTATTTTACTAGGGACAACTTTTGTCACTTTTGGAGTGGCAGCCTTAGGCCCTTTCTTCCTTGCTGTGCTGGGCTTTGTTCTTTTGGGAGGAGGAGACACAACTGCTTTACCCTTGACATCTTCTTGAAACTGCTGCTTTCCTTGAGGCTGATGTGTGTCTTCTTCTTGTTGTTCAATTTGCTGCCCCTGTTCGCCAACATCAATTTGCTGTTCTACTTCAATGCCTTGTTCAATTTGTGTTTCAACCTGCTGCCCTTTTTCACCAAAATCAAGCTGCTGCTGTGCTTGGATTTCCTGCTCATTTTGTGGCTCAATCAACTGCTCAAATTCCTGCCCAAGATGTTGTTCCTGTCCTTGTACCTGCTATTCATCATCGTCTGTTTGTTGCTGACCTTCACCATTGTCCTGCTGCTGTTCCTCATCTTCAGTTTGCTGCTCTTCATCCCTTTCCTCTTGCTCATGACCTTTCTCTTCTTGCTGTCTACTTCCCTCTCCTTCTTCCTGTTGTCCTGGTTGTTCTGTAGTAATTTTGAGCCTTCTGGAGTAGGCCTGCTCGACAAAGGTATAGGGCGATGAATAGGCTGAGTGGGAGATATATGGACAGGAGGAACAGTAGAGAAACCTGGGTGACTGATGAATACATCCCATGGAACCTCTTTCTTCTCTAGCTAATGTAGGATGATAATTTTGATCAGAGAATGATGAAAAAGGGAAGGTATTTGCAGATATGGAGCCTTCTTCTGGACTGTGGATGCCATCTTCTCGATGCTCTTGTATAAATAGTAAGGGAGATTTAGCTGTCTGATTCTAGTGAAATGCATCAATAGTCGGACATGGTAGGCATAAACTTGAGTAAACCTCCCTTCACAAGTAAAATACTTCATTATGACTTTCATTAGAGGAGCATAGTTGTCAAGAAGATAAGAAAAAGGAAAAATAGCACTGAAAGTATCTCTATGCTCAGGCTTGATGAAAGGCTTGTAATCTTCCAATTCAAGATGGGTCTGTTTGAAACTTTTCTCACCATGATATGGAATCTTGGTGGCTTTGGACACTGATATGGGAGAAAACTTGAAATCAAGGTCCGCTACCTGGAAATGCTTGTTCTCGAACCTCAGGGCGCATAGGTGTGTCAATGGCGAGAAACTTTTGACCTCCTGTATCTTCTGGCAGAAATCTAGACAACCTACTTCATGGAAGTTGAAAAGGATGGATGGATGACCATTAACCTCCTCTGTAGAGATTGGCTCATATCTTTTATGTGCACCACTTCTGTTGTCCTGCCTTGGAGGCATTTTGACCTAAATGTGCTTTTGAAGAAACAAACAACCTTACTGTCTATAAACTGCCTTCTTGGAGCCAAACTGTGTCAATTCACTGTTTAGATAGTGAACAATGTCTTTGGATGACTGCACACTGTTCCCTCACAATATAAAGAACCCCTGCTCCCTTAAAAAGTGGCCTTCCCACCCTTAAATTATTTCAACCAACAAACTTTTCAATAAGATACCATACAGTGAAAAGGAGACAAACTGTTAGGTGAATTTTTTGTGTAAAGTGTTAAGAAATCACCTTGCTCTTGTGAATTTTGGAGGTCAACAACACATTTTGGTACCTAGGATTAATAGTGGACTTTCCAATCACTTCAAACCTGCCCTTCCTAGTGTGCCAATCACTCAACAAACTTATGTCTTATGCAATCAACCCTTAATGTAATCAGACAATCAATGTAAAACACACAGTGAAAATTGTCTTTTCTGTGAGAAGTAGGAGCAACTTTGCCCTGTAGCTTTCAACCAATAAATTTCTCTTTAACAAGAACCCTTTTTCTTATTACACTTCACTATTCTCTATTGGTATGTCACTCCATGAAACAAAATCATACCACATACATAGTCAACCTCCAGTGTGGGCATACAGTCAATCTCACTGTTATGGAACAAGGTGACAGAGTTTTTGAAGAATGCTTTAAAAGTTCAATAAAGCCCGTAGGAATTTATCTTGTCAAATAGTTAAAGCAACCTTATCAATGTGAAACCCTTGCCTTTGTAGAAAAAACCTTTACTCCATCTAAATATCAACTTTATCAAAATAAGCTTGAAGGACAAAGACAGTCAAGTGGAATACTTAGTGAAAAACTGTCCCTTCTGTGGTTTATAGGGTTAACTTTGCCTTTTGAAGTTTGGAAGGTATAGGATCTTTTGTCCTTTGATTAATAAAGGTGAAAACACACAGCTTCTTGTTCAGCATATCTCTTTCCCTGTAAGCGCTTTTATCAGTATGCTCACCATTCCAGCACAGTTTTTGAACAATGGATACTCTCACAAAAACAACACAGTTTATAGGTATGGTAACAAAGCTTCAAATAACGCTGCAGGGTTTTATCTTCTCACTCAAACCAAAATCCTTTTAGTATGGAAACCCTGTCCCTTCAAAACCACGCCCTTCCTTGCCCTTGTATATCAATCAACAACTACTCATAGTGTCATACACAGTCAAGTCAAAGAAAACACAGTGATGGCACTTTCCGGTGTTGGTGGTAGGAGAACCTTGCTTTTTGAAGTTTTTTATGATATGGAAACCAACATTTATCATTCAAACTATATGAGAATCCTCTCATATGACAACTATATTTATTTTGTATCACTGTTTCTCATCATTATTTGACCCACACGCCCTCAAAATGTCCTTGGCAAACTTCTGATTGTTTAAAAATAATGCATATAACATGACAGTTTTTGACCTTGTTTTATCCCAATTTTGAGGGAAATTTGCAATGGCTACTCATACTAGTGCTAATTCAACCCTTTGGTGTTTTTCTTCTAAACCCATCACCACATGAATACCTCGTTTTTTGTAACTTGAACTGTGGTTTTTTAAACCTTTTACAGCACTTAGAAATTTTGAAACCAAGGGGGGGAGCACGTAAAAATACCTTTATAACTTTGATGAGGGCCTTGTAAAGAGTTGGAGTAGATTTGCATGTGAACTGGAGGCGTGTTGGAGGGTTTAAACTTGCGCGACACTCTGTAGAGGAAGAATGTCGCGCAAAAAGCCAACCGGGCAGCCTGTCGAGTCGTGGTCGGGCGCCGTGTACAGGCGCGTCGCGCACACGTACAGGCGCGTCGCGCGGCAGTTGATCGCCAGTGTAAAAGTCCACCTGAGCGCGTCGCGCAATACTCCAGGCACGTCGCGCTGTTATAAAAACCTTGCAGACAGCAAAAACAACTGCGAACTCGTCTTCAATCTCTGAAATGGCAAGAGTGGATCGACTTTGCGCTTCTTGGGGAGTCAAAAGGAGGTTCAACGGTCTTAAACCATTTTTTAAAACATGTTGACTTCATTTGAGAGGTGCCCATTCTTTTTGAAATGATTTCAGCAACAGAGTATCTATGCCCTTAAAAAATTCTAATAGAGTTTTCAACCCTTTTTAAAGAAAGCAAATACGGTTTGAAAGGTCAGAACTCTGTCCATTTAGGCATATAGGTCTGAGAGGCGGTTCCTGTCGATTTTGTCTTTTTGGTGACAATTTAACACCGAAATTCAAACTTTGAATAATACCCTGCTGACTTATAGACCATTCTTTGCCACTTTGTTAATCCCTGATGATGATATTCATTATGTAAACCCCACTCCAAAACTGTTAAAAGATCCTGAAGACTGTTTTGTTATTTGAAAGGATAGGGTTTATCTTTCACCTTGCTTTGACAGATTCTGTATCCAATTGTCCCTTCAACCTCTTTCCCACTGCAGTTGCCAGCTGATTTTCTTTCCATGCTTTTCAAAGATTTCAAAACTCGGATCATAACTTGTGGATAAGATGTCCTTTGAAACTTTGACTGTTCTTAATTAGAGGAGGAAATGTATCTTTTTGGAGCAGTGGCATTTAGATTTTGCCTTTGATGATTTCCAGAACCTGAAACACTGTGCCAAAGCTCTTTTTGTACTTGATGAGCTTGTATACCTGTTTGCAAGAGACAAACTAGATCAAATAAATTTTTGCTCTGGGTATTATATTATAATCTTGTCTGCAATGTAAATCTAATTGGGTGACAGGTGTAGCTTGACTGTAGATGCAACTGTTAGGTGTCTTTGAATTTTTCTTCTTTGACTATGGGTAGAAAGCAAAACAGAAGATGATACATCAGAGTTAGAAAGTGAAACAAGGAGAGCTGCCCTTTTGTTTCCTGTGAAGGAGGTTTTCACTGTCTCATTGCACTGCTCTTTGTTGAGGGGTAACTGAAATGTCACCATTTTCCTTGGTCAACTTATGATAAGTTATTTGAAAGATAATCTCCGTGAGTAGGGAAATTAGCACTCTTTGAGAAACAAACATCCTTTCTTCTGCTCACAGATACCGAGGCTCCTTTTGGCCACTTTCTTCTGATGGAGCTCTGAAAACACCAACTGCTGTATCTGAAGAGAAAATACCTGTCTTTGTGGTGGAGTGCAACTTGCATGTACTACTTTCCTACCTCTTCTTTATGTTCATCCAGAAACCATGGTCTGTACTTCACACTTCAACAGGAACAAAAGAACATACAGGGGTCTTTTCACTAAAGTATTTTCCTATTTAAGACTAATTGAAACTATGCATCTTAACACCCCTGCAGAGATGTTTGTTATGATAGATTTTAACTAAGGAGTCCCCTTTTGATGAGCCCTGATGATGACTGAAAACTCAACTGATTCTCTTTACAAAACCACACACTCTGTCTCTTCTTGCCTTGCACATTTCAGATCTTAGCACTTTTGTAATCATCATTTATACTCAGAAACCTAGAGTCATTGTTTTACTGTCTAGTAAAAAGTAATCCTGTGCTTTTGCAATCCTTAAAGTCAATAATGGCCAGTGCCCTCTGCTTGTAGATGAAGGAGGTGCCTTAACCCTCTGCTTGTAGATGAAGGAGGTTCTTGGCCATGACAAATTACCATTCTGTTTGACAGTGGTGTCTTTCCTTTACTGTGATTTCATGCTAAAAGGAAACTGCAAGGTCTTGATGAGTAAATCTCTGTCTTACAGATATATCTCAGGCTCATTTTTACATTGAGAAGCATCTGTTCTTCTAAATGTAGATTTAGGAACCTTCTCCTGAGATGATGACATGTTTCCTGTCTTTGCAAAATCCATAAAACACTGTAAAAACACCTAATAATCAGCTTGAGACTTTGGTTTATGCAGTGCTGAGACTTAGGGGTGTGTAAGTGGCGCGACTTAGGGCTGTTATCAATTTCATTTGCAGAGTGAGAGGTATGTCATGATTGGTCTGTATCAGATGGAGGTTTTTGGCCTTTTGATGGTTGCCAAGGTAAAATGCCTTAAAGCGCCACTTCCTAACTTAAGGGAGGTTTTTTGAAACAGACTTGGATTTGCCTTTTAGAGCTGATGGGAAGACTAGTAGGGCTAAAGCTAGACAGGATAGTGATAATGAGTTTTGACTTTGACATGGGCGGAATGAAAAGTAGGAGGGCGAAAAAAGTTTTATGAGGGTTTTCTAGATGACAAATTGACATATGGAAATCAGCTTCTAGAAAACTCAGCTATGGATCTAGTCATCACTAACAAGTGAAAAATATTGATGACTAACACCTTCAAAGGGATTGTTTGAGAAGAAGAAAACAAGCAATCTTGAGCCATTCCCTTGGTCCTCAAATAAGAACAAACATTAAATAATACTAACGATAGACCACAAACTATTATTGAGTAGATCAAATAGACAAACATTTCCCTGAATGGAATGGAAATACATGTTTTGGTAACAAATTATTATGCCCCAAAAGGCATACAAATGTATTACAGACAAAAATGAATTTTGTAGTTTCTTCATTAAATGATTTCAATTATTCTATTGCTGAAATCAAGGAAGGAGCAAAAGAGATATATTACTTTAATAATAGACCATAAGATTCAAATAAAAAGAAAAGAAATGATGGAAGGTTTAGGTATGAAATTTCAAGCCATGGGGAAAATCTTAAATTAATTGATACATGAACTAAAGCTAGTCAACAAATTAATCCTACTAAGAAAACTGAAAGAAATATCCCTATTTCTTACCTATTCAGCCATCAAGTTCCCCAAAGTACCATTGTTGTTAAAAAATCACATAAATATTTCCCACATGTTGGGATGCTGAATTTCCCTATTTTTGTACCTATTGACATAAACAGGCTGTGTGGCTTGTTGAGATGATGTTATATGACAATGCTCATTTTCCCCAGTTTTTCCTTGCCAAGCATGGAACCAAGGCTCTGTTGTCACCACTAATACACATTGAGCTTATTTTGGATACTATGTTCTCCTATTTTTAGTAATGAAAATTGATTTTAAAAAACACCATGTCAAATCCAACTTGACCATTGAAAGGAGAAAATCATGGACAACACAATTGATTTACTTGAAATAGTTGGGATTCCCAATTGATAAATCATTGTAATTTAGAAAAGTTGTTACAACTATGTTACAACTAAGTTTCAACTAGGATAATTTCTTATAGGACAGTTATTATATCCTCTCAATTTATACCAACTGAGAATTGATAGATTCTCGTAAGGATATTTCTTTTCAAAAATAGGCCTATACTCTAAACTTATAAAAGAATATACTCCCTACCCACGAGGCATGCATAGATACGATAAAAAAGGGAGTACCAACATTGTAATTTATACTACAACTTTTCATTATTGGAGATATCTACCATTCATGGCTCCATATATTTCTCTTGATTAGCTTTCGTATTGTGTAAACTACCATCCCCTATAAAGGAGGAAGGGTCCTCCTTCTTAGCAGGGATCGCTAGTTAGAGAAGTATTATAGTTATGTATTTAATTTCTCTCAATTATGATTCATGCGTAATTTACTATTACTTTTACAAATCTCATTCATGCAATGAGTAGTTGCAAAATCATAACTATTGAAGTTTGCAACAAGAAACAATTAAATTGGCATCCGGAAACAACATTCAGCACCCACGCCTAGTGCATTAAGCACCTACACTAGTGTGGGGCCCACATGGCTTTTTTTGGTGCACGCTTATTTTTATTATCCCTTAATTTAAATGGAAAATAAACTGTAATATATTCTCAATGTGGACTTGAATGAGTTAATTGAAAGTGGCAAAATTAGTTAGCTAGTGGATTTCGAGTTAGAGGTAGTTGGTGAGGCATGCAGAGTAATTCTAGTTGTAACAGAGTTCGAAGTGGAGTGGTGCATTAGTTAATGCAAGTTGTAAATAGTTTAACTCAGTTAAGTGAGTTAAACTCAATTGTGTGATCCAGGTGGATATTGGTGGTCACTCGCTTATTCCACTTGGGGCCCCACCATTTTCTCTTCCAATTTTTTCAGTTTCGGCACAACTTACTATTTTTAGCAGTTTTTCGAGTCTTGAACATCCGGAGCCGTTTTGAGGCCCTAAACGACGTTTTTTGGGAAAACAGAGAACAACATTGGTCCAATTTTTAGTCCTCAGATAGATCTTTCTAAAGAGGTATGGTACGCGTCAAACGGAGATCGTATGCCAAAGTTACACCTTTGGAAAGTTGAAACACCAATTTACCCAAATGGGGCCCATAGTTTTGGCGCTTCATCTCCTAGGGTTAGGGTTTTGGCTGTTTAGGATTTTTTCTAAATAGTAAATAGGCCCTCGAGCCTCATTATAACTCATTTCAGAGGCCTGTAGCCACCACATCTCTTCTCAGAGATAGCTACCAACGCCCTAGCTAGTTTTATTTCCATTATGTCTGTAAGCAAATTTCAGTTCTTTGATATTAATGAAATGAAGTGTTATTTCCGCTGCATCTTCGTATTTATGGTTATATGTTTATTCTGTTGCGTTCCTGCATAAATACGGGTCATTGTGATAGTTGTAACTGAAGGTATAAGTAGTGAGATATCAAGTGAATTAAATATTAATTAACTCACAATCAATGATCTCACATGCAACTGAGGATTTACTAATATCAGTTGCATGCATGTCAGTTCCAATGGAGACCCAATTGAGACTAGGTGAAAGGGAAGTGTAACTATTAGTTGTGATATTAACAGGCCACCTAGGTGTAGTTAAGACAACATAGGATGCCCATGACACTCAGCGTAGTTGAGGAAGGCTGAAAATATTTGTGAATTGGGATTACATTCATCAGGAATTTCATGTGCAAGGCAAGCTATCTGGAGGCAGTAAATTGGTTGAGTATTGGCCCACTTTTATCTGAGATAGTGTGAGACAATTAGTTGAATACAAGAGGATTCTTGTGAGAAGAATTGTATGTAATTGTTTCATGATTCCTTGTGGAATATATGATATATGATAGAGGGGTTTTGAGCTGTAATATTTCCCCGGGAATATCTAGTGTTTTGGTTTTGATATATTCTTTCCTTGCTTTATGTGATTGGCGATTGTGTTTATTTTCCACAAAATATTTGTAGAAGCGATTCAGTATTTAACTTTAGTACATTTTTAGATCGAGTGAATCCATGATATACATGCATGTTGTATAATTTATACATGGTATCAGAGCATAGGAAATTGCAGAAGTGAAGCAGGAGTTGAGTTTTTGACTGAAAAGAATTCGAAATTTGCAAAGGTACTCTTGGTGTGACAGGTGAATCAGGATCAAAATGGCTTTCAATGGCTTGAGATTGGAGTATGCACTGTAAGGCAGCTCTAAGTATATTTCTTGGAAATACAGGACGGAGACATTACTCAATGAAAATGGCTTGAAGGAATTAATTGAAAATGACATTCCCAAACCCAATGTGACAGATGCTGCAAATCTTGATGCCTGGCAAAAGAAGGTTGCAAGGGCAAGGAGGATCCTATTGGAGGGAGTACGAGACCACATTGTCCCAAGCCTCGATGGAAAAGTGACTCCATATACGATATGGAAGGCTTTGAAAAATATATTTCAAAGCAGCAACGACCATAGGAAATTGGCACTCAAGGATAAACTCAGGAATATTAAAATGGAAAAGGGTGACACTATTCCAGTATACTTAACAAATTTTTTCCAATGTCAGGATGAGCTTCGGAGTGTAGGAATTACTATGGCTGATGATGATTTGGTGAGCTTGGATCTCCTAGGACTTCCTAAGAGTTGGCATAGTTATGAAGACTCTGTCAATGGACGATAAAAATTGCCAGATTGCGATTGGGAACAACTGTGGTCAGGTTTTGTGGAGGAGGAGTTCAGATAGAATACCATATATGGATCTTCATCTAAGTAATATGATGAAGAAGATAACGCTTTGGCTGCCAAGGTGGGGAAAGGAAAAGGAAATAAATCCTATTATAAGACTGGTGAAGGCAAGGAGCGCGACATGTCCAAAGTGAATTTTTTTCACTATCACGAGTATAGACATTTTTTCACAGACTGTCCACAAAAGAATAAGAAAAAAAATCCTGTTAGATTTGCAGCTGGAGAGGCTTTGGCCTCGCAATTTGAGCTTGACTTCTCACATATTGCATGCATGGTGTCAAGTGCAATGAGTTTGATGTGGTACTTGGATAGTGTTTTTGACAAAAGGTATATCACTACCAAGATTGGCACTATTTATTTCTAGAGAAAGTCCGGTAAACCCTTCTTTTTAAAAGATTTAATGCATGTACCAGGTGTAAAGAAAAAATTAGTTTTGGTTGAAATTTTGGAAGATAAAGGCTATGATTTGGTCTTTACTAAAGGTAAATCCTTCCCTCGGAATAAAGCCACAAAAAAAGTCAAGAAGTTTTGGATTCGTGTGAAGAATCTCTATATAATTGATGTAGATGTGATTTCTACAGAGCTTCCAACCATGTGGAAGTGTGAGAAAGCTATGCAATTGACCATTGAGAGGGAGTTGGATTTGCATGCAGGTGAGAATGAACCTCCAGATGTGGAGCAACCACATTCGGAGGATCATGGAGTGGGAGCAACCACTCAAGTAGAGAAATTTTGAGCTGGATGGACAGAGGGAGTGCATGCAATTATACCACCAGGTATGAGGTGGGGCGACATGCATAATTAATCCCAAGAAGAAATTTGGGCAGGATTCATTGAGATGGTATGGGTCTCATAAATCGAACCTGGCTACGAGGAGCCCATAGTACAGCAGTAGAAGAATCAATTGGATTGATGCAATCAGATGTCGGGAGGATATGAAATCAAAGTGACAGTGTTGGATATTAGAGTGGAGATCAGAGTTGGCAACAAGTGTATAGTGCATGGATGCAGATGTCAGTAGCGCATATAATCTAGTACACATGTGTAGTATCTAGCAGCAGTCGAAATAATTTGGTGACAGATGCATTATATTGATTTAGTTGTTTGGAGGCTATTCAGTTTCGGAAGTGTTGCATGTAAAGGTTTCATGTGTGAGAAACACTAGTGAAGTGTTGCATGCAGGGGTTGCATGTCGCAGGCATGGAGTTGCATGGTGCATGCATGAGGTTGCATGTCACATGCATGAGTTGCATGTCACGTGCAAAGACATTATTTTCTTGTTGAGAGGGAGTGTTTAAGTTTTCAACAAGAAACAATGAAATTGGCATCCAGAAACAATATTCAACACCCACGCCTAGTGCATTAAGCAACTACACTAGGGTGGGGCCCACATGGCTATTTTTGGTGCATGTATTTTTTTATTATCCCTTAATTTAGATGGACAATAAAATGTAATCTATCCTCAATGTGGACTTGAATGAGTTAGTTGCAAGTGGAAAACTCAGTTAGCTAGTGGATTTTGAGTTAGAGGTAGTTGGTGAGGCATGCAGAGTAATTCTAGTTGTAACAGAGTTCAAAGTGCATTGGTGCATTAGTTAATGCAAGCTGTAAATAGTTTAACTCAGTTAAGTGAGTTAAAATAAGTTGGGCTAGTTGTAACTAAAGATACAAGTAGTGAGAGATCAAGTGAATTAAATATTAATTAATTCACAATCATTGATCTTACATGCAAATGAGGATTTACTAATATTAGCTGCATGCATGTCAATTCCAGTGGAGACCCAATTGAGACTAGGTGAAAGGGAAGTGTAAATATCAGTTGTGATATTAGCAGGCTAACCAGGTGTAGTTAATACACCACATGATGCCCATGACACTCAGCATAGTTTAGGAACACTGAAATTTTTTGTGAATAGGGATTGCATTCCTCAGGAACTGCGTGAGAAAGGCACATTGTCTGGAAGTAGTAAATTGGCCAAGTATTGACCCAATTTTATGTGAGACAATGTGAGACAATTAACTAAATACAAGATGATTCTTGTGAGAAGAATTGTATGTAATTGTTTCATGATTCCTTGGGGAATATAAAATATATGATAGAGGGGCTTTGAGTAGTAAGCTTTCCCCGGGAATATCTGGTGTTGTGGTTTTGATCTATTCTTCCCTTGCTTTATGTGATTGGCGATTGTGTTTATTTTCCACAAAATATTTCTAGAAGCGATTCAGTATTTAACTTTAGTACATTGTTAGATTGGGTGAATCCATTATATACATGCATGTTGTATAATTTCTACAATAACCACTATCATGATGTAAAAAAATAGTTTAATCCCTTCATTAGTTTGATAGTTACTCAATTACTATTACAATTCCTTGGCTTGTCGATTTCATTGAATGAATGTTTTAGAAATTGTGTAAGTGTTGAGTGGTTTCTAGGAGTGTTGTTTCTTTTGAATAATAGTGATTGTGTAAGAAAGTGTGATTTATTCTGCAACCATGTGTCTTTTCTTTGTACAAGGGGGGACAAGGTTTTGGGTGTTAAGTGTGATTTGAGTGCTAAGAGTGGAATTACATTGATTGGTTTGGATTTCATCAGTGTCAGTTGCCATCTATTCCTACATATACTTTGCATGATAGCCTTTAAACAAAGAAAACTACCTGGATTGAAAATTTATGTGTTAGTTGGATGGGCTATTCTAATTTAAAAGGAAAATTGATCCCCCCAACACCACCCTTTTCCCTAAATAAAAATTTGAGAAAGTATCTTCCTCACAGTCCTCAAAAGAAAATTTCACAATTTCATGGATCAGGTATTGAAGCCCTATTCTCACTAGTTGATGGCTGTTAATTTTAGGCAACTAGGTCCAAACTCCATGTTCCACTACTCATATGACGATGGTCATATTTTTGTTGGATTCCTCTTTCGGAGAGGTGCAAGATTGATCTAAACACCATCTTGTTTGGATGAGAAGAACATTTATTTTAAATTTATTTTCCACATGTGCAAGGTCGACTAGATTTGTAATGTAGGCTCACATGCCTAATAGATGTGTCACACACCCTCATTGATGGATATAAATTAGAGATACTTGGAGGTCATTTTCTCATCAACTCATCACACATTCTCTCATTTTTATCTGATTGGTTTGATATCCTTTGGAGGCCTTTTCCCCCTCACACGTGTGGAGTGAAGCTGCTGTTTTTTGCGGATCTGTTTAGGGCTTGTTTATGCAACATTGACCAACATTGATCATGGTCAAAACTTGTTTGTTTGACCTCAAACTTCTGCCAAAATTTTGATTTTAGGAGGTCATACTTTTGGGCACTAAAATCATGGAAATATAACCTGTTTGATCGAAGCCCTAATTTGCAACGTTGACTTTCTGTTGTTATCTTGCGTTGACTTTGGGTTGACTAACATTGACTTGTGTTGAGTTGTCTTTGAGGGTTGTGGGTGTGACACATGGAAGGTTGGTTGATCTAGAAATACTTTGCTAGTTGAAGTATCCTGTTGACTGTCATAAGGCAACAATATCTCATATTTATGATGGACAAAAGGAATTGTAAATTTGGTCTATATTTGGCTTGTCTTCTATTGATCGATTATTGTGTTCTATCAGCATTTTACTTTCATGCTTATGTGATTTCTATTTTGTATCGGGCGTAATAAATATTGAAGTAAAAGTGAATCAAGCATAGAACACCATGGTTATCCAAATTTAACATGTAATCAGAGCTAAGGTGAAGACAAAGTCCAAGCTTGTGTTAGAAGAAATTACTGAAGGAAGAAATCCTATCAAGGACAAATGGCTTCCTTAACATACAAGGGTTTCAAGGTTGATGGTAAATTTACTGATAAGTCTAATTATCATGCATGGAAGATGTCCTTGGATTTGGTGCTAGAAGATCAAGATGTCATGGACTATGTGCAGGGGAAGATTCAAGAGTCTCCATCAAATGCAACTGTTGCCACAAAGTCAAAGTATAGAAAAGGGGAAATCAAAGAAAAGATGATTATCTGGGATTCTATTCATAACCACTTGGTTTCTTAAATTTATGAGCTGAACACATCTAAAGAGCTGTATGATAAGCTTGTGAGCATGTTCAGGGCTAACAATGCTAATCAAATCTTTTTCTTGAAGAATCAATTGAAGAATATCAAGAAGGGTAGGGATGAATCTATTAAATCCTATTTTATGAGGCTCACTGAAATAAGGAATAACCTTTGAGCTATTGGGGAAGAAATATATGATCGAGAGATGTTTCTTATTGCACTTGGAGGTCTACCCCGTGATTGGCATGTATTCAATACCACTATTCTTAATAATAATGTGACTCCCGATTTTGATGAAATATTGACGATATGCACTCAAGAGGAAACAAGAATGGTGGAATATGCCTCTAATGGAAATGGAAGTGACCCTACTTCCTTTTCCGCTCATGCAAAGAAGAAGAACCATGGTGGCCCGAGAAATCCAAACCATGGTAGAGTGGGGCCCAAAAGGAAGGAAGGGAAGATGTTACACTTGTAACAAGACTGGTCACTATACAAGAGAGTGCCCTAATATAAAATACTCTCCCAGGGATAATGACAACAAAAAATTGAGAGGGAATGGCAGGAAAAATAGTTTCAAAGGAAAAAGGAAGGCTCCCTCTGATCGTAGTGGAAATGGGAAACCTTTCAAGAGGTCAAGAAATTCTAGGTACGATGAGTCTAATGTTGTTGATAATAAGGGAAATGGATTTATTATTGTATCTTCCCTCTCTGCTCCATCTCCACTTGACACCCTAGATGTTTGGTTGATTGATAGTGGTGCTTAAAGGCACCTCACTGGATATAAAGAAGCCCTCTATGATTCGGTTGAGAAGGATACTAATATGGAAATTATCCTTGGATATAATGCCACCTATCCTGTGAAAAGGAAAGGGACTGTGACCCTCCATCTATCTCAAGGTCAAGTCCTTAGATTACTATATGTGTTGTACATAATTGATTTGAAGAAGAACCTTGTGTCCATCTTGGCAATGGAAGACAAAGGGTTAAAGGTGGAATTCGTTGATGGAAAGGTAGGTATCTGGAAGAAGAAATTCAAGGAAGCTCTGTCTATTGGTTTTAGAGTTGATACACTCTACCAGGTTGGAGGAAGTCCATTGGGGGCTATGCCATGTGATACAACTCTTCAAAGAGATTTATGACACTGAAGTTTTGCACACCTTGATTACAAATCCCTTCCTGAAGCAAGGAAGGTGGTGACAAGGATACCTGAATTTAAAAATGAATTCAAAGTCTCTTGCAGAGAAGCTGGAATTAAGAGGGAGACCACAACTGCGTAAACTCTTGAGAAAAATGGTGTTTCTAAAAGAAAGAACAAGACTATTGTGGAATCTGTCTGCGCCATGCTATTTGACCAAGGTATTCCAAAGTTTCTATGGGGAAAAGCTATGAACATTTATTTGTATGTTCAAAATAGATGCCCACATTCCACTCTGGACTCCAAAACTCCCAAAGAAGTATTCTCTTTTCTTTCGGCACATGAAAGAAAAGAGAAGCAAGATGGATGCTTCTAGAAAGAAAGGAATGTTTGTGGGCTAGAATGAAAGTTTTAAGGCATATAGGATCTATGTGCCTAGTCAAAGAAAAGTGGATATATGCCACGATGTCACCTTCTATGAACATGATGCCCTCGAGAAAGTGAGAATTCTTCCTAGCTCCAAGGAAGACAAAGAAGATGAAGAAGCAGGGAAGCAGGAAGAGTTGAATGATGAATTGATGCCCAATTGTTTAAGGACCTATGGATCCTATTGATCCACCTCCTTCAAATAAGAGAATACCCTCATGGCTTTGGGATACTCTCGCAGAAGCCAAGAGACATGTTGCCCCAAGGGGGAAATTTTGTGAAATAAAGAAGCCAAAGAGATACGAAGGGTATCTAGCAGCCATGAGTACGATAGTTCAATCTGAGCCTAAATCATTCGAAGAAGTCATAAATCATAAAGTTTGGAAGGAAACTATACATGAATAATATGAGTCCACAATGAAAAATGATGTCTGGGAAGTGGTCCCGAGACCGGAGGACAAATCTGTTGTCACCTCGAAATGGCTCTATAAGATCAAGCATGGATCTGATGGAAGTGTTGAAAAGTACAAGGTAATATTTGTTGCTCGAGGCTTATCTCTAAAGGAAGTCATAGATTATGATGATATATTTTCACTTGTGGCCTTCTATACCACCATCTGATCTATCATTTCCCTTGCTGATACACAAGGATGGAGTCTACATCAGATGGATGTGAAGACCAATTTTATGCATGGTTCTATAAAGGAAGAGGTGTATGTGGAGAAACTTTGGGGTTCGAAGTCCAAGATAGATAAACCCATGTATGCATATTGAATAAAGCCCTCTATGGGTTGAAGCAAGCCCCCAAGGCTTGGTACGAGAGGATAAATATCTACTTGATGAAGCTGGGCTTCACTCGAAGTAATGCTAATCCAAACCTTTATTTTAAGGTTGATAGAGAAAGGGCTCTCATTCTGTTTCTCTATGTGGACGATATCTTCATGACAGGTTTTGACCCTCTCATTCATCAGTGTAAGAGGGATCTAGATTCCAAGTTTGAAATGAAACACCTAGGACTGATGCACTATTTCCTAGGCTTGGAGGTCTTGCAGAGGCCAGGCGATATTTTCCTCTCTCAAGGAAAATATGTCGTGAAGCTGCTGAAGATAGTTGGTATCGTGGACTGTAAGTTTGTGTCAACACCGATGGAACTCAACTTTAAGAAGTTGTGTGGAAGCGCTGTTGGGCCCATGCTAGCAAATCCTACCGAGTATCATCAACTCGTGGGGGCCTTGATGTTCTTAGTGAACTCTCGTTCGGATGTATGTTTTTCCTTGAACATTTTGAGTCAACATATGGTTGATCCTCATCACATTCATTGGATTGGTGTGAAGAATCTATTGAGATATCTTCGCGTCACAATCAACCATGGGTTAAGATGCATTGTCGGGATTTTGAGACTCAATGGATATACTGATGCCGATTGGGCTGGCAGTGTGGTGGATCACAAGAGCACATATGGATGTTTCTTCACCTTAGGTTATGCTTCGATATCTTGGATGAACAAGAAGCAAAAGTTGATGGCTTTGAGAACCGCTAAGGCTGAATACATTGTAATGAGTATGGCCTATTGTGAAGCTGTTTGGTTGTGATAACTCTTCAGTGAGTTGTTTTCGCATGTGCTAGATAACATATTTATCCTTTGTGATAACCAGAGTGGGATTCGTATTTCTAAGAATCCCATGTTCCACGATCGATCCAATCATATTGATATCAAGTACCACCTTATCTGGGATATGGTACAGTTAGGCGTAGTAAGGCTCGATCATATAGGAACTGATGAGAAGGTTGCAGATATTCTCATGAAGCCCCTGGCCAAGGTCAAGTTCCTAAACTTTCGTGAGAAGCTCGGAATCGTGGAAATACCTTATTCTGAGGGTCCTGCTTTAGTTGGACTATGAGCTCTGGGAGCTCTAGGGGGGCTTAAGGATATCTTCTTCGAGCTATAAGCACACACAGGGCTAGGCTTTTTGAACCTTGTTGTGCTTCTACCCCACCATTATGATATTTATTTGGTTCACCTCTCTTTGATCTATTCCCCGCACACATCCTACACATGGAGTTTTAGACTCATGGGAAGTACCTCTCATCTAGCCCATGTGGTGGAAAATGTGGATAGAGACCAATAACAAGACCGATGGACGTATTAGAGATTGTCGTGCTCTCTATGTCTAGGATGGCACGTGTACAACACCTTGATCTGGGATAATTTATGATGAGGTTTCATCCTCTAAACTGACTTCAAGTCAATAAATTAACTTCAGGTTAGTATGTGACTCTTTTTTATTCTATTTAGGTTTTATCCTCTAAACTGACTTCGGGTCTGTAAACTAAATTTGGGTTAGTATGTGACTCTTTTTTAGTCTATTGAGGTTTTATCCTCTAAACTAACTTTGGGTCAGTAAACTAACTTCGAGATAGTATGAGACTCTTTTTGAGTCCAAGAGAGGTTTTAACCTCTAAGATGGCTTCGTTTCAGTTGAGTGTGATGACTTTGTGACTCACATTTTGTTATATCTGAAGACGAGAGCCAACAAAGAAAGTTATGGTAGGATGACACACGATGTTTGGTGAAAGCACATGATGGTATTGATGGATGGCACTTGTGGACAGATGGAGTTATCCCTAGTTAAGAGGGAGTGTTAATTTTGGGAAACTAGGTCCAAACTCCATGTTGCACTGCTCATATGGTGATGGTCATATTTTTGTTGGATTCCTCTTTAAGAGAGGTGAAATATTGATCTAAATATCATCTTTTTTAGATGAACAGAACATTTATTTTGAATTTATTTTCCACATGTCCAAGGTAGGCCATATTTGCAATGTAGGATCACATGCCTAATAGATGTGTCACACACCTTCATTTATGGATATAAATTGGAGAGAATTGGAGGCCATTTTCTCATCAACTCATCACACATGCTCTCATTTTGATCTTATTGTTTCGATAGCCTTTGGAGGCCCTTTTCCCCTCACACATGTGGAGCGAAGTTTTTGTTTTTTGCAGATCTGTTTAGGGCTTATTACTGCAGCGTTGACCGTAGTCAACCCTTGGTTGTTTGACCTCAAATTTCTGCCAAAATTTTGATTTTAGGAGGTCGTACTGTTGGGTTCTAAAATCGAGGAAATCTAAGTTGTTTGACCAAAGCCCTAATATGCACCATTGAATTTTTGTTGTTGTCCTGCGTTGATTTTTCTGCGTTGAATTTGGTTTGACCAATTTTGACTTGTGACGAGTTGTCTTTGAGGGTTATGGGTGTGAAACATGGAAGGTTGGCTGATCTAGAAAGGCTTTGCTGGTTGAAGCATCTTGTTGACTATTATAACACAACAATATCTCATATCTTTGCTGAACAAAAGGAATTGTAAATCTGATCTATATTTGGCTTGTCTTCTATTGTTCTATTATTGTGTTCTATCAGAGTTTTACTTTCATGTTTATGTTATTTCTATTTTGCATCGGGCCTAAGAAAGATTGAAGTAAAAGTGCATCAAGCATAGAACAGATGATATATTATTTTTTTTCCAAATATATTAAAGAGAATTTAAGACATCTCAAAAATTTATTGCAAGTGATTAAAGAAATTAAGCTATCCATTAGCAAAAATAAAATGTAATTATTCAAGACTAGCATCAAATTCCTTGTCCATGCCATCTCAAATGGCCAAATTACTCTTCAACAACACGCTACTGATTTTTCCAACAAATTTCCTGACAACATCTTGGATGAAACTCTGTTGCAATAATTCCTAGGTAGTATTAACTATGTAAATCATTTATGTAAATACTACACCAAGGATATAAATATTTTAGATGAAAGGCTTAAGAAGGAATCATCACCCTGAATAGAAAACACAACAAGGAAGTTAAGAGAATCAAAACAAATGTAAGGACTTTTCCTATCCTATATGTTGCTGATGATGATCTTCAAAATATTGTAGAAGTTTATACAAGCAACATAGGATGGGGTGTAGTCCTTAAGAAAGTAAGAATTTTGTTAAGGGAAACAAAGTAGAAATCACATAGTTTTCTTCAGGTACTTGGATGGAAGATGAGAAAAAATATGCAACAATTGATAAGGAAATAAATGTTTCTTTAAATGAACTTGATTAGTTTGAAATTTATCTTTTCAATAAAAAAATTATTCTTTGAACTGATGCAACTATAATGAGTAAAGTCCTAAATAAATAAATCAAGAATGAAAGTGAAGAAAAATTTGACAGATGACAAGTTCTTTTCTCTAAATTTGATTTTTATATTGAAGATATTAAAGGACAAGAAAATTCTATAACATATTTTCTCATTATAGAACACTTGAAATCTAGAAAGTGTGGTAAAAAACTACCAAGCGAGTGTGTTAAATATCCATAAAAAAAAAGAATGGTAAAAAACTATCAAGTGAGCGTTTCAAAGATCCATAAAGCGAGTGTCATTATAAACCATCAAGCGAATTAGTTAAATGTATGGTGATAGTGACTAAATGGAAAGATAATCATGAAATAATTCATGACATCCAAGATCAACTTGAATGGAGACAATATTCAAAAAATTGGGCACCCACATGGAAACTAAGGAGTACTCAACTAATCGATATGGGTCTATAATAATCATGTGCACATATTCATTTAGCCCTAAAATTCAGATCAAGATCAACATTGAGTATCAGAATACCATATATAATATTTGAAAGAACAAATAAAAAGGCCTGTCAAGCAGAAGAACATTTAGAACATCCTTTCCACGACATTAACCTAATCTAGAAGAAAACCCATCAAAGAGGAGACATTAAACATAAATATTACACCCTACAAAGACCAACAACCTTATATATGTGGCCACATAAAAACCCACAATTTAAATTTCCCAAGACTGATTATGATATTTCTCAATATAAGAAAAATTGGTGCAATTTTTTGCATAAAACAAAACCTACAAAACCATACTACACTCTTATAAAATTTGGACTTGCCTTTACTAATCTAAGTGGCATGGTACCATACTGGCTAATAGAATGGTGGAAAATATTTGTGATAAAAAAAAGCACAGTGGCCCTAGACTTATTCAATGTGTATAACCTTTCCACCACTTCCACACAGTAAAAAATTATGAAGTCTTGTATGAACAACATGCTCTTGGTACATTCATGCCAAGTCATGATCAATGACTTGTCTGAACAACATGCTCTTGGTATATTCATGCCAATTCATGATCAATGGATCATAAAAATGAAAATTTCTCATCAAATAATTCAAGGAAGGCCCATAATTGTATGAAAATTGTACACAAAGATGTGGGAAAGAAAGAAATATGATCAACACTTTCCAAGACTATCAATGGAATCTGACTAGTGGAGGCATCTTACCTTCACAATATATTTGTAAATAAAACTATAGCTCACCTTTCTGGATGAGTCTTTGGAACTTAGAGAAATTCTTTGATTTCTAGTGAAATTTGATTCACAGCCAAAACAACTTATGAAAAATGGGATTAGATTAGTGTCAGAAAAACCTTGAAACTAGATGCTTGTTTTCTACTCAAAATATTATAACTAAGAATGAATTCTGAGACAAGACTCATTTAGAGTCATATATTTTAGTCGAAGAGACATATAAAATCTCCCTCTCTCTGATCTTGAGTCATTCTTACTTAGGGAAAGTGAAAAGAATGTGTATGCATATGCATATATGCATGATAATCTAAAGTGGCAGTTTTCATAAAAGTATATGGTATGTATCTTGTTCTGTAATTTTCTGTAATTGGAGATGTAATGAGAATCCTTTGGAAATAACAATAAAAGTTGTTTTGTTGAGAAATATGTTCTCTGTGATTTTATGAAATTTGTGCTTTACTCTACTTGAATTTTTCTTTATGTTCATTTGAGATTCACTTAAGATTATGGAGTGTTGGTGTATGTTGCGTTGGCCTATAAAGGTAAGAAGTCGCAAAAAGAGGGTTACAAAACAAATAGAGGGACATAATACCTTTTTAGTAAATATCCATACAGTTCGTAAACAAAAGATTAAAAAGGGAATTTATAGTAATAGTTACAACAGTGAGTACTCGATTGCTTTGGTTGTCCAGTAGAAATAAAGGATAATGAATTAATAGAACAAGTAGGAAGCTTTTATAAAAAAAAAACAGTAATAAATACTCATGACATCGGAACAATTCAAAGGAAAAAATTAGTTACATATTCCAAATTAGACAAATAGAAAAGCATGATGGCTTATCCATAAGAAAAATGAAAGAATTAAACTTCCATAAAACTATATGGTAGGAAGATTAATTATAGTCGCGTTCTAGGCCTGTAGCTTGTGTCTCGAGGTAAACTCTAATAGGTAGGGGTACCTGTTGAGAGTAATGGAACAACGATGTCTGGTGGAGCTTAGCCGAGTGCTAGCAAGGAAAGAATCAAGAAGAAATCCCTCAAATTCTATTACCTGCACGATAAATGAACCCTAACATTAGTATTAAGCTTGTAAACAATATAGAAAAATGTTGAAAGGGTTCAGAGATTTGCCAGTAATAGTTTATCTCTTACCTATGAAAGTGTATGGTGAAGTTTTTGAGCGCATAACCTGAGAAAACATTACGTTTTTAGAATAAAATAAATAAACAAATTTGAAATAAAAGAATGGCTAAATAGATATAAGGAAAATAATGAAGGTTAGCTGAGTTACCATCATAACTCTTGGAGATGTTCCTAAGTTGTAGCCATGCGAGAAAAGCCGAACCAAAAAAAGGTAGAGTGGTGTATCTGAATTTCCTTAACCATATTCTTTCAAATAATTAAGATACATGCATGGAAAAATAAATCCATAAAATAAAACTTGTCAAAAAGTATGAAAACCTGTAATAAAATTCTGCAATAACAAATCATAGAGTTATTGAAAATACTTGGAGAAAGCTTTGGAGACATAGCGAGCTTACCGTGGAGAGACTGGGACAATGGCAGAGTCCATCTACTCTAGAAATATTCATAGACAAGGGTCTCTCTCTCTACAGGAAATGAAAAATGATCGAAAATGCTCAGAGACGGTTAAGGGGTAGGGTCATTACTCGGAACCCTAAATCCTTACCTTCGTTGGATCCTGGTGGGAAAAATCAACGGTGAAATATTAATCCAAGAGTCTTACAAGTACACAAGTGGTGAGAGGCGGGTATACCCATAACTTAGTAATTAAAGTATTTATTCAATTTGAGTCGTAATGTGTCAGTTATGTCCGATGCTAAAACCAAATATTTGATCCAAAATTAAATGTGAGTATCGGAGTGGGATCAAATTATATCCAAGTTGTTAGTTGCACCTTGAAAAACAGATAGAATAAACATAGCTTTGGTTTACAGATTAAAGTTTTATATTTCATAAATTAGAAAATTGTCCTTTCTTCAAATACGTTAGGTGGCATAATAATATGTGTTACCAATGTAAGCATAAAGATTTATAGATTATATATGTATATCATAAGGTTAATAGAAAAAAATTAAGAATGTTGAGATCATATGAGGTGTCCAGGAGAATGATAATAGTTGACGAAGGTTTATGCATGTTGTTAAAATGAGATTGTAAGGTTTATTCATGTTGTAAAAATGAGATTATAAGTTTGAAAGTAAAAAAAAATTTATGTGTATTGGATGGCTGTTACAAGTGGTATCAGAGAAACGTTTGTACACTGGGACCCTTTGGGTCAACTAAAGTTTAAAGTGGTGTATTACTAATGCACACAGAGAAAGAAGTTAATATGATATTATGAAGAGGGTGTCAACACAACAGCCACCTCCAAATACTGGGGAAACACAACCCCGACCGAAAATGAATCTAGAAATGTGGGTGCAACTGAGTGTGGATCAACACCATCAAACCAGTAGGCTGTTGGAGGAGCAACAACACCAAACCAACATCCTCTTAAACACAGTACAGAAGTTACAAGAGGAAATGGAGAGAGTGTGAAACGATCATGCACGTTTGATGCAAGAATAGGAGAGGATATTAAAAATCCTCTCAGACAAACAAAATCAAGGAAATGAGAAGTCAAGTACTGATAGAGAGTTTTAAGAAAGAAATGAGCAATAGACAAGAGACCATGACACTGACAGAATGGAAAGAAGTCAGTCTCAGCAGAGCAACAGAAACAAAAATTACAATGAAGCTGAGTCAGATAATGTATTAAGTCAGAAAGAAGTGAAGAGATAGAAAGTAGAGCTACAAAGTGAATTTCAAAAAATAAAGCCTTCTACGTTTGATGGAGTAGAGGAGGAAGTGGTTGAGGCATGGCTAATAAACATGAATAAGTATTTTCAAGTATATGAATATAAAGACAATCTCAAAGCTAGATTGGCTATTTATTAGTTGAGGGAAAAAGCTACATTATGGTGGGAGGAAGTGAAAAACGTCCACAGTATAGATGACCAGGATGTGACTTGGGATGCGTTCTAACAGTATTTTAAAGATAAATACTTAACTGAATGCTTCTATGGTGAAAAATCTAGGGAGTTTCATGATTTCAAGTTGGGACAAATGACAATGGATAAATAAATCACCAAGTTTACCTCCTTACTTCGTTATGTTCCCTATTTAAGAGATGAAAAGGCAAACGTATAGGGATTCCTAAGTAGTTTGCCGACTTATATGAAGGAACGTATTGAGTTTGTGAATCCCAAGACTATGGACGAGGAAATCAGAAGGGTCAGAATGTGTTACTAGCAAGCTAAAGAAAAAGGAGAGTAGGGCAAAAACTGGCAGATAAAGAAAGAACATAAGGGCAGTTCTAGTTTCAAGAAAAAGAGAACCAGTACATTTTCAGAAGAAAATAAATAAACACAGTTGAAATAGAAGAATGGCTAAATGGATATAAGGAAGATAATGAAGGATAACTGAGTTACTAGCATAACTCTTGGAGATTCTCCTAAGTTGTAGCCATGCGAGGAAAGCTGAACCAAAAAAAAGGCAGAAGGGTGTATCTGAATTTCCTTAACCATATTAGTTCAAATAATTAAGATACATGCATGGAAAAATAAATCCAGAAAATAAAACTTGTCAAAAAGTATGAAAACCTGTAATAAAATTCTACAATAACAAATCATAGAGTTATCGAAAATTCTTGGAGAAATTTGTAGAGACATAGCGAGCTTACCATGGAGAGACTGAAACTATGGTAGAGTCCATCTGCTCCGGAAATATTCAGAGACAGGGGTCTCTCTCTCTACAGGAAATGAAAAATGATCGAAAATGCTCGAAAATGGTTAAGGGGTAGGGTCATTACCCAGAACCCTAAATCCTTACCTCTGTTGGATCCCGTCAGGAAAAATCAACAGTGAAAGATTAATCCAAGTGTTTTACAAGCACACAAGTGGCGAGAGGCAGGTATACCCATAACTTAGTAATTAAAGCCTTTCATTCAGTTTGAGCTATAGTGTGTCAGTTATGTCCGATGCTTAAACCAAATATTTGATCTGGAATTAAATGTGAGTACCGGAGTGGGATCAAAGCATATCCAAGCTATCAGTTTCACCTCGAGGAACGGATAGAATAAACATAGCTTTGGTTTACAGATTAAAGTTTTAGATTTTATAAATTAGAAAATTGTCCTTTCTTCGAATACGTTAGGTGGCATAATAATATGTGTTACCAATGTAAGCATAAATATTTATAGATTATATATGTATATCATAAGGTTAAGAGAAAAAAATTAAGAATGTTGAGACCGTATGAGGTGTCCACAGAATGATAATAGTTGACGAAGGTTTATGCATGTTGTTAAAATGAGATTGTAAGGTTTATGCATGTTGTAAAAATGAGATTATAATTTTGAAAGTAATTTTTTTTTATGTGTATTGGATGGATGTTACACCTCTCTATCCTTTTAATTACAGTGATAAACATATGGTTATTAGTAAGTCATGGTGTTCATGCTTGGTATTGTAAAGTGAAGATGAATCTTCAGAGTTGAATATTATCACATGTATTTTAAAATGTGATATATATATATATATATATATATATATATATATATATATATATATATATATAACTCACGTTGATATTTTATAATTAATAATATTAATAATGTTAAAATAAAATATTAATTTTAATGGTTTTAAAAATCTTCAAAATGTGAGATGTATCATGAAATAAGTGTTATGATACTTATCAACATTTACTAACCATTTAATTAATACAAATTCAATAGTTTTATTTAATAATAATAAAAATAATATTAAATTTAAATTTAAAAAGTATGAAAATAAAAGATAATTATTTTTATAATTATACATTATCATGGTCACTTTTTATTCTTTATATACAACATATCATGTCTTTGTACATAAGAAATTATAGGTTCAAACCTAGAGGGAGTAAAGAATGTCTAACTCAATAAGCTTTAGTAAGTAAATCTTTGAGTGAAGTTTGTCCCTTGTCCCAAAAATATTAGGGTTTTATAAACCAATTTAGTATTTAACTTAATTTTAACCTTAAAAATATATTATTATTTCTATTAAAAAAAAACTACATGTCTTACCAAATAATTTATTTTTTTTACATTCATTTATTATATTAAAAAATGTATTATTTTATAAATAATATTGAAACTATTTTTAAAAATTATCATTATTTAAAATATTAATTATATGTTTTTTTTCCAATTATGCTACTATCAACCAATCATTAAAATCATATTTTAAGAAAATTAAACTACCTCTATATAATATTGACTCTCTTTTTATCTCTTATAATTAAATGCTCTCTTTATCATAGTTTCCCTCCATATCTGAAATCATATATATATATATATATATATATATATATATATATATATATGGAGAGAAACTATAATTAAGAGAGCATTTAATTTAGACTATGATTAAGTGAGAATTTAATTTAAATAACTTTAATTAATGATTAAATGTTCTATTAATCATAGTTTCTCTCCATATTTGAAATCAAATTATATATATATAATATTTGATTTCAAATATTGAGAGAAACCATGATTAAGAAAGCATTTAATTTAGATAACTTTAATTATAAAAGATAGAAAGAGAGTCAAACTTCTATATAGTTAGTTTAATTTTCTTAAAATATGATTTAAATTGTCTATTGGTAGTAGCATAATTGGAAAAAAGCATGTTGGCAAGCCTTTGTGCATCCAATTGATAGGAAGTTCAATCCCCCAAACATGCCTCACCAATCTAAAGAAAAAAATTAATTGAATTTGGAAATTAGTTACAATATGTTCTCCTTCTTGTAAGGCTTTTGACTAGCTTAGACTAATGGCACACTTACAAAAAAACTAAGAAATGAACCTCTTCTCAATAAGAGCAGGGAAGGCAAAGTTCCAAGACTAATTCTTTTGTTTTTTACACGTACTATTTCATGTGAGCAGGAGTATATTTGAACAAATTTCTTGCTTAAGAAAATTCAAAAACATAACATGTCTATTAATTACTAGAAGATAGCTCACTGCTTGGCTTGCAGGAGTCATGACCAAAGTTATTTCTACTATTGTATTTCTTACTACTTGCTACCAGTGGGGAGGAACACTTCTTTTAAGCACATTTGAATAGGACGAAGGAGGATTTCTTCTCGACCACATTACCCGATTATTCATCTTTTAAAGAAGGAGGCACCTTTGGGGAAATCTTTCCCATCATAGAAGATTTCCTTGGATGGCCCTGATATGGTTCTTCTTCATAAATAAAATCAGGAGGGGCCTTTGGAACATAATTGTTTGGCTGATCCGCTTGGGCTCAAGATTCTCACCTTCTTCCTCTGAAGCATTCAGGACTTCAAAGATATTTGTGGAAATGGGTTGATTCTTAGATTTAGCCTTAATTTTTTATTGCCTTTTACTTCCATGCCTCTTATGTTTCCTTTTAACTGGAACGATTCCTTGCATAGTTTCTCCTTTCTCTTCATTAATAGGAGGCTTTGGAGAGATTCTAGAAGTGGAAGCTTTTGGACAACTTTTCGCAAAGTGTCCATACTCATGGCACAAACTGCATTTAAACGGAACTCGTTTGTAATCCAAAGCCTGGAGATGAGACTAACAATCCAAATTTAGTTGAGTCACCTTAGGGAGGGCTTTTGAGAAATCCATTTCAACACAAATTAGGGAACACGAAAAAATTGTTCCCTTGTTCCAAATCAAAGGAAATAATTTTTCCTAGTTTATCTCCAATTTCCTTAAAAATTCCCTCACCCCAACAAAGAGGATGGATAAAAGGGAAAAAAAATCCACACAAGTGAAAATGAGATTTCCATCATAGCATTAAATTTCAGATACCACTGAGTAAGAAACACACCTCAGATGCCCATGCAATAGGGACCCAACCTATAAATATTGCTCTATCTTCCTAATTTTCAAAGAGAAATGCATAATATCCATTAAATGTTTTGGGGTTCATGATTTTCCCAGTTGTAAAATATTAGTCTTAAACAACGTCATAAATTGGCCACAAACTAGTGAACTTTCCCATTAACCCTTTTTCCTTCAAGAGAACCAAAAAAAATTTTGCTGAGGAGAAAAATTCTAGATCCAAATAACGGTTTTATTTTTCTTTCTTTACAAATTTATTTGGGGCACTCATTATGTCTACATTAAAGCACACAACTAACCAAACAATCTTAGACCCCACATAATGATTGCTAGCAGGAAATCCCACAAGCCAAACCTTGAGTAGTGAATGGAAAAGAACTTAAATAAGCTCAGATATGATAATCAAAGCGAGGTAGTGACGAATTTTCCTCAGCTTCCGAAAATAAGCGATGAATAGCTTCATCATTGTCAAACAAACTACCAATTAGGATTTCCCCTAGGTTCAAAAGATAACCATGCAAAATCAACTAAAAAAAGCTCAATAGTGACATAACGAAATTAAAGAAACCCTAATCACAAAGTAATAAACAAGATCTCCATGTCCTGCTTATCAAATCCCCCAACATCCCATGATGTTATTAAATAGATTTTAGTATATTTAATTTATTTTTACAAATTACAAAGTAACAAATATTATATACCCTTTCATATGTATATATATAAGTAATATTTGAAATTTAATTTGATATAGCGGAAATATTTTTTTTAATATCTTGTCAAATTTTGAATTAGTTTAATATATTATAATTTTAGTTAAAGTTTGATATTGAAAATAAATTTAATCTTTTGTTTCATTAAATTTTAATACGTTATTGTTTTTTTTTAATTAATATCTTTAACATTAATTTTTTTTTTAATTAAATCGAACTAAATTTTAAGAATTTCAATATATCACCGTTAATAAAAAACTAATGATTAACATTTTACTAAAAACATTTAGAATCGGTTAAATATTTACATTATTATAAATATTTATTTTTAATAATTATATATTATATATTAAGTATATCATATCTAATACAAAATAAATTTTTTAATAAATTAATTTTAAATAAAATCTCAATATTTTTATAATCTTTTGATGGTTGAGTGTTTAGAACACAAATTTGTGATTTAGAAAACTCTAATTAAATTCTAAGTAAATTAGATTTGAAAATAAGTTGAAAAAAGTGCAAAATATACGACAAATAAATTATAGCTTAAAAAATTTAATTATTTATCTTTAACTGTTTTTTCATTTATTTTTTTTAATTTGTGTTAATATAAGAAATTAAATTTGATTAACTTATATATCTCATCCATGTGTCTGGGAAAAGACAAAACATCACATTTACATTGAAGAGGTCACAGTCATTGCACATATTTATTTTAAGTTAACTATTTATTTTATTAATTAATAATAATTTTTTAGTGAAAATTAGTTGTGTTAAAAGATAATGGAAAATCCTTAATTTGTGAGAGTTGGTTCACAAAACCTTAGGATAGGAATCAGTTTCTATTTCTTAGGGTATGGTTATAACTTCCCTACATCTATGTATGCTATATATTGGTTGAGTTGTATTGAGAATGTAGAGCGTTATGCAGAGTCAGACTCTCCTGGTTCAGTCTCTTCATTATAGAGTTGACAACATTTTTATTTATGAATTCAATCCATCATATTTTATCATGGTATCACAACTTTAAAGTCGAATCATAGCCAGAGTGTTTTGATCCCTATGAGTATCAAGGTGGTAGAGGAGAATCCCCTGATGATCGAGTGGAAATTTTTTTTTCCTCAGGTGTTGATCGGATCAGTGCGGTTTTTTGAGGAATAGTTGCGTCAAATAGTGCAGAATTTGGAGAAACAGTCACGTCGAGAAGCATGGATCTAAGAAAAATATAAGCACTGATAGGCTAGGGCCTTACTCAGTTTCATTCCCGGCGCGATCAGTGCGTAATTTGGTCAGTAAGAGCGCCGATGCGGGAAAGAGAGGAGATCTGAGAAGATATGTGCCAGTGCCCTGCCACTGATGGCAAGAAGAGATATGAGATCTACTACTGATGAAAGGTTGCCGATGAAGGAAGATATCTGAGACAGATCTACTGTTGGTGAAAGGTCACTGATGAAGGAAGAGATCTGAGACATATCTACTGCCAGTGAAAGTTCGCCAATGAATGAAGAGATCTGAAGCAGATCTACTGCACGTGTTAGCTCGCCGATGAAGGAAGAGATCTAGAGAAGATCAGTTGCTGGTGTATTCTTGGTGTAGAGGAGCTAGAGAGCTCGTGCTAAGAAACGGAAGAGGTCGTGGCAGAGGAGCTGAGAACCTGTGGCGCAACACGCAATGTAACTTGCTGGATTGATCAAATATCAGGTAGATTTATATCATGATATTTCTTTCTGTGAGGATCTAGGGTAGATCCACCATTATTTTTTTTTCTCTTGTCAATTACTTGAAGTTTTTTTAGAATCATCAAGATGAACAATCAAATAATCGAATCATACTTGAACGAGAGAAACAAGCTCGATGGCTCCAATTACTCTAATTGGAAGTTCAAGATGTAGACTGTGCTAGAAACACAGTGTTCCTGGACGATTACAAATAGGGATGAGCAGAAGCCAGCAACAGGATCTACAACGACTCAAGACTGGGAGAAGACATAGAGCAGGGCAAAGATGACATTTAAGATGTCAGTGAAATATAATAACATACCGCATATCAGAGAATGCAAATCTGCAAGCGAAATTTGGACGGTATTGAAGGATCTATATGAGATCAGGAATACAAATTGTCTCTTGTTCTTGAAGGGAAATATCCTCTCCGTAAAGATGGAGGAGAATGAAACAATTGTTGCTTTCATATCGCAAATCAAAGATCTGAAGAACAAATTGGTAGATATCAGTGATATAGTTGCAGACATGGATTTGGTCATGATTACCATGAATGGTATGACTGACGATTACCAAATTTTCATCACTGGGATAAGTGTGAGGGAGAAAGCCCCAAATTTTGAAGAACAAATAGGAATATTAATGCAAGAAGAAGAGAGAACACTGACTCTAAAACCCTCGAGTGCAGATCTTGCATTAATGGAAAAGAATAAATTCTTTACAACAAAAGGAAATTCATCACAGCAAAACTGAGGAAATCCACAGAAAAGGCCGAATCAATCTCAAGGTATGTACCCGAATAGAAACGATTCTATATTAAAATGTTTCTATTGTGGGAAAATCGGTCATATGGCTAAGCATTGCGAGAAAAATAATTTTGATGAAGGACAACAGAGACATAAAAGACATGCAGGTCATTTCACAGATGATGACCATGTTCAGGATTTTAAATTGATCATGGTTGACATTGATGAAAGTTTCCAAGAAGACATCTAGTATGTGGATTCGGGAGCATCCACACATATGACAGGGAACAGACAATGATTCGAATATTTTAAAGATATCAACAACGAAGCACAAATCTACCTTTGCGATGATAAAGGCTATTAGATCAAAGGGTATGGGAAAATTCCAATTATTTTTCCTGATGGTAATATCAGACAAATTCAAAATGTAATGTATGTACCCAGAGTTACAAAGAATCTGATTCATGTATCCATGATTACAGATCAAAATCTCAAGGTAGAATTATTTAAATCTAAATGTTATATTAAATATTTGTTGGATGGTATGAAGACTATTGCTTCAGGGATTCGAAAAAGAGGTCTGTACAAATTAAATGTGAGGTCAGCACCAGATCGAGCTTTAACATCATCGATTTTGACTACAGAAGAGCTATGGCACCGGAGACTTGGTCACATCAACTTCAACGATTTGTTGTTACTTTAGAAAAAGGAAATGGTAAGAGGTCTTCCTCCTTTAAAACGAGTGCATAATGATTGTGAAGCTTTTGCGCTAGGAAAGATGCATAGAGAAGAAATCCATGTTCGAGTAGAGAAGAAAAAGAGAGATATACTTGAATCAGTGCACACTGACCTATGTGGACCCATCCAAACAAAGTCAATAGGAGGTGCACTGTATTTTTTATTGTTTGTTGATGACTGCACAAAGCTTTCTTGGGTATATTTTCTGACTAAGAAAAATCATACATTTGAATACTTTAAGCAGTTAAGAACTATGATTGAAAAGAAAACATGGAAGTACATAAAAATTCTCCTCTCTGATCAAGGGGAAGAATATAGAAAGGCTAAACTTACCAAGTATTGTAAAGACAGTGGAATATTGCAGCAATTCACAGTACCCCATACTCCTCAGCAGAATGGAGTAGCGGAAAGAAAGAATAGAACATTGGTAGAGTGTGCTCGGAGCATGTTGAAAGGTAAGGATATTTCAAATGGTTTTTGGGTTGAAGCATTGAATATTGCAGTTTATTTGAAAAATAGGAGTCCTAAAAAAAGTCTCGAGTTCAAAACTCCTTTTGAAGCATTATATGGATTCAAGCCTGTAGTAAAACATTTGAGAGTATTTGGGTCTAAAGACTTTTCCTATATTCCAAAGGAATAAAGAAGGAAATTAGATTCAAAAGCCATCAGACGCAGCTTTGTAGGGTATTGTTCACGATATAAATCTTATAGATTGTTTAATCCCTTTGCTCACAAGAATTTTGTTAGTAGATATGCAATGTTCCATGAGAATATTTATGATGAATTTGATAAAAGCAATGAAGAATGGGATATTCCTTTTCTGGTGGAAGCAAGTGAAGGAGCAGGTAACAGCCATGAGAAGCAGGAAAAGGAAGAAGCAGAAAGTTCAGATACAGCTATTGAGCCGAGTTATTCAAAGGAAATTCAAAGTAGGTTGGAAGCCACACCAACGCTTAGAAGATCATGTAGGTAGACTCAATTACCTGCTAGATATAGGGGAAAATGCCTTTATAACTAGTATGATGAATCTTGTTGAACCGTCTAGTTATAAAGAAGCAAACCAATGTAGTGAATGGAAAGAATCTATGGAACATGAATATAAATCTATTCTCAAAAACAACACTTGGGAGCTAGTTGAAATTCCTAAAGGGAAAAAAAACATAGGTTGTAAATGGTTGTATAAACCCAAGATTAATGCAGACGGAAGCATAGATAAATTAAAAGCTAGATTGGTAGCAAAGGGGTGTTCACAAAAAGAAGGTATTGATTATGAGGAAGCCTTCACCCCCGTGGCTAAACTAAATACTATCATAATGATGATTACTTTACCTACTAGAAAACGCTGGATGATTCACCAACTAGATGTAAAGTCTGCATTTTTAAATGGGGAGTTGAAAAAGGAGGTTTACTTAGAGAAACCTGAGGGGTTTTTCCAAAAAGGGAAATAAAATTTAGTTTGCAGATTAAAGACAACTTTATATGGACTAAAACAAGCACCCAGGTCATGGTATGAAAAGATAGATTCCTTTTTTCTGCAACACAGTTACAATAGAATAAAAAACAACCCTAATTTGTATACTGTGAAATATGAAAAGGGGCATATAGTGTTTATTTCTGTTGAGATTCAACAAGATGACGAGTTAGTGAAAATTAAGCACCTTCACTAAGTGGGGCCCGCAGGCTACTTTAGGTGTATGTCTATTTTTCGACATGGTGAGCATATTCTATAAGTTGCAGGATGCTATTTGTAGATGGTTGATTAAGTTGGGAAAATAGATGAAATTATATTTTTAGAAGTGTTAGTCATCAGTAATTTTTACTATCTGAAGATGACTAAATATTAGTCCTAGATTTCTAAAAACAAGATTCCTGAATATTGTGAGTTTTAGAAATCTCACTGCCTTTATTATCCTTGTCGCAAATTTTTCATTATTCTACTATTTATCATTCCATGGTTAACCTTCCATTCCTAAAGGGCCCCTCATGGGCTTATGCCGCTCATCTATATCCTATTTTCCCACCTGTAACCCCAGTACTCTGTTTTGCCTTTGCCTCACTCCACTTTTCATCTAGGGTTACTAATCAACCTATTCATTCTCATGTTCATCAAGTTCCTCAAACCTTGATGGTCTCAAAAAATACCTCTATAGGCTCTTTATACCAATCAATTACATCAATTTCTATATATTCAAATACACGAACTGGTCAAAAAACTCTGTTTTTACACTATTAAGATCCCAAGCCTGATTTCAGTCAAAAGAACAAGTTAAAACCCTCACACTAGATCATTAGGGTTTACTAGGTTGTAGGGTCTTCATTGGTATTTTAAGCTCTGTTATTCTTATGATGAGACCTGGTTCAAACGTAAAATAAGGGAAACACATGATTTCCCAAGAAAGAGCAGAAAATATCCTAAGAAGGTCACTCTACCAATTTCAAGTTCTGCTAGAGATAAATGAGAAATTTTGACATTTCTGCAAGAGTGTTAAAGTGACCAACAACAAAAAATTGGTAAGGTAATAGGCCTGTTACAAAATGAAGACATTCACAACAAAAGGAGAAGGAAAAATTTTGTTTCCAAGAAGAATAAAGGATGTTAAGCCTGATTGGGCTAATAGTGTGCCAAGTAGGGATCTAGTGCAGCAAATCACATTGAGAAAGAATCCCAGAAACCTAGGGTTTGGTAAGATGGTCAAAGGTGGAAAAATGAAGATGTTAGACCTCCATGATGACAACAGAAAGAGGATTTAAAGGGCTACTGTGTATGTCATCCCAAAGGTTGTCAAAGTGAATTCAGCATTTTCAAATATTAGAAGGGGAAAGTCACTTCAGGGTTTCATAACACCTGTTGAAGTGAAAATGTTCAAGGACATAGACCACCCAAAGAAAGTGAGCCTTGTCACTCAAACAAAATCTGCAGAACAAGGAGGTGAAGAGTATCAATGGACAAGTTTCAAATTATAAATTTAGACACCTACAAAACAGAAGTGGTCAAAGAAGGTAATAAACATGATTTTGAATTGTGTTACACCATTTTTTGGTCATCTAACTTATTATCATTAGATGGACCCAAGTACACCATGTAAGACCAGTTTTACCCTAAGTAAAACTGCTTTCACTATGTTAAAACAGGAAACCCCAAAAGGAAATATTAAACAAACCCATATTTGTTTGATTTTCCTCATGGAATAATTAATTAAACCATAATTTAATTATTATTCCCAGTCATGTTTAACCCAAAATCAAAGTAATTAATTAGATAAACCTTTATTTATCTTATTATTTTCTAGGAATAATCATTTAAACCTTATTTAGATGATATTCCTTGTTAAATATGACCAAATCACCCATCAATAATTAAATAAATCACTATTTATTTAATTATCTTTCAACCACTTCCTTAAATAATTAAATAAATCATTATTTATTTGATTATCTTCTAACCGCTTCCTTAAAAAGATAAATAAATCATTTATTTATTTATTTTTGACAAATTAAGGGATTTGACCCAAGTCAAATACCTTTCCCTCCAACAAATATAATAAAATATTCCATAAAAAGTGGATCTAGATCTGGTTAACCCATGCACCAAGATCTAGAATGACCCAATATTTTGTTATAAATAGGAGGGTTTTTCCTACCATTTTTCACCTTTTGTTGCCTATTAGATCACTCTGGATCTATACACTTGGTCACATATCTCCATCATTTTCTCCCATTGAGCTCTACTCTTTGCATTGGGTTTTCTACATCAACTAGAGAGAAAAATCTTAGATCTGAAGTGCTGAGGACTTCCAAGAACCCATCCCACTGAGGGGAATTGGATACTCCTTCTGGTTTTCCTCCCAGGTGCCCCATTAATACAAAAATTCTTTCAAAAATCGTTCTTGTCTTGTCTATTGGTATATGGAGCAAACCCTTATTTTTCTGCTTAATGTCTTTCCATGCATAGATCTGGTTTTTTGCAGCTCTTTTATGTCTAACTAACCGCAGATCTGAAGATATTGGCAGCCACTTTTGTTGTTAGGGCTATTAGTTATGCGTAGCTAAAGTAGTCCTTTTTCGTACACTTCGACAAAGGATTCATACTAACAAATGGCGACTCCACACGGGTTTTAAATTACGACCGCTGTCGTTTTTCATATTCCTGCATATCCAGCTACTTCAGGCCCTAGGGCTTCTTTTCAGCTGCTTAGTTTTCCTCTTTTTATGTCATTTTTTTTCACATAAAACCCTAAAAACTTAAAATTTCTAACTTCCGTGTGTTTCTGGCCCTATTGCGCAGGTAAGCGACACCAGCCGCAACTGAGACGGCAACTTTTCTGAAAATCTGCCGCCGAGACAACCGGAACTGGGGGTCGCACTTTTTGGCCCTAAACCTGCGACCTGGACCTCCAGGTCGCACTTTTTAGCCTATTTCCTGCGACCTGCACTGAAATCAGGTCAGAAACTGCGACCTGCCATTTTTTCAGTGATTTTTCTGCAATTTTTCTGGGTTTTGCTGCAGCTTCTGTCAGGGTCTTCCAACCTCTGTCTCAGCCCACCTTGACCAAGTTCTAATCTGTTTTTACTCATCTAAGTGGGAACCTAGTCCCCTAGGGCTTTAGTACCCTCCACTTTTTGTGGAAGAGTTTTAGCTGTTTCAGCCGTCTGTTTTTCAAAGCTTCAGCCTCCCTTTTTCCAGATCTGTTACCTCCCTTTCAGATCCTTTGAAATCAGCCTTTCTTCCTTTCAATTCACCTCCTGTCGTTTTGTTTGGACCTCCTTTAAAGGCCTCCGCCTTGCCCCCTTCGGTTTTTGCTGATTTCCTTCCTTTTTCCAGCCACCTTGCCTCTGTCTCTCGGCTGTGACCTGCACCTCTTTTCAGCAGCTTTATCCTTTAGATCCCTGTCCCTTTTGACCTTAGATCTATTGGCCCCTTTTCCGTGTGTTTTACATAGATTTTTCCCTTTCTTTTCAGATTAGTTTTGAGAGACCCACCTTCTTGGGTTAGATAGATGCACAAGTAGCTATTATTTTTCTGTTATTTCAGCATTATATATTGTTCTCTGTAGGTTTATTTTCAGCTACGCAGCACACTTTTTTCTTGCTCTCAAAATGGAAAGGGTTTAAAAATTAAAATTAATGCACGCCACACACTGACCCTACGCGAAGAAGCGCCTGGTTAACACCGCCTGGCAAAGACTCTAAAATCAATCGTCACTGCACCTTTTCTGCCCTTGACCTGAATTTATTCTGTCCCTTTCTGCCCCTGTCGGTTTCCTTCTTCCTGTCATCATTGCGCCCCCAAGGCGCCTTTCCCAGAGACTTCTTGGCCTTCATCCTCAGTTTCCGGTCGATCGACCTGCTCCGCCCCGCCGTCGTCGAGCTAGTCCTCCTTTGAGTCCGCACTCCGACTCCTCTCCTGATCCATCGGGTTCTCCTTCTCCTCCTGGTTCTCCCCCTGTCACCTTCACTATGTCTGGTCTAGGGCCTAACGCTAGCGGTTCTCCCGGCCCTAATGCCGGCCCTACTACTAGCGGAACCACCACAGGAACTACCCTGGCCACCCCTGTGCTGCCGTACATTGCAGGCCTCAGCCTCCCCGATTTCCATCAGTTGATCAATGACCCCATTCACCACAATGCCAATTGGCCTGCTATGCCAACCAAGTTCCCCTCCGACATCCCTAAGTTTGAGGGCCTTAATGGTGAAGATCCCACCAATCATGTCCGATCTTTCCACATGTGGTGTTCCTCCAATTCCATTACCGATGACTCCATCTGTCTTCGTTTGTTCCAACGCACGCTCATCGGCGAAGCTTCTAAATGGTATGTCGAACAAGCCACCTCTACCCATACCACCTTTGAGACTCTTGCCCAAGCCTTTTTGTCGTACTTCCAGTTCCCTCTCCGATACGATACTGGCACGGAGCTCTTGACTTCCTTCAAGTAATCCTCTTCAACACACCTTTCCGCCCATGTTCAGGAATGGTGAAGAAGACGGAGCTTATGTCGAGCCCCTCCCTTCGAAGATCGGGTTTACATCGACTGGTTCCTTCGCACCCTTCCCGCTCCCATCGGCAAAGATGTCGCCTCTCATTTTCCTCAAACTGAAGAAGCCGCCCTCCAAATAGCCTTGAAATATGACCTGATCTATGCTTAATCTGGTTATGTTTATACCGTTCTTCCTGACCTCCCCAGGCCCGGTGGTGTTAACGCCCCGGGGGCATCTCATTCCGCCGACGGTATCGTTGGAGCCCTTTCCCATCCATACGCTCAACCTCCTATGGGCTATGGTCTCCCTCAGGGAGGGACCAGCTCCTCCAGCACTCTTCCCCCTCCCGGTAGCATGTATCCAGGATACAACATGCCTCCTCCTTTTGCCCAACCTCCTGCTTACCTCAATGTTGCCCAACCTACTCATTACCCTTATCCGCAGCCTGGTGCGCCAGCTCCTCCAGCATATGCGCTTCCTCCTCCCTTGCCTCCTCAACCCCAGCACCAGCACCTACAGCCCCCTCCAGGGCAAGTATTTGCACAGCAGGGCGCGACTAATCCCCCTTCTTCTCAAAGAAGGCGGAGAGGCAATCCAAACCCATCTGCCCCTGGTACCTGCGGACCCAATCCTGGTGTGGACCCCAACACTGCCAACCAGCAACAGGGCACTCAACCCAAGCCGGACAGGCCGCTTCGCACAAGTAAGCCTTGTTCGTGTTGCGGTGTTTATGGTCATTACACCCACGATTGTCCCCTATTACCCCATATGCGGCAGATGTGGGAGTCTCAAGCCACATTGCACGGACAGCACGCCTCCCCTCATGCTCCTTCTAATGTGGCCACTACCTAGCCAGCTATGTTTACTGATCCTTTCCCTCAGCAAGGATTCGTGGCTTCCCAACCGCCCGACAGCCAGGTAGCCACCCCCCCTTCCCTTTCTGGTTCCTCTGATTACCAGATCCTTATGATGCACTCCGATCCTAACCCGTCCGTCGATCTTCACCTTCAAACTCGGTCTCGCCAGTACTCCAAGCCTCCTGCTCAGTCTGCTCCCGAGCCTCCTTCTTCAGGTTCTCCAGAGCCTCTTTCGTCACCCAGTGGCCCCTTACATATCCCTAAACCAAAAGTTGAGGTTCATACCAAGATACCTAAGGGCCCACTACGTCGAAACACTGCTCCCAGTCGAGCTGCCCATTCATATAGCATAGTAGATGATTTGGCGCAATCTCCTGCCGCCATTTCCACACTGGAGCTCCTCCAGTCGTGCCCTTCCCAAAAGAAGGCTCTACTATCTGCCGTGGGTGCTGTAGATCCTGCTGATGACCAAATGATTATTTTCGACGCCACTCAATCGGACCATCCTCCTCTCCCTCCTTCTGTCGCCTTCCAAATCCCAGTCAAAATCCGGAACGCCAACGTGTCCCGGTGTATCATTGATGAGGGGGCATCCACATGCGTGATGTCCGCTTCGGTTTGGAAGCAACTCAGATCTCCTGAGCTGGCCCCTTCCACGATCACCCTTCGAGCGTGGGACGGTCATGCCTCCCAGCCCATTGGCATGTTTCATAATTGTCCTATCACCCTCGCCAGTAAAACTGTTTGCGTTGACGTCGAAGTCATCGACGCCCTGCTAGATTACAACATTCTATTGGGGTGAAGCTACACCTATGCTATGTCTGCTGTCCCATCCGCGGTCTTTCGCAAGATGTCTTTCCCCCATAATGGAAAGATAGTCACCATTGACCAGTTGACATATCATGAGTCAAAATCTCAGACCTCTCCTGAGATGACTATCTCTTCTGTAGCCAACAAGCAAACCGTTGATTCTTTGACCAGTGTCTCCCTCGGCGTTTACAAAGATTCCTCCATGCTTGGAACTTTCCCTAACCTTCCCCCACCTCCTGTCATCGATCCCAGCTCATCGAATGTTTGCATGATGCAATCATCTCAGGCTGCCCATAAGCGGCTTGCCTCGGCTAGTCAGCAACCTCCTCCTCGCCCTCCGCAACCCGCTCCTAGCCATTCATCTCAGCCAGCCGGACCTCCTCCTTTTGGCCCTACCCCTACAGCTGGTATCCCTGAACACCTTTACCCTCCTGGATCGGTTCCTCCGGGCCTTAACCATCTCGAAGCCGTCCCTCCTAGTCATTACCCTGCTGGACAGATCCCTTTCCTAGCTCCCCCTCCCGGAGTATATTCTGTCCCCGTCATGGCCACCCTCTCTCTCCCTAACTTGACCTTGGGCATACCGGTCTGGTACCTTGATCCCCCAGCCACCACCCCTCCTGGTCACCCCAAGCCCTATATGGCTTTGACACCGGTTCAACCGGTCCCCCTAGCTTCCTCCGTTGCCTCCGTGACCCCAGCACCTCCACAGGACCCTTCTCCTGTTGTGACGGCACCCGAGAAGAAAGGCAAAGCCCGTAAGGGGGCACCCAAAGACAAGACTACCACGACTGACCCGGCCCCTCCACCGTCCGCGAAGCCTTGCGCTTTATGTGATGTCACCGGTCATGCCACCCATGCTTGTCCTGAGTTGCCCCGTATTTAGCCCATGGTTAAAGTCGCATTCCCTGAGTCTACGGTCCCTGAAGCCCCCATTCCTTCTCCATCCGTAACCAAGAACCCCAAGACTCTTCGCACCAACAAGCCCTATGCTTTGTGCTGCGTTCATGGCCATTACTCCCACCATTGTCCTCACCTGACGCACTACCCCGCCTCTTTAGAGGTAATCCGAGAATATGAGGTTGAACAAAATCAATCCGCCTCTCCTATCCTCCCGCAGTACACTTCAGGTCAACCTGAGGATCCCCCCGCTCCCATCGACATTCCCCCCCCTGATGTTCAGATGACGGAGTCTACTGTAACCATCCTTTACCTATCTTCCTCTGCGAGACACTCGGAGCCTAGCCCATCTGCATCCTCCCCTGTTGTGTCCCTTGATCACCCTTTTCCTCCTCATACACGAGATCACTCCACTTGTGTCTCTGTTGACCTCCGCAGCCCGAGTCCTCACCATGCTTCCGATAGCCCTCATATACCACCCTGTATGAGTCGTGGTCATCCTGCCCCTTGCACTCCCTCCTGCGGTTGCCGCCCGATGACTTCTATACACTCACGCTGCCGTCATTTCCTTTCCTCCCCTCATTTATTGTCTTGTCACACCATTCTGCAGGACCCCCCGTCCACACCCTTTATCGGTTACGCCGATGGTGCAAGTCGCTACTCCAGGAATCTAGCCTCGGCAGGTTGGGCCATCTTCACCCCCTTGCATGCCCTTGTTCTTTCTAACGGGGTATGCATTGGTTCTGCCACCAACAATCAGGCCGAATATGATGCAGTGCGTGGTCTCTTAGCCGATGCTCTCTTTCATCGCATCCTCCATCTGCACGTTCGTTTGGATTCCCTACTTCTTGTAATGCAACTAAATGGTGTTTATCGTGTGCATAACCCTGTGCTGTTTAGACGCTATTTACGAGTGAAAATCTTAATACGTGCATTTGAAACCATAACTTTCAACCATGTACCTCGAGAACAGAATCACTATGTAGATAGTATTGCAAACCATGTTCTAGATTCGCATTTATCACACACATTTCATACAAGACAATAACATTAAATCAACCATCAAAAAACGATGCATATCCATAATATGTGTCGCAAAACATGTGTTTAGAGTCCATCTACTCTGATACATACGACATGCCCATAGCATGTTACAAACAAAAACCCAAAACTAGGGGCACCACCTGCCCCTACATACATCATAGGGGGCACCACATGCCACTACCCCTAATCACTATCTGGAGGCTCCCGGGCCAATGGCTCTGCCCCTGCAGCATGTAGATCGCGCATAGCCTGACCGGCCATCACCATGCGCCGCATGACACCTCGCCATTCTGAGGGGAGACCAACACATGGCTCTATGAACTGGTCGTCTAAGTCCTGCCACCCGCGCTCTGATACTCCGGTCAACAACCTTTCGCATCTACGGTGGATGTCCTCCAGTAGGGCGGCTGCATCCTCATTCTGCGCCGCTCTCGACCCACTTGGACCTGTAGCTCCAGACGCTGCCGGTCGTCCCATATATCCGGCCGGTTTTACCGGTGCTATATCTGCATACCAAAAGTACATGAATCATTACCATCGATTACTATTCAAAAAATTTAACATGCCCACACACGAATAGCAATTTTTCACTTACCATCGGGCCCCCAGACTCGACCAGGCGGAAGTGGCAGATCCGGATCTCCACAGTAGCTCATCCCACTATAAGGATAGTCATCTATGTACAATGGCATCTGATCCCAATGGGCAAAAAACTCCGGTCGAAACACCCGCCCGACCGCCCCTCCTCCTCCTCTGCACAGTAGCCGTCCCCAACGGCGCATCCTGGGCTCTCTCGGCCCCCCATCTGGAAGCTGTACACGAGGCCTCAAGGTCGGGATCTTCTCAAAGAAGAAGGTGCACAACAAAGTCCCATATGAGCAGTCATGGTTCACCTGCCGCATGCATAGTGACAATTGTCACTTTAGCGACACCAACAACATCTGGGCCCACCCATAGTAGGTCCCACCCAACACATTTTCCACTATCATCATCTGCCCCCCAGTGATGTGATGGAACGCCTGGATGCCCAGGATTCGCAGCACGGCTGCGGCCACTGCACGGGTTTCTAGCCTCTCTAGATCCCCGATCGGTATTCGAGTCCCCTTGACTTGGAGACCCGGTCGACAATGGCGTTCCACGAACTCCATGATATGCCGCCCCCGCGGCAACACTGGCTATGTGTTTCCCACCATCTCCAGTGGCAGGAGACCAGTCAGGAAGTACACGTCCTAGACCGTCAGCTCGATCCTGTGCCCCTACACTACAAAGATCTCCTGATCTGGATCCCAGTAACTAATAATCCGAGCCAGTAACGGTTCCCCTGCTCTCATCAACGGGTTCTCCAAAAACTTGAGAACCCCAAATCTGGCCAATACACGGCGGACGCCCTGATCCACCTGGATCTCTATCCGTAGTGTCCCCAGATCTCTCTCTCCCTAGTTGACCCATAACTCTGCCATACCTGCACAAACACATGATTTTTGTCAGCGTACAGATCGGGAAAACCATAACCAAACACCAAAACCCAACTTCTAGCCATAAAACAACACCAAAACCCCCTCATCTCCCAAGTCACAGTTTTCTGCTCTTTTCTGGACCAGGTCACACTTTTTGCCCTGATACCTGCGTCCCGACCGTAGAGATGAAGGAGGGACTGTTCCTGGATTTCCGGGCCCTAAACTGAAAAAGTAATCCATCAAAAAGCAAGAGAAAAGTTAGACCTCTTACCTGCAACTGACGGATCGCGATTCCAACGGTCGATTTGTCCGCTACGTTCGCCGCAAGATTTAGGGCCTTCTCTCCTCTCTACATTCACCACAACAACAATAGCAAATGAGTGATTTTGGAGGGAAAACTGCCTTATTAAAAGAGAACCCTTGTTTCTTCTTTCGACTGCTGTGATCACATCGTAGCCCCGTTTGACAAACCGTCTGCACCGTTGGAAAGCTCTCACCGAGCCCTCAAATGGGTATCTGTTAGTTTTTTGAGATATGACACTCCACCAGGACACATTTTGTCCAAGAAGGGTCACTTCACCCTTCCTTAAAATCGAATTTCCTCACTTACGACACTTTTACTTGGGGCACCATCTTGCCCCCTTACTTGTCTTCGTTCGTGTTGATTTTCGTCATGAGTTCCCATCATGTACTCATGTTTCTACGGTCCCCCATTGGGGCCTTTACTGTGTGGCAGCACCATCGAGTCGCCCTTGTTTAGAGCATCCAAGTTGAGTCATCATTCCCTCCACGGAGTCTATACTGAGTCCCTTTGTACCCCACTATAGCCCTCATCATTGATTGGTCTCTCTCTTGTGTCGCACATTATGACCTTCAGTTTCACTGTCTCCCATCCCTGATGATGTTGTGTCAGTCGCTGCCATGTCATTCATGCCCTTTATGCTCTAGCAAGGGAAGTCGTCCATTAGCTACTCAGTCCTCTCCATTTCACTATCATCATTAGTGTCAGTCTGTCCGTCGCTCTACTCTTTTCTCTCGTGCCTTAGTTGAGGGTCTCTCATTGCCTCAACTATGGCGGACCTCCTTCTGTTGACATCAGCTCATTTATTCCAGAAGACAGGTCTAGAGGGCAGTGTACCTTGGTTCCATCTTCCATTCTTTTTCGGTGCCTCGGATCAGGCAAAGGGATATATCCTTTCCTTTTAGCTTGATTGTTTCTCCAGCTCCTTCAGCATGATCGAGATTCGTATACTTGATGGTCCAGTGATCCGGCAGCAGCTCTTGATGATTCCCGGGTGTGTGTGAGACGTTTCAACCCTCATGAGGGGGTGGCCCTGCAGGTAGCCCCCCACATACCCGGATGACCTCTTCTTTGCAGCCTTCAATGCAGCTCCAGATATTTGATGATGTTGGCCATAGCCACTTGCAGCGCCTCTTCGATTTGCATGTATCAGTTAGATTTTGTGAGCCCTTCCCCATTTGCAGGGGGCATTTGGGTTGTATTTATATCTCATGTACTCAGATCTTATTGTACAAGTCCTGGCTGTTATCCCAGGCACAACATGTATGTGGGATTCCTCATTGTATTTTTATCTGGCTCATGATTCTGCCAGCTGTATTGTATGGTTCGGTCCCTTGTTTACTGGACACACTATTCTTTTGTACTTTGTCTCGGCGGGCATAGGTATGCCTCCCCCGCCGCCTTCAGCACAGGTACCCTCTCATAAAAGGAGACTTGTTGCACCTGCGAGTCTCGTCTCCTCAGGGTCTAGTCCTTCAGCACACTATCTACCTCACATTTCTCTCTCTGACATCCCTTTTGTTGTCTAGTGATTGTGTTCTTACAACGTACTTCGGTCATACGATTTGCTCCCGACACTCGCACGCTGGGGGGCAATCTGTTACACCATTTTTTGGTCATCTAACTTATTATCATTAGATGGACCCAAGTACACCATGTAAGACCAGTTTTACCCTAAGTAAAATCGCTTTCACTATGTTAAAACAGGAAACCCCAAAAGGAAATATTAAACAAACCTATATTTGTTTGATTTTCCTCATGGAATAATTAATTAAACCATAATTTAATTATTATTCCCCGTCATGTTTAACCCAAAATCAAAGAAATTAATTAGATAAACCTTTATTTATCTTATTATTTTCTAGGAATAATTATTTAAACCTTATTTAGATAATATTCCTTGTTAAATATGACCAAATCACCCACAAATAATTAAATAAATCACTATTTATTTAATTATCTTTCAACTGCTTCCTTAAAAAGATAAATAAATCATTTATTTATTTGATTATCTTCTAACCGCTTCCTTAAAAAGATAAATAAATCATTTATTTATTTATTTTTGACAAATTAAGGGATTTGACCCAAGTCAAATACCTTTTCCTCCAACAAATATAATAAAATATTCCATAAAAAGTGGATCTAGATCTAGTTAACCCATGCACCAAGATCTAGAATGACCCAATATTTTGTTATAAATAGGAGGGTTTTCCTACCATTCTTCACCTTTTGTTTCCTATTAGATCACTCTGGATCTATACACTTGGTCACCATTTTCTGCCATTTGCTCCCATTGAGCTCTACTCTTTGCATTGGGTTTTCTACATCAACTAGAGAGAGAAATCTTAGATCTGAAGTGCCGAGGACTTCCAAGAACCCATCCCATTGAGGGGAATTGGATACTCCTTCTGGTTTTCCTCACAGGTGCCCCATTAATACAAAAATTCTTTCAAAAATTGTTCTTGTCTTGTCTATTGGTATATGGAGCAAACCCTTGTTTTTACTGCTTAATGTCTTTACATACATAGATCTGGTATTTTGCAGCTATTTTCTTGTCTAACTAATCGCAGATATGAAGATATTGGCAGCCACTTTTGTTGTTAGGGCTATTAGTTATGCGTAGCTAAAGTGGTCCTTTTTCGTACACTTCGACAAAGGATTCATACTAACAAATTTCATAATTCTTGTCAAAGGGTGATTTTATCATGCCTAGTGACTAGTAAGAAGAGGCTAACGTTTGAGTTGAAATAAAAAAATGAAGCAACAAAATACCAACTTCATCATCTGTTCACCTACAAAAAAAGGGTCAAATGAAATAGTAGTAAAAGCAACAAAGGTGAAAACATTAGAAAGTGGGTTTTACACTTGAAATTAAGTTTCTAAACCTATTAAGGCCCTCTTTACCCTTCAGCAACTCATTTTTCTTTTACAAAGAGGATCAAAACAGTCAAGGAGGGAAATTGTGAGTTTCTTACAAATTCGGGCAAGTAACCCTGTGTTGTGTGCCTAGAGTCATGTGATGCACTCCTGAAGATTTTTCTTGTGCAGAATTGCTATGCATTGCAGGCATGTAAGTGAGCGTTGAGCACTTACCCATGCATAGTTCACCCGGCGCCCCTGTTCTAATTATGCGTGCAGCATTCACCCGACAGGTCCGTGCAGGCTCGACCCCTGTTCTAATTTTGCGTGCACCTTGGCCAAGCAAGAGGCCGGACAGGCCTGACAGTAAGGTTTTCAGTGCTGCATGTTTAATCGTTCAGCACGACACGATAGGCAGCAGCCAGAACACCTTCACGCTGTGCGTTTAGCATTCACCGAAGACCCGACAGGCCTGTGCCACTGCGCCTTCAGTGCTACTCCTTCTTCTCACCTGACTGGCGCAATGTTGCACGCATAACCCTGCATGGAAGCTCACCTGACTCGCGTAGTGCTGTGCGTTCAGCACTACACCCTCGTCCAACCCGACAGCACGTTCAGCCACCTGACTCCATGTTCAGGTGTTGCATGCTTGGCCAAGAGGGCCCCTGTACTAGTTCAAGCCCTAAATCTACTCAAGGCCTCATCAAAATCACCTCCAAGGGTTTTTTGAACACTGCTAAGGGGTAAGTACAAAAACAACTTCGTCTTCAAGATTATTTTCATTTTGTAATATTCCTAAATAAGCATACAGCAAATAGGAATATTAATTTTTTCTTTAAAATCTAGTTAGATGAATAAATGGGCAAGGAGGATCATAATATGCTTATGGAATAAAATCCCTTATAATGTGAAAAGGGATCATGTAATAACCAGATCAAGCATCCACATGTGTGAACAGGGTCTAAAATGTGTGGAAAAATTCAAGTTTGACCAAGTCAACAACATTTATATTTAAAGAGTGAATCCTAAATAAAGATAGCTCAATGTGAATGAAGATCAATCTAGCTAGTCAAAATGAAGACACCTTGAGTGTGAAAGGAGACAAGGCATGAAGATCTGGTCAAGGTTGATCCATTCAAGATTGACTGAATCAAACAACAATGTAAATAGATGAGCATGACTAATGAGGACAACGTGATTTTGGTGGAGGAGCCTTTGCATAGAAGCAACCTCATAATGAGGTGGGACCCTTGGTGAGGAAGCTCATCAACTATATAATGGAAAGGATGGAAACCATCTGGAGCATGATTGGAGATTATATTTTCTATGTGGTCTGTTTCGAATTCTTGCATACTTTGGCTATTAGCTAAGTTTTTTGCACTGTTTAGTGCAAGGGTTTTCACGTGCGGGGATTCCCTACTCTTTCTTGGAGATCTTGTTTAAGAAATCTAAGAGGAGCTTTCTGAGCTACATTTTCCACTATCCGATGTTGGGCCAAGCATTTATCTTCAGAAAAAACACATTCCCTTCAAGAAACTGCATTATTTCTCAAGGTGTGTAGTGGGAGGGGTTAAAACCCCACTTTTATGAGCTAGTTTCCCAGGAGGAGGATCAGCCTTTTTCCCGAAAAGCTAGTAGAAGATTCTACAGCCATTTCTTTGCATGTTCAGCCATTTTTATGCATATATTCAGCTATACATCATGATTCAGCCATAGATCTACAACATTTCTTCCTTGTATATATTTTCTGTCAAGAAACCCTTGCTGGGTCATCTTGGATCTATGTAAAAAGAGACTAGATCCCTGTTTTTATGCCTCATTGAGCAATCTAATAAAAGATCTGATTTGTCTCTCCATTTTCTAATTATAAAATCCATTAAACTATGCTGTCTCTTTATGCAGTAAATTCTGTGTGTTGCAGTCTTGGGGTTTCATCATTTTTAAAGTTGTTTGAGCATGGGAGGTCTGTTTAACTAGGAAAAAGACATTTTTTTCTGAAAATATTTTGCATGTAAGGCCCTTATTACATATTCTAAGGGAAAAAACCATTATTTTCCACTATTATAATTTAATCTTCAGGAAATAATGTTTTTGGGGCCAATATTGTTGCTTTTCCCCACTTGGAGACATTTTATGAAGGCATAGTTTGTTGTTGTGGTTTTAATATGATGGATATGTGTTCCATACACTCCTATGAGTTTATTTCTTTCTGGATCTCCAACTTTGGAACATCTTAAGGCATTCTTATTGTTGTAGAAATTCCCTATTTTTGGATATTGCAGTGGTATCAAAGCTCTAATATTGGCTTAGCCTGTGCTCTTCATCCATTATGGAGTCTTCTCATGGGAAGGAGAAGATCTACAAGAGAGATCAAAGAAAACCCTTATTTTTTGGAGAAAAGAGGTTCTCAAGACTTCTCTTTCCAAATCTGCAGAGTACAAGCAAAGACATCAAAGAAATGAGGAGGGAAAAACATGAAGATCCCTCAACAAGATCTATAAGATCTATACATGACGAATGTTCTAAGTCCTCATCTTATGGATATGAGTGCTCAGCCATATCATCAGATCTACAACGTTCTGTCAGCTACTTCTTCACGAAGAGGAAGATAGGAGATGTGCCAAAGAGAGAGACTCTTGGTGATTATTTGCAGGAGTATGAAGCTCAATCTAAGGAGTTCAAAGATAACTTGAACTTCCAAGGGTTTTGCAATATTAATGAGGAAAGAAGGACAAGGAGCAAGAAGCATGGTGAGGGTATATCCTTTCTATCTACTTTTTATGGATCACATCTATGTCCAGCTAGGGCTTGGGTGAAGGAGCTAGACACCTATGTGCAACAACATCAAGTTTTAGAAAATTAGGCCATCAAAGTAGCAACGCTGCATTTTGAGGGTAAGGCTTATGCTTGGTGGTTGTTTGAATCTTTTTCCTTAAAGAATGAAAATACCTCTACTTATGCAAAGTTCATTGAAAGAATAGTAGAAAGGTTTAATGAAAAATCATGTAAAACACCTTCTCTGGAGGCTATCGAACCATATCAAACAAAAATTTTGCATGGTTCGGGAGGATCTATAAATCCAACTCCATTTTTGAAAAATATTGAAGAGGATGTAAACTTGTTTGATACCTTGCCAAGGGAAAGATATCCATTGAATGAAGAGCTTTCTTCTCAAGAAGAAGACATCGAGACTCCTCCTTCAAAAGAAGACCAAGATCTAATGTCTCTTGTTGATGATGAGGTATTTACAACTATTGAGGAGAAGGAAGAGAAGGCTGGGGATAACAGCATAGTCATGACAAGATCCCATCTAGAACCTCATATAGAGGAAGAAGGATAAATTTATCCAAGGAGAGAAACTCTTGCACCCTTGCGAGGATTTCCAAAGAATCCCACATATGGAGATTGTGGCACAATCCATGTGCAGCATGTGCCATCATTATCAAATGGTGAGAATATGAATATTGCAGAAGATAAAGGGGAGGGCAAGCATCATATGATGAGGAGTATACACCCCTATTTATTTCAAAATATTGATGCACAAATAAGGCAGGAGCGTCTATGCAATGAAGGCAAGGACAAATCAGTTCATACATATATATATCTTGCTCTAAGCCTTGATGTCTCTTTGCATGGAGGCATTCCACCAGGGAGACCCCCTGATTGGAAGAAATCTAACGTGTTCTCTCAACTCTATGTAGCAGTAACATATTTGTTTAAAGAGGGAACCTTGAAAGGAGCTACTACAACGCTGAGAATCATTGATGGAAAGCTAAGCAATTTTCTGAAATTGAATTTTCTATCTTCCATTCATCTATTTTCACTGGAAAGGAGAGATTCAGAAATTTGTGTTGATATGAGCATGGTATCAAAAGGCCACTCCATAGCCTTGGAACAGGAAAATATACTCCAATATATAATGAAAATTTATGAATATGACAAGGAGGTATTTCCATTCTTGTATGAAGGAGAAAAAGTATGGAAATTTTGGAGGAGGAGAACCTTTCAAAGGAAGGATGACTCTAAATTCAATCTTGTCTTGAGCAAGATCAGCTACAAGAGAGGTAGAAAAATAAATTTGGGAATACTCCAACATGTTACTTTGACATCAATTATGTCAAGGAGGAGAGCCACCATATGACAACTACTACATTTCAAACTTCTACGATGCTATCAATATTGGGAAGCCTAGATCCTTATTGGGAATCCCAACTCTTAATGGAATATTCCAAGGGCCTCTTCACATGTAAGGTTCTTAATGGGAAAGTAATGGATGGGAAGTATAAGGTAGTTAATGGAATCATTTATGCTCATGATCAGATCTACTTAACTAAATATTCCAAACTTAAGGATAAACTACTTAATACAACCTATGAGATCTTGATTTCTAAACCCACTGGCTTCATTAAAACATATCATACTATCTTTGAGGGATTCATGTGGGAATATTTCAATGAGGAGATGCACTCTCATATGAGGAATTGCATGGATCATTTTCTGGTTGAGGAGGAACATAGCTCTTGGGAAGAGTTATCATTATTACCTCCTTATTCATTGAGTGTAAGAAGAGGCTCATCCATGAGCCACCTCACTGATTTGAATCAAGTATATGATGAAACTTGAATTGCTAAACATCGTAATGTATATACTATATGCTTGTATTTTATTAACACTCATGTGCAGGGCTTTGCTCCAAGAGGAGGCACCTTTCCTTATGGGTTTCATGAGCCACTTTGGGCCATGAAAAATGATGATGTTGGTCATTCCTTGGGAGTTCTTGGAGAGATGATGTACTCTTCATGGTGTGATTCATTAACACCAACCATCATACACATTCTCCAAGCATGAAAGAAGGATGAGGCAGAAAAAAAGTATTGGGAAAACACTTTTCATACCATATCCTATGGTAGTTAGGAGTAAAACTGAGCTGGTTTCACTTGAGGGATCATTGTCCTTCTCCATTATTGCATGTGGAAGCTAGCATGACTCTAATTATGATTCCATATGTTGAAAATTTTATTATCTTTGTTGGGAACATAGTTGGAAGGAAGACACATTGGTGGGATGTGTCCTTGGGGAAATAAATTTCCCACACTTTTTGCACTACATGTTTCAAGGGGAGCATGGGAAGAGATATGGATACCATAGTAGATCACTTGTTTCTTTATGAGGTAGGCCATATGATTATTTGGAGCACTTGGGACATACCTCTCATGAGCATTTGGGAGGATATTTTCTATGAATTACCAATCTAGGAGGTAATTCATTTCATTTGGATGATAGCATGGAGATGGGAGTCTTTCATTGATGATGGAATTCCCCATGACTGTCATCACTTCTATATTGAGGAGGCCATTGATCAGCAAAGAGGTTTCCATATAGACCTTCCTTTCTTTCATGATGAGATCCATTTGTTTTATCCACCAAAGGCCAATTTACACACTTGGGAGGAACCATTGGGAGACATAATTATTTCAGAAAATATTCAGCAATGGAGGAGACTATTGGAGGAAGAGGCCACAAGAGGAGAAGGGGAGATTTTGCAGCACCCTTGCAGTTGCTTGAGGACAAGAAAAATTTGGGAGGGGAAGACTGTAATATTCCTAAATTAGCATGAAGCTAATAGGAATATTAATTTTTCCTTTAAAATCTAGTTAGAGGAATAAATGGGCAAGGAAGCTCATAAGATGCTTAAGTAGGAATAAAATCCCACATAATGTGAAAAGGGATCATGTCATAACTAGATAAAGCATCCAAATGTATGAATAGGGTCTAAAATGTCTGGAAAAAATCAATTTTGACCAAGTCAACAACATTTATATTTAAAGAGTGGATCCTAAATAAAGACAGCTCAATGTGAATGAAGATCAATCTAGCTAGTCAAAATGAAGACACCTTGAGTGTGAAAGGAGACAAGGCATGAAGATCCAGTCAAGTTTGATCCAGTCAAGATTGATGTAGTCAACATTGACTAAATCAAACAGCATTGTAAATAGATGAGCATTACCAATGAGGACAACGTGATTTTGGTGGAGGAGCCTTTGCATAGAAGCAACCTCATAATGGGGTGGGACCCTTGGTGAGGAAGCTCATCAACTATATAATGGAAAGGATTGCAACCATATGGAGCATGATTGGAGATTATATTTTGTATGTGGTATTTTAGACTTCTTTCATACTTTCGGTATTTAGCTAAGTTTGTTGCACTGTTTAGTGCAAGGGTTTTCCCATGCGGGGATTCCCTACTCTTTCTTGGAGATCTTGCTTAAGAAATCTAAGAGGAGCTTTCTGAGCTGCCTTTTCCACTATCCGGTGTTGGGCCAAAAAATTGCCTTCAGAAAAAACACAGTCCCTTCAAGAAATTTCATTATTTCTTAAGGTGTGTAGTGGGAAGGGTTAAAACCCCACTCTTATGAGCTTGTTTCCCAGGAGGAGGATCAACCTTTTTCCTGGAAAGCTAGTAGAAGATTCTACAACCATTTATTTGCATGTTCAGCCATTTTTATGCAGAGCTTCAGCTATACAGCATGATTCAGCCATAGATCTGCAACAGTTCTTCCTTGTATATCTTTTCTGTCAAGAAACCCTAGCTGGATCATCTTAGATCTATGTAAAATGACACTAGATATTTGTTTTTATGCCTCATTGAGTAATATAATAGAATACCTGATTTTTATCTCCATTTTCTGAGTATAAACTCCATTAAACTGTGCTATCTCTTTATGCAGTAAATTCTGTGTGTTTCAGTCTTGGGGTTTCATCATTTTTAAAGCTGTTTGAGCATGGGAGGCCTGTTTAACTAGGAAAAAGACATTTTTTTTGGAAATTTTTTCACATGTAAGGCCCTTATTACATATTCTAAGGGAAAAAACCATTATTTTCCACTGTTATAACTTAATCTTCAGGAAATACTGTTTTTGGGGAAAATATTACTGCTTTTCCCCACTTGGAGACATTGTATGAAGGCATAGTTTGTTGTTGTGGTTGTAATATGATGGATATATGTTCCTATGAGTTGATTTCTTGCTGTATCTCCAACTTTGGAACATCTTAAGGTGTTCTTATTGTTGTAGAAATTCCCCATTTTGGGATATTACACATTTGGTTGAAGGAATAAACCCTAGAAAGATGAACTAAATGTTAGTAAACCTCCCTCATCTTCAAATAAGAAAAAAAAAATTAAGGAAGGGGTATATTATGTGGTTCAAATTATTTGTTATTAGTCATCCATCCAAGCTTGAAAGCTCTGGCCTTTACACCACAAACAGATTGGAAAGCTCATTTTCCTTCATTTACATCCATTTGATATCAGTATAAGGTGTCCAAATCATAGTATTTTACAAATCGGTAGGGTGATCATCAAGTTTTCCAAACCTCTCATTCTTCTCATTTTTCCATCACCCTCATTCACTCATCCCTCATTTGTATAAAAGCTACATTTTTCACCATCTCCCCCTTGCCCTTTTCCCTTCAATTTCATATAACCGAGTTAGGTTTTTGGTTTTCAAGGCAACAGTAAAGTCAAAATGTCAAGGGAAGGTAATAGTGATAGTGGTGAGGGACACCAAGGACCTAGAAGACATCAATGCAAGGGTGGAAGAATAAATAGGTTTGAGCCACTGAACACTGTAGAATTGATGGCATCTCCTATGACGGTTTCATATTTCCAGAATGTGGGTTGTTTTGACTTTTGTGAAAGAGTAAAAAAAGTACAAAGTCATCCTGAGCTGACCATGCTTTTTATCCTTAACCTTCATGACAATCAAGTAAATTTAGCGGGGGTGAACTTTGAGCCATCTTCAGATACCATTTCTATGGCCACTTGGATACCTAGTGTGGGAGAATGGTGGTTCAATCTAGCTAATTTTGACCTGAGCCATTATGAACCTTTCCTAAAACCTAGATACAAAGATGACTGCAAATCCATTTTTCCATTTTCACATTTTTTGGAGAGATATCCATGCTTGATGAGAGTCATCATGAAATATTTTACATGTGAGGGGAGGTTTTCTAGGCTTTATTCATACAACATAAGACTGATCATGCACTTCACTAGGGTAAATATGCTACATTTTCCCTATTATCTCTATAGGAGTATTGATAATATGTCTTATATTGTGCAAAAGACACATCCTTCACAACAAATGCATGGCCTTTTTCACCATTCTCTCATCAAGATAGTTGTGTTGCATCAATTAGAGCAAAATGGTATTCCATGGGAGTGGTTCATCGCCCATGAAGTGTTCACATACCCACAACCCCATCTTTAGCCAAATGCTCCCTCATCATCCCATCCTCCTTCCTCACCCTTTCTTAATGCATCTGATAATGATGGAAATGAAGATGAACCATCAAGTCAGAATGAAGGAGAGGGCAGTGATAAATCTAACAGTGATGAAGGAGAGGACAGTAAAAAGGAAAATGATGAAGAGGAGGACAGTAAGGAGGAAGATCATGAAGAATAAGACAATAAAGAGGAATAATATGAAGAGTCAAAGGTCAGAAATGAAGCAAAAGACATGGAGGTAGATGACAATGAAGATGAAAAAACAAATGATGAAGAAAGCAACTAAGAAAATGATGATGATGTTGGAAACAGCCCACAAGTCAATGAGAAAAATGAAAATGCAGAAATCAGTGAAGAGGAAGACAATGATGAAACAAAAAACATGGTAACTAATAGCAATGATCACTACAAGGAAAAGACCCTCTAGTGGAGGTTATAAAGGAGGTTTTTAGTGTTATAAATTGGCCAAAATTGTCAAAAAAACATATGCTACCACATCTGTTTCTGGTAATGAAGGTTTTGGCGGAGCTTTTAACGGAAATTCAACACAAAAAAAAATGGGTGGCTAGAGGTTATTACGGATGTTTTTTCATCAGTGCTCTTATCAGGTTTTAATGCACCGATGCGTATCGGTAGACAGCGCACCGGGGCGGTCGAAGGAGAATGCACTGGGTCATTAAGGAAAACAACAGCACTGGGCCTGGTGTTGGTGATACAATGCATGGGGCCGTTCTAATTGGTCTTGGGATTTGAGCGGTGCCCATAGGTCGTATAAGCACACTGGTGCATGTATCTTTATGAGGCATCGGTGCTTCGTATCACAGAAAGGAACTAAGATTTATAATTGGTATCGGTATTTGTGTGATGCACATGGCATCTACAAATGCACTGATGCTTATAGATACATAAATGCCCTCATGCGCAGTATCACACAAACACACTGATATTTATAACTGGAATCGGTATTAGTGTGGTGCCCATAGAATCATAAACGCACCGGTGCGTATAGACACATAAATGCACCGGTTTTCATTTTGTTTTTTTCTAGAACCATCCACCTCTGACAGTCCAATTATTGTGATTGTTTTAAATTAATTATTCATCAAAAGTCGACACATCTTATAACAATATTCATATTAATTACATTTTTATTAATGCATTTGAATGTGCTGTTTGGATTATTTTGTTATATCATATCAGAATTATTGTGATTTTTTAAAATTCATTATTCATCAAAAGTCGACACATATATATAATCTTATAACAATATTCATATGAATTAAATTTGTATTAGTGCATTTGAGAACGACAATGGAAAATGCAATAGAATAAATTAAAACACACACACACACACACACACACACACACATATATATAGTCTTTATCATACAAAATGGGACAATTATTCATATCCCTTTGTCCTTCAATTGGGACACAGTGTCCATTACATTAAAAAAAATGTCTGATTTCACAGACATATTTCAAAAAATAAAACACCTTGCTTTGATATCCAATTTACATAGTGATCATCATTCTTCGCTTGAACTACTATCACTGCTAGAGCTACTTCCATGACTTGGGTTATTTTCAGGAATGTTGTGTTCATGGCATTGATTGTTTTCTTCTTCTTCACTTTCCATCTACAAACATAAAAATAAACTAAAATAAGTGTATATACATTGGTGAGAATAACGAAAATTCCAATATTAAATAATATACATCAATGTAAATCGAAAAGAAAAATGACGTACCATAGTAACAATTGACTCATAAACTATACACATTCTTTCAAAACCATGTACCATGCCATGTTTCAAAATTTCATATGTTGGCACAGTTCCATACTTTTTTTCTGCAAGTTTTATACCCCATAAAAAATCATATATTTAATATAAAAGATGTTTTTGTTCTATTAATTATAGACGGAGCTAATTAAAACAAGATAGATAGATGCTTACAAATTCCACAATTAAATTTTGATATGCCAACATATACTCACAACCCATATTTAACCCAATTTCAATCAATTCGTTTGATGGTTCTTCTTTGTATGTTAGCACCTTTTTTAAGACATTCAATGATGATTTTTGTAAAAAAATTAAAAAATACAAAAACGAAATCTAGTTAAGTTTTTATAAGGAAGTAACAATTACTCACAAACTTAGAGATCAACCATTTTCTTCCTTTTCGTTCTGTTTTATGTGCTGAATGGGTTCCATTTTATTTTCTTTTCTGCAAGAAAATTCTTGAAAATTAATATTTAATGCTAAATTGATTATTTATTGTACCTAATGCTAGAAAAATTCAATGATTACATATTACATTTGAAGCGCATTGTTGTATTCGTTCAACTAGATCCCTCAAACTTTTGTAAAAGTTTTTCCCCCTTTCGTTAACTTCCACTACCACTCCAGATGAGAAAAGGAGCAATTCATTTTCATTCGCATGTTCTATTTTTTTCTTTTCTTAGAACAACATTCCTTTTCTGAGTTGTTGGTCCCTATAGAACATTAAACATATGTGAACTAGTAGACTGTTTGACACATGTTATCTAATAATTTTAAGTATATTATTAATGATAATTGAAAAAATAAACTCATATTGGATCGATAGTTTTGTTTCATTCACCTGATTCATCTTTTTGCAATTTTTCCATTAAAATTTTATGTTCTTCTCGTCGTAGATCAGAAATAATCATATCGAGCTTCGTCATTTTGTGGCTCTGCATGATACACAATAAACAATGCATATTAGTTAAAGTTACATATAGTTCAAAAAGAATATTTTTTATAAAGAATTTACAAAGAAGTTGCCTTTTTTGCTTTTCTTGATGTGTTAACAGTATTTTTGTTACTTGATATCTTGTCAGTCATTTCTTTATCAATCTAAAACCTGTAGCATATCATTCATTAATATATTTATAAATAAATTCTCAACTTTTTAGGTAGAAAATAAATCTTGAGACACCGGTGCGCCTTTTATGAAATCCGCACCGCCGCCGGTGCGTGGATATATTAAAAACGCACTGCAAAATAGTATAATACATCGTACCGTGTGTTCGGTATTATAAACGCACCGAAAAAACTGTGTAATAGACCTAACGGTGTGTGGGGTATTATAAACACACTGCAAAAATGGTGGAATACACCGTACGGTGCTTTCCTAGTTAAAGAGAGCACCGGTGCCCTATTTTAGATTTGGCGCACATATTTAAAAAAAAAATTTCAATTTTTTACAACACAGAACTTGTGCGTTGCGCTGTAATAATACAGAGCACCGATGTGGTGGTGTTCGCAGGGCACATCGATAAAGAAAAATCCATTTTTTCAAAAATTCACGCAATGGTCGAATGGATTAGGATCCGACTATGTAAGTCGTCTCGTGGGTTGGACGTCAATCTAAAATAAAAAACCCTAATTCTGAAATCACAAAAACAGGGAGAAGAAAGGGAAAAAACAAAAAAATGAAGGGTTCAGGGTAAAAATGGATAAAACTGCAGGAAAAAATAAAAAACTGCAAAAAAAGCAAAAAAAAGAATTAAATTTAATCACGAAATGGTTTGAAATTCTATGATAAAAGGCTTGAATCACGAGAGTTTTGGTTTCTGATTGTCTAAATAATTCTGTTTGAACGTATTTCGCCATCCACAGTGCCCTCATGCTCTCTTGCTCCAGGTCTGTCTCCTGCAAAAGTCTGATTGAAATTTTTTAGCAAAAATAGTGAAATAATGAAAAGTGTTTAGTATTTAAAGAATTATTTTATCAAATTAGATTTTCGAAAATATTTTGCCGCTCATTTTTCAAATTGCCGTTTTTTTTTTTTTAACTTAAACAAAATAGAGTTGCGTTTTTTTTATTTGTGTTTATTCATTTCCGGTGTGCGGAAATGTGACGCACCAGTGCATTGTATTAATACGACGCACCGGGGCCTGTTAGGATGATAAGAGCACCAGAATTTTTAAAGTTTTTTTTTTTTTTGTATGTAAAATCATAATAAAATAATGATAATTATAAAGTACATGAATTTATTTTCATTATTTTCTAAGCTTTATATATGTAAGATCATAATAAAATAATGATAATTATAAAATACATGAGTTTATTTTCATTATTTTATAAGCTTTATGTTAAAAAATTCATATTATTCTAGATTTTTTATTTTACAATTATTTGCAAATTTACAAATTTAAATATTTTAATAAAATCATTTCACATTAATACAATTAAAATTTTCACATTAATAGAATTAAAATTTTACAAATTAAAATTTACATACAATTACAATTAGGATTAAAATTACAATTACAATTTTACATTAATTTCACATACATGAATTACGATTAGAATTAGAATTAGAATTTTAATTTTACATACAATTACATTTACAATTTTACATATAATTACATTTACAATTACAATTACGATTTTACAAATATTTTACATACAATTCAATTAAAATTACAGTGAGTACAAATACAATTACATTTACAATTTTACATAGAATTACAATTACAATTACAATTACAATTTTACAAATATTTTACATACAATTCAATTAAAATTACAATTACAATTTGTGAAATTTACATACAATTAGAATTAGAATTAGAATTTTACAATTTTTCATATATAAAATTACAATCATTTCAGAATAAATTAAATATTACAATTACAATCAAAATTTTACATTAATAAATATTTTACATACAATTACACTTAAAATTACAATTAGTACAAATACAAATACAATTTTACAATTTTACATAGAATTAAAATTAAAATTACAATTACATTCACGACATAATATTTAATAAATATCCTGGTCATTTAATAATATTAAATTAATTAATAAACATCATCACGATCATGATAACCATCGTACAAACATCATATTCGACTAATAAACACATTCAATTAACATCAAATTAGCATTATATATTAACATTATCACAACACAAACATCAAATATACATCTCAATATAATGTCAAATAACTCATGCGCCTATCACATATACACATCTATCTGCAAGCTAAACATTAAATGAACATATCTAACATGAATAACAATATGCGCCACATCATGATGATCATCAACATGAAAATTAAGTACAACTGCAACATGAACATAAAATACTGCATGGACCATATATATATATATATATATATAACTGAATAATGTTAAAAATAATATACAACTGTAATATAAATGTCATGGATTAGGCGCTGGTGGTAGTATAACAACATCAATAACACTAGTACAAGTGGATGTGGCCTGCTCAGTAAAGATGGGTGCAACTTCGACAGTTGATGGTCGACTAGCCTGCTCATGATCATGATGATCACTAGTACTGATGGATGCATTCGCTGGTGGTAGTAAAACATGATCAATATGAGGTGCGGTAGTAGTAGAGGCCTGCTCAGTCAATAGTACTGTAGCCTTAGCGCTCAATGGTCCAGCCTGCTCATGATGATCGTGACTAGTACTCATGATGGATGTTGCAGGTTGACGACTAGACATGGCTAATGGTCCAGCCTCATCTCCATGATGACTAGTGTCAGATGCTACCAGTGGAGCCTCATGCGGATCATCAGGCGCACAGCGAGGTGAACGATCACGAGATGCATTTGAGTCGCTACTGGCGGACTGTCCATTACGTGCCGTAGCTCGACTACGCCTATAACTACGGATAATCCTCCTCAATTGCGTAACAACTGTCGTAGGTCCTACGACATGCCACATCAGGCCATACATGTCACGCGGCATGCCTCTCCACATCCATAATAGTCTATCATTGCCCTGTATCTCTCTGTAATGAGCAGGCCTGATGCCCACATTTGAAATCAATCCACAGAGTTGCCTGCCCAACTCAATCCGGTATCTGGTCTGAGGTCGACCACGCCTAGCAAAAGGCAGTACTAGTGCACCATGAGGCACAGGATCAACATGTCTCTTTATTGCACCACCAGCCTCATCCTCCAGCGCATCAGCCATCTCCTGATCGTAATCATCAAGATCGACACCTAGATCATGTGGTGGATCTGGCATCTCATCACCATCAAAAGAGCCAATTTCTGCAAAATATATACAAGTACACAACAGTAATTAGACAATTTCATTACACAATTTAATAAAAACAAGTTAAATAACATGTTAGAATAAATATAAATAAAACAGTAATATTACCTCTATCATCTGGCGGCTCATCAGAAGTGAAGAGGATGTTGGGACACCCTTGCCAATCTAGTCCAGCATAAGGACATGGACCATAATGAAGGGATGAAGCCCACCAACACTGGCTAGTAAGTCCAGCGAATCATGTGATATCCTCTCTGGAAACATAGTGTCTCCCCTCTTGGGCATCATCTGCCCCCACATGCGCATCCGAGCCTCGAACATCGGCCTACGAGGCTCTCGAACAAAACTAGGTCTCATCTCTGGAAACCTCTCAAAAAATAAAAAAAACAGCTCTGAAGAAAAAGGGAAGTTGACCCTCCCTTGTGCATGAGCACGACATCTATCTAAGGCCGTACAAAACTATCGAAAAAAAATGGCAGACCACCTGACAAGTCGTGGTTGTTGTACTAAAGAATCAACGTAATATAAAAGTGAGCAACTAATGTGTTGCCCATCACTGGTATTGTGTGAAATGATCGAAGCGATAATAGAGAGGTACTACACGTCCTATCTACCAAAAGCACCTATACGTAACTGACCTCCAGATACCTGAAACTCTGAAGGAGACAGTACATGTGCTCCAATGTATCTCTAGGAGTAAACTAACTGACTCCCTGCTACACAACCAGCTGGCACGTCTGGGAATGAGGGAAAATCCACACCTCTCCTCGATAGTCCTGTAATAAAATAAATTTCCTCCTCAATGGGTGTGTACCACTGGTCAAGACCAACCTGAAAATCCTGTCAGTGGGCATTCCACCTGTCGATAAGATGTCTCAAAAGCACACTATGGGCCTTTAGGCTGGAAATAGCCTCCTCATAGAAATTGAGGAGGCCTACCTGCATAAGGATCCCTGGGTATCTACAGTAATAGGGCGAGGGAATCCATCTGTCTCCCTCTCTCTCGCCTCCCATTGGTGAATCATGTCATATTTTTCTGCTTGTTGTTACTGCTGTTGCTCCTATTCTCTCTGAATCATTTCCATATTAAAACATAAATGTATTTATAAATATACATATATAATTTTTTTTGAAAAAGAAACAAACATACAAGTCGGTAATCCATAAAAAAAATCACGCACTGGTGCCGATGCGTCCTAATATTTTAGCGCACCGTCCTCGGGGCCTCTAATGAAACAGACCGCCTCGGATTTGGTGCAGATGTCTATTTTTCAAGCGTCGTGGACTGTGTATAATTCATAATAGTGGTGCACTGACTGAAATATATGCCCTGGTGCATATAGTCGTGTTAGCTCATCGACTACATGATATTGGCATAGTTCATGGTGTGGTCATTTACCCGACTGCACCGTTGACCCTCTCGGAATGCAAAATGTAGTGCACTAACATAAACCAGGGCAGAAAATGAAGTCAACACATTGTACTGTGATTGCCGGGGTCAACGGTGTGCCTGGATAAATGAGTGCACCGCATTTTTTCTTTTTTATTTTTAGTTTAAAATTGTTCGAGGCACCTTCTGGCACTGCCCCAGAAACGGTGCGGTTATCGTTAGCAATGGTAGTGGTGATGCCTGTAAATTTTACAGGTAGCACTGTTATCCGGTGCGAGCTGAACAGCTCGAGCGCACCGCGCGACAATTTTTTTTCTTTTTCTTTTTTAATGGTTATTTTTAAGTTTATTTCATTTTCTAATCCGCTAAAAGGCTTAATTATAGAAAAACTAGAAAAATTCCTATACATTTCGCTGTCGAGGAGGCATATTGGCTATAAAATTTGGAAAATAAAATTTTCCCACTGTTTTTCAAAATGTAAGCTGGAGATTCATGGCCAATGCAGAGCAGCAGTGCATGCAATGGGTGCAATGAGAGCACCAATGTCAGGGCTGCTCAGAAATAAGGAAATAGCACCGGGGCTTGAGAGCTCTGGAGCACTGAGGAAAGTGAATAATGAAGTTTTTTTGGCTGTAAACGTTTTTTTAATTAACCCTGTATTGGTGCGCGGAGTTTTATAAGCGCCCCGGTGCGGTTCAATTAAACCGCACCGGGTGGTATCAATTTTGGCGTGTTGTTTATAATGCATCGGGGCGTTTCCTTAACCGCACACCGGGATGTTTCAGTTTCGGCGCGAAAATTTGATGATGCACTGGGGCGGCATAATGGTAAAGCACCGGTGCGTAATAATCGCAAAGCACCAATTTTTTTGCCTTATTTTTTTTTATATATAACGCTATTCCAGTGCGTGCAGTTTCTGGCGCACCGATGCTCTCAGAGAAGATCACACTACCTCGTTTTTGTTTTGGCAGAGTGTTTTATGATGCACTGGCGCGAAAGAGTATTGACACCCCAGTGTGTTACAGTAATTGGACGCCCTAGCAGTGTGTGTACTTTGTGCACATTGTCTGGTGTGCCAATGTTCGGTGCGCACAGGTGTGTTGTATGGTATTGTGCACACCAGTAATTGATAGCTCATAAGCACTAGAAAATTGAAAAAATCTGGGTTTTTTGTCATAAATAATTTTTTTTAATTTAACCCTTTACCGGTGGGCGTTGTTTATAGGCACACCAATATTGTTTGCTACAAACACACTGATCAATTTGTGTTTTGGCGCATTTTTTATGATGCATCGTTGTGGTTTCTATCTACCGCACTAGGTGGTTTCGGTTTTGGCGTTGTGTTTTATAATGCATTAGCACAGATGAGTTGTGAGGCACCGATGCTCTATTATATTATGACGCACCGGGCAGGTGTGTATGGAATGCATGGTGTCTGGTGTGCCAATTATTTTTCCCACACCGATGCTTTCGTTTTTTGAGAGCACTAGGGCGATTTTTAATGATAAGAGCACCGATAGGAAAACATCTGCAAAACCCTCTGCCTGCCAACCTCCTCTAGTAACCTCTGCTAGAAACGGATGTATGGGGTATTTTTCTTTATGTTTCCTCAAAAACATCTGCTAAAGGGTCTTTTCCTTGTAGTGGATGATGATGATGACAGTAGTGACACTAAAGACCAAAAGGTTAGTGAAGAGGCTGATAATAACAACAAAGAGGCAAGAAACAGTAAGAAGGGAAGCAGTGAAAATAATAACAGCAGTCCTAATGGCCAAGAAGGGAGTGAAAACAATGAGCCCGATAGTGGTAATGATGATAGTGTAGAGAACAATGCCAAATATGGTGAGGCTCCTAGCAGTACTGAAGGTAGTCAAGAACACAGTGCAGAACATAGTAGTGCAAAGGTCAATGAGGAAGATAAAAGTAGTCTCAAGGTCAGTCGTGGTAAGGGAATTTAGATGAAAAAAATTTAGCTTTTCCCTCTCACATACAAAAGAGGAAAGAGGCATGTGTTTTCTGCCTCTAAAAGGAAGGAGACCATGCCATCCATTTCAGCTAAGAAGCTTGACAAAGGAAAACAAAAGGTCAAAGAAGAAGAAGAAGTAGATCAAAATGAGGTTGAGAAAGAGTTTGAAATCATTCATATTGACAGTGACGAGGAAAATGAAGCAAGGATATCAAACTTGCTCCTCTAGAACAAAAATTCCCAAATTGAAGAACTCCAAGCAAATCTAGATAGGGCCAAGTGTGTGAATAATGTCCTTGAGATGGAAAACAGATAGCTAGGAGCACAAAATTCCATTTATGAGGCTAGTGCAATCAGAGCCTGGAAAGAAGCTCAAATATCACAGGTAAATCTAAAGGAGTTCATGGGCACCTATGGGGAAATTGAAGATGAAGAAGGACAGTCCACAAGAAGTCCAAGAACCATGGGTTTAAAGAAGGCTTTGGCAAGACAAAGAGAGCAAGAGTCTACCTTGGCAAAGCAGCTCCCTCTAAGTGAAATACTAGCCATGGAGATAGAATATTATCGGGAACCTTAGATAGAAAGAGAAAACACACACTTGGAGGCCAAATTAGAGAATGCAAATAGGGACCTTGACCTCCAAATGGAGATGACCAAACACTATGCACCTAGAAATCAAATTGCAAGAGCCAAGCTCAAAAGAGCCCTTTCCAAAGTTCAAGCCCTCAAGGAGGAAAAGGGTCAAAGAAAGCTTAACCCTCTTGCTGATGCTTCCATGCAAGCATCCTAGACATAAAAAGGAAGATACTTGCAAATTTTGGGAACTGTTTGGAAATTTTGGTTTTTTGCTGATTTGGAGGACCAAGGGTGCAACACCCTTGGTGTTGCGATTTTTCTTAGGGCATCCTCAGGAGGTAAATTTTACATTTTTGGAATCCTCAGCTCAATTATATCATGCTCACCAAACTTTAGGTCATTTGGAGCTGATTTGGTCCTCCAAAAGGGTCAAAAACACCCTAATTTTCACCTTTCTTCCTAGTTTTCAGGACATGTGTTGCGCCTTTACCAGCCTTGGGAGTTTTTATTTTTGAATAGGTTATAGGGGTCCAATAATAAAATCAAGGGCGGTTATATAAATTAGACTCAACAAGCTTTCCAACGCGCCATCATAGAGCCCATTCCGACATAGGGAAGGCCTTCAAAACTTGGCTGCAAGGTGACCCCGTTTTCTTCCTCATGTGTTGCGCCCTTGCCCTGGAAATGCATCCTTAAAACTCGGTGCTGCACCCTGACAGTAAAAAATTCAAAAAATTATGCTTGGGAATATTTTGGAGGCTTGAGGGAGCCCAAATGTCAATTTTTTTGCCAAAACTGCTCAAAAAGATATTTTTCATCAGATATTTTGTGCCTTGGGCCTTGCAAGGTCTCAAAGGACAAAAGTGATATTTATGATTAACTAATGGGCTTCTAGAGACCCAATTATGGTTTTTGACCTCCTTTATTGTTAAATACTGCATTGAAGCTTGGTTTTTGTTATGACTCTTGTGATTAATACATACTTTTGGAGATTGAAGACAAATTGGCATTGATCTTTGTGAATGAATTAGATTGTTTGACATTGGAGAAGGCTTGCTTGCAAGATCCCTGAGCATTGTCAAATGGTGATGTGTTCCTATTTAGTTAATTTTTTCTTGTATTATCATTGTGTTCATCCTTCTATTGCAGTAGAACAAAAGTTTTAGACTAAGAAATGTTGTTTAGAGGCACCTTAGTTTTGTTTATCCTTCACTGCTTCTATGTTTTCCTCAGCTAGGTCAATTTAGAGAATTCTTAGTTGCTCTCTAGACTCACTTATGCTTGTTTATCTTATGAATGATTCAATATAGTAGATATCAAAAATGTTTTATGGTTAGCCCTGCTTGTTTGATGTTACTTAAACATTGTTCTTAAGATATCTCTTTGAAGTATCACTGATTAGTTTTAGCCAAAGAGGTTATGTTTCGATCATGCCCTTTGTCCATTCTTGAAAGGTTTCTTTGAGATTATTTATGACTATGATCAATGATGTTTAGGAGTTCCCTCTTCTTTGACCTATGTTATATGTCTATCTTAAAATTTTTTCTAATCTTGAAGGTGAAATCACTAGAAGTTACACAAGTTTTCTTGCCTTCTATACTTCACTGGATTGTTTATCTTAAATGCTTACACTAGTAGAAAATGATGAATTTAGTGACTAGGTGACTAAAAATGTTAGTCACCGCAATTATTTCAAGTGAATTACTACTAAAATTGAGCAATTTCAAGTGATCAGACTAAAAATGACTAACTTAAACGACTAATGTAGTCTAGGAATAAAATATACGACTAGATAATAAGTGACTAAACTAAAAATGACTAACATAAATTACTCATTTAGTCTAGGAATAAAATATACGACTAGATAATAAGTGACTAAACTAAAAACGACTACCTTAAATGACTAATTTAGTCTAGGATTAAAATATATGACTAGATAATAAGTGAAAAAATTAATAATGATTAACATAAATGACTATTATAGTCCAAGAATAAAAATATGACCAAATAACAAGTACAACAAGAATATGAAATAGTCATTTATGTTAGTAATTTTTAATTGTGGACACACTATTTGTTATGGGGTTTTTGTGGAATTGTTACGTACCATGGTTGATTATTTCACTAGATTCATAGAGAATTATTTCATTCATTTTAATTCAAAGTATGTTGATTTATACATGGTCAATTGATATAAATCTAGAAGTTTACTCTAAACCCATATTATTCTCTAGATACATGCATTACAAAAATGTTCACGAATTCTAATAATGGATTCACATTATTAGAATGTGCACACACTGTTATTAGAAAATCATACATGCTAAAAATTCTTGTGGCTCTTTAATTATGTAGAATAACATGCCATGGCTCCCATATCCAAGTTGAAATCCGAATATCCCTTAGTGAGTATCTATGTGGTTGTTTGGGGGTTAATTCATGTTCCTTGAAATCAAGAAGCTTTATTTAGGGCCTAAGGCCCTCTTTTCTCCTGCCGTCAATAGATAGTACATTCCCCAAGACCCATTCTTACCATGTAAACCATACCCATGGTGACAAATATCCCCCATATAGGCCAAATATTCCCTATAGATTTTCTGTGTAGTAATTAGAATACTTGTTCAAGAAGATTGATCATGGGAAGATTCAAATATGACCCAAGCACCTTCTGATCCTTCCTTGACCATGGTTAAGGCCCCAAGTTCCATACATGGTGAAAAAATATTCCTAATGATATTAAGGCCAAACTTAAAGGCCCTAAGACCTAAATATGTCACAAAAAACATTCAAATAACACCAATATCACACCTAAAGGCTAGATATTATATCTTATATAGGATATGTATGGTCGTTTGAGGCCTTATTCACGTCCCTTGAACTAAAGAAGTTTTGTTTAGGGACTAAAGATCTTGTTTTCCTTCCATATCCATCATAGAGGCCATAAAATCCATCCTTATTATGTAAAACATACTAGTTGTTCCCATATTTCCATTCTAATATTATGTTCATGGATGTTAAATATGAGAAATACTTGTTTCAAGCATAAGGCCCTTTTTCATTCCTTGTCTAAGATATAAGACCTAATTCCCATATATGATGCGGAAAACCTCATAATGGAACCCTTATCCTAGATGGAGGCTTAAAATCCCTCAAAGATGATTTATATTGTTCTTTATGTTTTTTTCATGCAATGTGAGCCAAAGAAGTTTCATTTTGGGATTGAGGCAATTGTTTTCATTCCTTTGCAATGGTACAAGCCTAAGACCCTTTCTTACTATGTAAAACATACCAATGACACTAAAGATCACCCATAGATTCCTAAGATCCCCTATAGATTTTATGTGTTGTTATTTGAGAACTACTTCCCCTATCCCCTAAAATCCTTAACTGCTAAATCCCCTAACCCCCTAAACCTCTAAACCCCTAACCCATTTAACCCCCTATACCCCTAAACCCCTAATGCCCAACCCCTAACCCATTTAACCCCCTATACCCCTAAACCCCTAACCCATTTAACCCCCTAGGCCCTAAACCTCTAAACCCTTAACCCTTAACCCCTAATTCCCAACCCGTAACCCATTTAACCCCCTAAACCCCTATAGCCCTAACCCATTTAACCCCCTGTTGATGGGCAAAATTGTACTGCCGAAAACAAAGGGGTCTCCCCGGTAAAAGGTCCCAATTAGACCTCACACAGTTTGGGATAGGAGCCCCATCCAGTATGTGGGCCCGGTTTCCGCCATAAGTGTATCCACTCTTGGTTGTCGGATGAGAAGATGACGAAACAGAGGCAAAGGTGAAATGACCAATCAGTGAAGAAAAATCAGCCCAAGATTGACGAACCACAAACAAAGATACAAGCAAGTCTAAGAAACAAAATAAAAGGGGGTACGTCGTGAGTGGGATCAGTGAGTCAATAACCCAGTAAGACATACATGAAAGAAAACACGCCAAAATTTAATTTCAAAGTAGTTCACAATAGGTCACTGACATGGCAAGGAAAAAATAAACACTGATTCAAAAGCAAACGTACATGCAACTACTGTGAATTATTTCATAACCAATTGCATGCATGAAAGCACATGTACAAACATAGTGAAATATTAGACAAATAGTATTATCACCATAAGCGAGCATGTGAATCAGTGTCGGAAAAGAGAATATATATATTATTAATGCTGTTGCAACTTCAAAAACATATTTGCAACTCGTGAAAACCCAGTAGTGGAATATGGGCTATTTATCTCAATGCATGCTACCAAAACCCTAGCCTCACTACCTCTCTCTCTACTTGATCCCAGGAGCTGAGTGCCTTTAGCTCTCAAGCACCAATTCAATCTCATGTCCTGGCTTTCAATTTCAGAGCTAAAATTCATTCACTTCATTTTCCGAAGTTGTACATATAAGATGAGATGACTCACTAGAAAATTTGGCGGAAATTCCGACGGCCAATTCGTTGCTATTCCGACACATAGTCGTCGCAAGAGTGACAGTTCAAGGGTGGAAAAAACGTGGTTTCTCATGCCGTCTCAGTTTTGACGCACTTAAAAAGTGTCGCACTATCGACACTTCTTTCGTCGCTTCCGAACAAGCGTCACTCTTCCGACGTCTCACGAACCATCGCGCTTCTGACGTTTGTAAACTGTCGCACTTCCGACGAAATGTGGTCTGACGTTTTGAACATCGCTCTTTCGACGTTTGTAAACAGTCGCAATTCCGACGCAATGTGGTCTGAAGTTTTGGACGTCGCTCTTCTGACGTTTGTAAGCTATCGCAATTCCGACGAAATGTGGTCCGACGTTTTTAACGTCGCTCTTCCGATGTTTGTAAACTGTCGCAATTCCGACGAAATGTGGTCCGACATTTTGAACGTCGCTCGTCCGACGTTTTTATACTGTCGCTCTTCCGACGTTTCTAATTTGTCACAATTCCAACGCTTAAAAGGCATTGGTATACCGATGGCGTGTTCAATTTAAAAAAAAAAATGAAACTTTAAAAGAGGAAAAATGTTGTTTTGAATATATTATATGAAGTAAAACAGTCCATGAAGTCATTACATTTTCACATCTGAAGATTGGAACCCAAATATCCATCCAGAAAAGTGGAAGTCCCACCCCAGACAATCATAGAAAAATACCCCATGTCACATACAGGGACATGATATAAAATCCAGTAACGGTCCACATGGAGATTATCGACAATCTGAGAAAGCATCCAAATATGCCCGAGGCATCTATAAGAAAGTGAAATAGCAGTATGTAGAATAGTAAAACAACAGATAGAGTACCGACGTCCATTGTTCCAAATACAAATTAAAGTACCAAAAATCCTTGAACAGAGAAAAATGCTAATCATGTGAGGAGTGTGATATGTCCCAAATATAAAAAGACCATGAGACCATATCAATAAACCAGCAACATAGACCAGCATCGCTAGTTTTGAAGGCAGAGTGATAAACATTAATCATATTTTTTTCACAAGAGAAAAAACGTTGTTTTGAATATATTATATGAAGTAAAACAGTCCATGAAGTCATTACATTTTCACATCTGAAGATTGGAACCCAAATATCCATTCAGAAAAGTGGAAGTCCCACCCCAGAAAATGATAGAAAAATACCCCATGTCACATACAGGGACATGATATAAAACCCAGTAACGGTCCACATGGAGATTATCGACAATCTGAGAAAGCATCCAAATATGCCCAAGGCATCTATAAGAAAGTGAAATAGCAGTATGTAGAATAGTAAAACAACAGATAGAGTACCGAAGTCCATTGTTCCAAATACAAATTAAAGTACCCAAAATCCTTGAACAGAGAAAAACGCTAATCATGTGAGGAGTGTGATATGTCCAAAATATAAAAAGACCATCAGACCATATCAATAAACCAGCAACATAGACCAGCATCGCTAGTTTTGAAGGCAGAGTGATAAACCTTAATCATTTTTTTTTCACAAGAGAAAAAACGTTGTTTTGAATATATTATATGAAGTAAAAAAGTTCATGAAGTTATTACATTTTCACATCTGAAGATTGGAACCCAAATATCCATCCAGAAAAGTGGAAGTCCCACCCCAGATAGTGATAGAAAAATACCCCATGTCACATACAGGGACTTGATATAAAACCCAGTAACGGTCCACATGGAGATTATCGACAATATAAGAAAGCATCCAAATATGCCCGAGGCATCTATAAGAAAGTGAAATAGCAGTATGTAGAATAGTAAAGCAACAGATAGAGTATTGACGCCCATTGTTCCAAATACAAATTAAAGTACCCAAAATCCTGCAACAGAGAAAAACGCTAATCATGTGAGGAGTGTGATATGTCCAAAATATAAAAAGACCATCAGACCATATCAATAAACCAGCAACATAGACCAGCATCGCTAGTTTTGAAGGCATAGTGATAAACATTAATCATTTTTTTTTTCACAAGAGAAAAAACGATGTTTTGAATATATTGTATGAAGTAAAACAGTCCATGAAGTCATTATATTTTCACATCTTAAGATTGGAACCCAAATATCCATCCAGAAAAGTGGAAGTCCCACCCCAGACAATGATAGAAAAATACCCCATGTCACATATAGCGACTTGATATAAAACCCAGTAACGGTCCACATGGAGATTATCGACAATATGAGAAAGCATCCAAATATGCCCAAGGCATCTATAAGAAAGTGAAATAGCAGTATGTAGAATAGTAAAGCAACAGATAGAGTACGTACTGACGTCCATTGTTCCAAATACAAATTAAAGTACCCAAAATCCTTGAACAGAGAAAAACGCTAATCATGTGAGGAGTGTGATATGTCCAAAATATAAAAATACCATCAGACCATATCAATAAACAAGCAACATAGACCAGCATCGCTAGTTTTGAAGGCAGAGTGATAAACATTAATCATTTTTTTTTCACAAGAGAAAAAACGTTGTTTTGAATATATTATATGAAGTAAAGCAGTCCATGAAGTAGAGGAGAGTAGAGAGGGGATTTCTACAATAAACCTGTGTGTGAACAATTGTTTCCAGTTAAATGATTTCCAAGCTTAGTTGCCATTGAATTATCTCGAACTGCTAATTGTGAAGAATTGTTTAACTGTGAGGCGATTGGGTACTGATAATTCCATTCTTCTGTCTTTGAATTCCTGTAAATTTTTGGATAACCCCTGTGAAATCACCCCACCCAAAGGAGAGGTCTGTGTAGAGAACCTAGGTTGTGAAAACTGTTCAAATATAAAAATCCCGCTTAATAAAGAGACAAAATTGTTGTGCTTTCGGAACCTGACCCGAGGATTGGACATGAGTTAACAAACAAAAGGATAGCGGAACCAGACTTGCACCTGTGGTCAAGCCCTGTACCAAAACCACGAGTGGAATCACAAAAGCAGGTTGCCCATATCGCACCACTTTTGCGGAGTAGGCGGTATTTCCTATTCACGAGCGATTCCATAGGGAATGCGACACATGGTGAAGTGACCCCCGGAAAACCACCATTTAACCCGTGCCATTGCACGTTAAAGCCCAATGTTGGAAGCCGAGTGAAATTGCCAAGAGTCATTGATTTGGAGAAGGGCCATCAGATGGTGGTCGCACGTTGAACTTGCCCAGAGGTTAACTAAGGTGTGCGGAGGATAGCCAGGTACGATACAAGTGTTTGATTGGTTATTGATATATATAGGTGGGGCCGGAGTATAATGAATTTTTTTAATTAAACGATTGGCGGATAATTAGCATAAGTCTGGAGCAAGATTGTTGTAAGGCTGGGTGGTGAAATATAGAGCCGAAAGTTCATTACAAGTTATGTATTTAAAAAGAAACGTGGAGTATAAATACAAAGTGTTGAAAGTTAAACATTGGTTATAAGGCTTGGAGATAATATAAAGTCGGGAATATAAATTAAAGTCCAACCATTGTGGATAGTATTTATTTATCAAATTCTACGAATTTGATAAATAAACCCGAAGAAATAATAAGTCAATTAAGACTCAGGCTGGAGGAAAAGAACGGGGTAAACCAAGGGAAAATGTTGACAGAGCGATTGTAGACACACCAACTCTCCTTAGGGGTCCAATTTCAGTTTTGTTGCGTCACACGATGATCTCTCTTCTCTGGCATTTACTTGTATTGAAGATCACTATTCTAGGAATAAGGAGTTATTTTCTCCAAAAATAACCCTAGCCAAATATTGACAATGCATCAAGGATATATTTCTATGCTTCATAAGTACATATGTTCTACTTCTAAATCATGTCTTGGAAGTGGTTGTTTTGCTGGAAATTATTCACCAGTTGGTTTCATACCAAATTCTTTTTCACATTTTCAGCATCCAATACATGAAAAAGATAATGGTTTAAAACAGCATAAATATTTGAAATTTTGCAAGAATTGTCTAGCATACTTTGAATATGAATTTTGAAGTCAAGTGCATGATGCTGTATAGGATCAAGTGTCATTTTGAATACCAAATGTTTCACAAGAAACTTCTCAACATGCTACCCTGCAGTAAGGATTAAATGACAATATTGCATCAACTATTCCCATAATAAAATTTCACCTCGGCCATAAGACTAAACAACTACAAATGTTGTAGATCTAACAAGACCACACAATCAAATGTATTCCACAAGGCCAATACTGTATGAAAAATGAAAAGGATTTTGCAACCAAAAATACCTTAGGCAACTAATTCAATTAGATACACCAAACCATCAACAAAAAGGAAAACCAGCCTACTCAAAAGGCAAGCATTTACCTCCTTTGACAAAAATTTAAGTTCTGAAACAAGGGCCTTTATTGTCTTGTCAATGCCCCTAGTAATTTGAATAGGGTTTGCACCTGCTGCAACAACCTAAACAAAAAGGTTTCATTTCAAATTATTTTCCACAAATTTAAGATACAACCATTGTCAGCATTGTATTTCCTAACAAGCTCATAAATTTTGACCAAAGAACCAAAAAATTTTAATACCCGATAGCAATTTTTTCACTCAAAAACTATCTTAGACTCAATAAGCCCAACCCAAAACTAAAAAACCAAACACCATAAGACCTTACAAAAATGAATAGATGATCTTAATCCAGTACTATCGACAAAAAGTTACCTTTACACCCTCACTTATTAAACCCTGTGCTGTTGAATTTTAACTTCAACTGCTGCAGCAGAAGGACGGATGCAGCAGCAACATTTTTTTTTGGAGGTTTCTTGCATGCCATCCAGAAATTTAATTCAGCATTTAAAATTCCTGCAAGTTTTTTTTGTAGACGGCCGTAGCCATATTTCTGTACAGGATTGTATTTAAACACAACAACCAGCATTAACACAATTCACCAACCAGAAATTAAACAAACATAAATTTACCCGACAATTTTGTAAATTCAAAAGGAGGACACGTGGAGCATTAATATTGGATCACATGAAATTGAAGGGAATCTGAAAACTTGAAAACCGGACCCGAATTTTTTATAGGGCACATTGGATTGAGAATTCGAGTTAAAATTAGGCAGACGTCAGCATCCCATTTTGGAACGCGAATTTGGTTTGAAATTCAATCTATTCAGACTTTTGAAGTCCGACAAAAAAGGTTCTTTAATGTTTTGATAGTTTAATAAATACATATGTTTTAAACATATGTTATATATATATCATATGCGAAATGAAAGGTGGGCCATAGAATTTAGTTTTAATTTTAATTTTTTTAAAAGAGTGTTTATTATAATATGTTTTATATGTTACAGCATATAAAAATGAAAAGGACAAAAAATATTGGTAGTTTTTTTTATAGACAGTACGTAAAATTTTTATTACACAGCAGTGTGTAAAAAGTGAAATACTGAGTGTAACTTTTTAAGTGTGTATGCACAACAGTGCGAAAGTGAAAAACACAGCAGAGTGTTTTAGAGACAAAGTATGTTTGTTTTGAACAGACAGTGAGTTGGTTTTATGCACTGCGTTTTGTAGCAGTCATAATTTTGTAATCCCTCTCAGTGAGGAAGAAGTGTAATAGTTTTTTTTTGAGTTATTGAAGGGAATAGAAGTTTGTTTTCAAAGTATTGAAACTTTGTCTCCTGTCAAAGAAATTTTTATTTTCTCTGTGTTAGAGGAAGGGAGATTTATTCTCCGTTCATTGTTCTAGAATTTTACAATATTCCAACATGTGAAAGAACAACAAATGTTGTGGTTCCATCCCCAGCTAAATAATTTGTCTTTGCCGCAGCTTGCATTACCAGCTTGGCCCCAATATTTTCAACTGGGTCCTCTAATTCAACCAATAAAAAGGTCAAAACCATAGCATTAAGATACATTTCGTTACACTGTCAATAACAATAAAATTTGACTCAGCCATAACCCTTTCCTTTTATTGTTGTGAAAAGCTTTATGCATTACTCTAATGTGGCTAGTCCATAGGCCAAGTAGACCACTGGGTAACAAATATGTTTCCTTTCACCTTTGAGTTTTCAAATTATGCCGACCAAATCTAAGACATTTAAGAGGGGGAACTAATACAACGTTAAAAATAAAACCAGAGCACACATCTACAAATTACCTCCTTAGCTACTGTCACACCATCATTAACTATTTTCGGAGAACCATGCTTGTTCTCCAAGACAACATTTTTCCCTTCGCCCCAAGGGTGACTCCAACAAGATCAACAAGTTTGTTCACACCTCCTGCAAGACAAATTGACAATGCTTTCAGTAAGTGTGCAATTGAATGCCAGACCATATGCCAAAAAAAACCTCCATGAAAAATTAAAATAACACATTAAAATTGAATATAAGTGGACATTGCACCCAACTTCTTCCCCTTTCCATTGTTACCCAATGAGGTAGATGTGGCAATTGTTGTGATACTGCCCAAAGCAGAGGCCATCTTCTCTTATGCTGAATATAGAATTACAAGATCTTCATATTAGTATGAACCTTAAAAAACATGACTCCCATTGCTAAAAACCACTTTTAAGTTGTAACAGACAAACTAAACAACTATCGCAACTTTTGACAACGTCTGGAGCATTAAGAGAGAAATAACCAAAGAGAAATACAAGCACAATCCTCATTTTAATGCGACCGGACTATATATTTTCATTAAGATAATAGAAAGAAATCACGACTATATTAAGGCCAGCACAAAACAATCTTTAACAAATGTCTCTCGCGGCCTTCAGGTTGCCATGCTAGAGGTTGCATATTTTTAATTTGAATTCTTGACCTCTTGTGCCCATATATGAATGCATCCAATGGGATATCTACATCAAATGCTCCTTTATATCCCCAAAAACAAATTCCCTACTACAAGAGCACCAGTATTGATGGATCACCCCACACCATCCCACCCACTAGAAACGGTGAAAATGGAAACCCAAGAAACCTTCTGAAATATTTCAAGATGACTATATGGGTGGTTTTTATGAATCAACCAACCATTCAGAACATGCTGATCAATCCAAACCATGAGTATTATGTGACAATATTCAAGCAGGCACTGAATCGGATTTCTGAAGCTATGTTAGAGAAACCCTAAACTCTCACTGAAAATAGGTGAAATGTGGCACCACTCAGAGATTGACATGTGCCAATTGGTACAAGTTGTAGACAATTGGCATGCTCAAACAACGAGGTGATGCAGGAATGACATGAGGGAGAAAATATCAGAAAAGCCCCAAATCTGGAGAACTAAAGCTCATCACCAACCTGAGATTGACAACTTTACATGATGTAACCCATGAAATCGTAAATGGAGAAATCATAGTAACAATAAAGTAACCTATGTAACAATAAATTCGGATTCATCCTGGGAGTGGTAATGGGAGAAATCATAGTGAACAATAGGAAACATGCAGAGTTTCTTACAATCAAATAGATGAAAAAACACATACAAAAAACCTAGATAATAATCATGAACAAGCTTAATATTGAATTATGAACTGTAAAGGAACTTAAAAAATGTGACATTACGAGCCTGGTCAAGCGCATAAGAAAAAATATCCTGGACATGACCCTGGTTGACAAGTTGTATTGCTCATGATGCAAGAGGATTTGTACCTGCACTGCCAAGTCAATCAAAATCCATCATTATATATACAATAAATACAAGTAATTGATGTAGTATTTTTTACTCTAAGATGCATTCTTATGATAATGTTAGAACATATGTTGAAAATGTCAAAACATACCCGAATAAGCTCCTCTTCATTTCAAGAACAATTTATTGGAGTCGCATGAACTTGGAACAAGCCTCCCACGATCTGAAAGAGTAGCAACTAAGTCAACAGTGACTTTTTTGTTGCTACGCTGGATTGAGGGAGGTTTTCTCCAAGATTAAATTGCTCCAATAAATTATTCTCTACTAAACAGGGCCAACCACGTGAAGGTGGAAGCTCTTATGGCCCCTCCCCCCTCACATCACTCTCAATTCCCCAATACCCAATCTATATTTCATTTTTTACTTTCATGAGCATAAAAAAAAATATTCAATAACTAATAAAAAAACAATTCAACAAAAAGTACATAAGGAAACATTGCAATTAATGCTTGACATAAAAATAGTATGATAAATGAGTTTTTTATATAACGCAAAAAACGTTCCAAGTATGGTAACATTTGTCTTATAATAATACAATATTTTACATTATAAAATTTTCTTTTTCTTCTTCCTATTTCTAAAGCTCCTAATTACATCATCAATATCATCGTGCTTTGCTCTTCTTTCGTGCCTTTCAACCCACACTGCTGACCTAGTTGCGTATTCACGATGTCTGGGCTCATCCAGTGATGGGGCATCGCCTACAAAAATAGATAATATTAAATTTTAATTGTCAGTTTTTAAATAGCATTGAACTAGTTCGGTAATATTAATAAAAAAAATTGCAATGAGATTATTTACCTGGTGCACCAGTTGTCGCCGCTGACCTAGTTGCGTAGTCACGATGTCTGGTCTCATCCAGTGACGGGACATCGCCTACAAAAACAGATAATATTAAATTTTAATTGTCAGTTTTTAAATATCATTAAACTAGTTCGGTAATATTAATAAAAAAAATTGCAATGAGATTATTTACCTGGTGCACCAGTTGTCGCCGCTGACCTAGTTGCGTAGTCACGATGTCTGGTCTCATCCAGTGACAAGGCATCGCCTACAAAAACAGATAATATTAAATTTTAATTGTCAATTTTTAAATATCATTGAACTAGTTCGGTAATATTAATAAAAAAAAATGCAATGAGATTATTTACCTGGTGCACCAGTTGTCGCCGTTGGGACTGTTGCCCTGTCTTCCTCTCTGGTGGTAAGATCCTCAAGGGAAACATTCTCCGTCATTTAAACAAAAAACGTTATAAGGACAACCATCAAGGTATAATTAGAAAAAATTATAAGTGGAAATTAATTACCGTCACGGCCCTCACTGATAGTAGCATTGTCGGCCTGGTCCCCACTACAATGATCAGGTTGCACGTGAGGATCATCTACATCCGGCTCTAAAACTGGGTTATTTGCCTTGTCGGTAGTGCTGCTCCCCTGATTTAAACAAATTTGTTAGACATTAAATTTATGGATGAAAACAAACATATTGAAAGGTTAATGTTTTACCTTATCAGGCATTCTGGATCTTGGGACCTGCCCCAAGCTTCTGCGACGTTCAACTACAGCTTGATAGCCGAAACGAAAAGCGATATTTTTATCTTCCTCTGTAGTTTCTGTTCCGAAGTCATCACCCTACATTACATATGATTGTGTATTTTTAATCATATTTGATAGGATTACAAAAACGCTGGAAGGCGATACAATTAATTATAAGATGTTTAGCTACTTAATTACAATTCTTGCAGCTAATTTCAAGTAGCCACCCTGGCCTAGCTTGTGATGGCCCTTTTTCTCAATCCTAGCTTTGGTTTCCTTTGAGGTGTCAGGCAACCTAGCATCAAAAGATTGAATTCAGATATGACGTAGCACACTTTTATTTTAGACATAAAGAAAATTAAAGCTATTGAATTAAAGTTGTAATTTACCTTGCGGGTCCAGTTGGCATTTTTCCTTCTTTTTTTTCCCTTTTCTCTTTTCCGTCATGGATGAGTGCTCTCCACTCACTCTCTGAAACTGTGAGAGGATGCTCATATCTAGGGTTAAATTGCAATTGCGTCCTATAGGTGTCCCTGGTATATTTCAAATACTTGCCAGCTACCCGAGCCACCGTTGTTCTGTCAAATGTGCCGACCCCAAAAAGGGCTTCTAGATAATCTAGAAGTTCTTTTTTCAGGTTGGAATTCTAGGAATTCCACCCTGTGCGTATGGTTGGGCCAAAAATTACCAACGCATGGCTCTCCAGAAACCTGTAGAACTCATTGTTTCCTACACAGAGAAAAAGAAGAAGAAGATATTATCATTAATTTAAAAATAAAAATCATGATAAATATGTTTTAGATAAAGTACATGAAATAGTTAAAATATTAAAATTTACCTGGGAGTTGTACATGCTTTATAGGGACACCCTCATCGTTCACCAACAACGTGCCATTAATGGTCCCTGTGGAACTGACACGTGTAGCTCCAAGAAACACAATAATGTAGTTGGCCATATCAGCCTCATCATTTCCAACACATTCAGCGGTTGGCTGGGTGTCTGCTTGGGCAGGGTGTGTTTCTTGGCTGGCACCTAAAGGAGTAGAAGGTGTACGAGAGGGTTTTTTGGAAATCTCTTTCCCTTGTGTCCCACTACCACCAACACTGGGTTCAGCAAATGCCAAAAAACGCTACATACAAAAGAAATTTTTGTTAGTTTAGTCAATGTAAAAATTAAAAATCAAACTATCACAATTCATCTCATGCAGAACAAAAAAAATATCCTTTTGGCTTTTTATTATTACCTGATATCTTTCTAGCTGGCTCATAAGATGTTTTATCCTCTCTTATGTTTCAGGTGTTTGAGGCGCGTCTATCAAAGTATTAAATTCCGACCTTGCATCTCGTGCCATTTTTTGCAACAAGAACACTGGAGATAGGGATGAAGAAAGCTCTTCCTCAAAGAGGGAATCATTAGGCGTACCATGGATAGGTGTCTGCATATTTGAACAAAATTAATATTATTTCAATTATGTAAATAACTAAAATACCTGAAGATAGAGTAATGCTGGAACTTTACATGTTCTTCCGCTAGCCTCTTTCCACGATCATCCCGTCTCGGGGTTGTTCCTGCACTGCTCTGATCAGTCTGCCACATTGAAATAAAATTATAAATGTAAAAACTTGAAAACACAAAATGAAAATTGAAATAATTTCTAATAAGACACCGGAAGACAGAGTTAGAGTTTCAAATATGCCTTGCATTGAATTCAGTCCTGGAAACATGTCATTGCACATTAAGGCACCCAAACATTCACTCCACGAATGATATATTTAAGTAGGCTTCTTCTATTCTGGGAAAACACCATACCTATAATGGATTCACTTGCATGTATAAAGGGAAAGGAAAACATGTTTTCATACAACGGTGACAAAGGCATCCTGGGGAAAGGTATCTTCACTTTTTATTTATGTTGTTCACCCACACCACTCTCGTGTTTTCACTAATCCTGTTTTGTCATTTTTGGATTCAAATTAAGTTAAGGCCTTAAGTATTTTTTGACCTTTTGGTGTAGTTTTTATAAGTGGCATGTATGGATTTTCCATTAATTCTGCACTTTTTCTCTTCATGCGCATGTTTCCCTGGAAATCAAATGCATGATTTAGTCCCATACATTTAACAATTTGTTGGATCAACTCCATTGGAAATATCATTTTTCCAATTCAATCAAAATTTATCTCAGTTAGGGTAGGTAGGAAGGTTTTCCCTTTGTATTAATAGGTCACTTCTAGCTTTCATTTTTATTATATCTTTCAAATTTATTGTCGTTTCAATTAGGGCATGAATTTTTGCAACTTTCAAGGTGAGAATGAACAAGGAAATTTTTTTGTGATGGATGATTGTATATGAATCCATGGCCAGAGGAAAAGGCACTAATATACTTCTTCAAATATCTATAGTTCTCATTCACCTCATACGGAGATGGTCCCTGATTTTGAGCCAAATGTTGTAGCAAAAAGTTCCCCCCCTCCATAATTTGATATTCAATGGAAATTTCTTAAATTGATGACGGGGCATGATTATGGAACATTGGCACATACATATGTAATGGAATTCCAAGATCATGATATATGTTTGCATATGTTTATGGAGGTGGTGGAGCAAAAAAGAGCTCAAATAGAGCTGAAATTTTTCACATAAAAAGGACTGTGGGCTTGACTAATGGTTCGATTTAAAAAATGATATCTAGACAGAGAATAAGTGTAGCATGCAAACATGCATTGAAAATCCATCTAAGTTTGCATTGTATTACTTATGATGGATTCAAATTTGGGTTTCAAAATGCCAGGTTATGGCATGATTTTGTCGAGAAACCCTTAGTTGTATTCTCATGTTGGTTTAATTTATATTTTAAGTTTGTTTTGCAGTCTTTGGGTGATAGTAACTCGTGAACTAGGTTACCAATGTGTAACAATCATATTTCAAGAATAAAGTTGTGATTTTTTTATATTATTATTATTATCTATTAGCTACGAGTATTGACACCTAATGCCTAGAATTTTGACATCTTGATAGCATGGATAATTTCGAAAATGTTTCTAGTAATGTTAGCATAATAACTATCATTACGTGTCTTCACTTTTGTCACCATAATAGACCTGTGATATGGACTCATCACACAACTTCATATGCTATGTCCCAACAAGTTCAAACTGGTTGAGCCTACCTCATAGTGTGGTTATTAAGGACAAGTTGCTTGGTATATAACTCGATAGCATAGACCGCGTTGCAGTTCTAAGAAGAATCCTCAAGTGTCAAAAAAAATTCACAATATGTTCTACTATAAAGAATTTTGGGATACCTGAAATAATATATGTATCATTGATGAATTTTAAAGTATGACAAGATCCAGAGGGAAAGGAAATCAATGGAAGAGTGATCCACCAATGAGAACCTAGAATTTAGCATCAGATGAGTTAGATTCTAGGAAATTGAAACCCTATAATTTTAATTAGTGATGAAGGACATCACATAGGTAATTATATTTTCATGTAGAATAATCTGTTAATTCAAATTTAGACTACATAATATGAAAGGCATACCATAAATTTTTCCACGTAAGTCCAAACAACCTATAAAAAGGGAAAACCTTCTTTTTCCATGGGAAATAATTTACCTTTCCTTTTTCAAGGCAATCTAAATCACAAAAAATATGAACTATACTGCACACATTCTTGGATAATGTGAAAGTGGAAAAGGAATACCCTACACAAGTGATGCACACATGTACATTTGAACACTAATAGATTTTTGTAGTTGAAATGCAATGCTTGTTTTCATTTAAACGTAGGGTTTTTAAAGAAGGGAGAAATAATGGCTGCCAAATTAATAAGCGTTTCTTTGGGAAAAATTTAAATCTTGTATTGGGTGATGAAGATAATAGAGGGTATTGAATCTTGATTCTTGACATCTAGAGAAAACCCTACAGCCTAACACAATCCAATGGAATTGACCAAAAAAACCCAAATAGAGTCAACCCTACTATAGGAGGAAGGGCCTGCAGTAAGAACTTACCATTTTGCAAGAGCTGAGGGCGAATGTTGTTCTGCAAGAGCTGAGGGTGAACGCTGAGGGAAAATGCTGAGGGCGAATGTTGTTCTACAAGAGTTGAGGGTGAATGTAGGGCGAATGCTGTTCTGCAAGAGCTCAGGACGAATCTTGAGGGCGAATGTTGTTCTGCAAGAGCTCAGGGCGAATGCTGGGGGCGAATGTTGTTCTGCAAGAGCTGAGGGCGAATGCTGAGGGAGAATGTTGTTCTGCAAGAGCGGAGGGTGAATGCGTGCGTGATATCAGACGTTAATGTAGCACACATGTACATCTGAACACTAATAGATTTTTGTAGTTGAAATACAATGCTTGTTTTCATTTAAATGTAGGGTTTTTAAAGCAGGGAGAAATAATGGCTGCCAAATTAATAAGCGTTTCTTTGGGAAAAATTTAAATCTTGTATAGGGTGATGAAGATAATAGAGGGTATTGAATATTTATTCTTGAAATCTAGAGAGAACCCTACAGCCTAACACAATCTAATGGAATTGACCAAAAAAAGCCAAATAGAGTCAACCCTACTATAGGAGGAAGGGCCTGCAGTAAGAACTTACCATTTTGCAAGAGATGAGGGCGAATGCTATTCTGCAAGAGCTGAGGGCGAACGCTGAGGGCGAATGCTGAGGGAAAATGCTGTTCTGCAAGAGTTAAGGGCGAATGCTGAGGGTGAATGTTGTTCTATGAGAGCGGAGGGCGAATGCATGCGTGATATCATACGTTAATGTGGCTATTGCGACGGATACGAAACAATAAAATCATTTTTATGTAGCGCACATATAAGTTTTGAATTTTTATGTAGCACGCATATAAGTTTCGTATTTTTATGTAGCGCGCATATAAGTGTCATTATACCGACGGCGGAAAAAGCGTCGCTATTGCGACAGGTGCCTCCAAACGTCACAATTGTGACACCTAGACATTGTGTCGTACTTGCGACGTTTGGAGGCAGTCATCGCAATAGAGACACTTTGGGCCATAGTGTCGCAATTGCGACGTCTTCCTCCAAACGTTGCAATTGCGACACTTTTCTAGGTGTCGGTATTGCGACACTTTTCTATAGATGTCGGTATAGCAACGGTTTCGAGCGGGATGGAAACAATTGGGGGAAATTTCCGAAATTTGGTCAAAAACGTCGGAACCAAGTGTCGGAATCTCTGCCAAATGTAGTAGTGACTTTTGAGTTCCCTTGACTCTTGGTCTTCCCAACTGTTGGGTTGGGTTTGTGAACTGTGACCCAGGGTCATCTATGACCTGTGACCTGGGGTCATCTATGACTTGTGACCTGAGGTCATCTCCGACCTGCGACCTGAGGTCATTTGCGACCTACGACCTGAGGTCATTTGCGACCTGTGACCTGAGGTCATCTGCAACCTGTGACATGAGTTCATCTGCGACCTGTGACCTGGGGTCATCTGCGACCTACGACCTGAGGCTAGTTTTGACCTAGGAAATTCCTTCTGTTCTTCTCCTTTTAGGGAGCTCAGCCCTTGCAGAGCAGAATTCCTTTCCCTAGTACCAGCCTTGTGCGAATGGATCGGTGATAGATGTGCCATTAAGCCTGTAGTGAGGTTCTTTTGAGCTTTGAAAGGATCCCCCTTTCTTGCTGGAAAAACCTAGCTCTTCGTGAAAACCAATAGCTTATACCTGCAATCAAATAACATAGCTCACATGTCTTTATGATCGAATAATAATGCTAGAGGTGTATTCAATTAATTTCAAGAGTGATTCAAATAAATTTTGTTAGTTTAGACCCCTATGTAGTTTTTTGTCACATCGCAACATTATTGGTGTATGTGGTTTGCATATGATGACCCTGTGCCCTTTTACCCAAGACTTATTTCTTCTCTATGGCATAATGGTAAGGAGGATCGAATAAATCTTATTTGCATCGATCGCACTTCTATTTATGTGGTGCTTCCTTGGTCACTACCTTGTATATTTTTTGCATGGCTAAAATGCGGTGTGCCATTACGTACTTGATAAAGCCACTACATGTACATGCACACATCTCCTTGGCGCATCCCTGGTGTTTTCTCAACTGTGCACGAAGGTGAATCCTCTTCTTATTCTTATGGTACCTCAATTGTATGTGGTCAAGCAAGCACAACGACCAATGCCCTTTATCCTCATACAACTTTTCCTCTAATGATAATGCCCCTTAAGGCGCCTACCACCTACTGTAACCTGAGTGCATGCCCTCCCTATGCGATTTGAATGCTTGAGAGTGCGACTGCCCATTTGACAGTAATGGGTGTTGTATTTGCGTGAGGTCGCAATCCTGGTTGGAGGTCGCACAGTCGAGTAGTCGCATGAGTCGTAGGCTCTCTTGGGCGCGACATTTTGCGACCTTGCGACTCGGGAGAGGTTGCGTAGTCGCACTGAGGTTGGGTCGCATACCTTAAGCGATGGCACAGGTTGCGACTGGGCGAAATGAAAGTGCCTCTTGACAACCATGCGTGCCTCTTTTGGCAACCATGCTCGTGGCAACACCGATGGCTGTGCAACCTCGACGGAGACTATGTGGGAGAAGTGCAACTGCTCAGAGTAACCTAAGACCGTCGACGCTAAATTTGAGAGCCATGAGCATTGTTGTTTTGCTGTTGTTTTCTTTTGATTTCATCAAGCCAAACTAGCAAAACGACAATGAACAATGCATTCGAAGAGCCTTGAGACATAAGCTGGAACTCGAAAAATATTCAACATTTCTTCCTTAGCGTTGTGATTTGAAGGATGCCCACTGTGATTTCATGTCTGAGGCTAATGTGTCATTTTCCCATAATTAGGTTCTTCAAAACACAAGGGCTTCTATTGATGTGCCTGCATCAAATGCAGCTCTTGCATGCATGCCTATTCCACACGCGATTGCAGGTATGGTTCCCACAAGTAGTCATTGTTTTCTTCGGCGATTGAACCTTATGGTATTTCCAAACAACAACGATGCCTGTAGGTTGCATGTATCTCTGTTCTGGTTTCATGACTTGGCTGGATGTTTAAACACATCGCATGTATGTAGTTGCGTGGATGTATTCCTGACAATGAGATTCAATGAGGTCGCCGAATTGCAACCTCCACAAGTCGCATTCCACATCACTCCTTCAACACATGCGACTTGGCGACTAGCAGGCCGAATCACCTTCCTCCTCTTGGGCTAGTTGCAAAAGGTCCTCACTGGGAGTTTCGTTTTCTTCTTTGTGTGGCCTGGAGTCGCAATATGCTAAGATGTTGCGGACATGCCATACGAATACCTTTGGCCAAATTTCCTCCCAATTAACAAGGCTCCACGACGCATATGTGTCCATGTCGTGCCGAAGTTTTTAGGCTCCACGCCATATGGGTCTTTAGGTAATCAATAAGGCGGTCATTTTATGGAGCTGGACTTATGCCCATGTTAGCTCATAACCTTTTCTCAAAATATTTCTTAATGCGCAACCTTTAAAATCCCTCAAGCGGCTGGTGCTACCCTTTGTTTGTATGTAGCAACAAAACTTATCGCTAGTGCAAGAGGAACTACCTCAATGGTATGCTTGGGCAACATGCGCTTCATGTGATGTGGCATAAGAGACAAGCCCACATGATATAATCCCCATTTCACCCTTACTAGAATATATATTTACGTGGTTCGCGGCTTGATGTCTATATCGCCATCGTAAGTTCACGATAAACGACAACGACTTTACCCTGCTTCATGCTCCTTCATATGCTGCCGAGGAAAATATATTAAAAGACCTTTGAATCGACAAAGGGACTTTCAATGATCTTTGAAGTGTGTTTGTCTTTTATGGTGGCTACCCGTACGAATTCCAAAGGTTTGTGATAATGCTCATTTCAAAAAGCATTACCCTTGGCCTATCTCGAACTCCCACCACACCATATGTCAAATACTTATTGCGTGTTGAAGAGCAGATATTCTTGTGTACCCAAAACTCCTTTGAGGATTCAGAAAGTTCAAATGAACAATTAAAACCTTCATGAAATTGCTACATAATTTAGTGTGCAATAGTTATGACATATTTGACAGATTTCCTAAAAGGAATAGTATGAGAATAAGTCAACTCTCGGTAATAATGAGAAAAATAAAATGACTAAAAAATAGCTCATTCGAGGAGCAGCAATATTGAAATATAAAAACTAAGATATTTCAACTTAAGTGAATTGTTTGAGCATCCCTAAGTTTGAAAACTGGCTTAAAACTTATATTTTCATACAACCATCGACCGTAGTAGACCTTGACACTTCATGATTCCACAAGGTAACGATTCATTCACATAGGAGGCCTTCTTTAAATAACAGGGACCATGCTCTTGGAGGGTGGGGATTAAACGCAAAGCAGGGCTGGCTTACATGCATATAGGGCTGCGAGGGCACAAAGGGGCATGCAATTCACGCAAACCCTAATGCGCATGTTAAAGGGTAGAACCTAACAAGCACTTAGGGGAATACGTTAGGCATTGAATTTCACTGTGACGTTGTGAAAAGCCAATGAGAGTGCAACCACGGGAAATAAGATCGTCCTTTTGACAAACTAGGGTTTCTCCCAAACCCTACCATGATTAGGGTTTCATAATACGAGCCAGAATCGAGACCTCACCTACCCGAGCCCAATTCCGCATTGATTGGTGATGACTACTAGGGGAACATATCTTTGAATCCACGGAGGAACTCTCAATGCTCTTTGAAGAAGTAAACCCAAAAACCTAGCGCAGTCAAGAGACAACAAGAAAAGTGGGTGTGGTGATAGGGCTGGGCAGAAATAGGTCATGGGGATATTATTGACTGATGGCCGATTGGAAAACTTAATGGGCTGAGCGAGCAGAGGGGGACCCAAAATTTTGAATATACCCAAAATTTTGGGTGGTTTTGTAGCGGCTACAACACCCCCTAAACCCTAAACCTCTAAACCCTTAAACCGCTAAACCATTAACACCTAAACCCCTAACCCCTTAACCCCTAAACCATTAACTCTTAACCCATAACCCATTAACCCCTCACCCCTAACCCCTAAAATCATTAACTATTAAATCCTGTAACCCCTAAGCCCCTAATCCCTAATCCCTTAACCAGTAAATCATTATTCACCTAGCCCATAACTATGCCTAAATCCCCTAACCCCTAAGCCTCCAATCCCTAATCCCTTAAACTCTTAACTCATTACTCCCCTAACCCTTAAATGCACCTAAATCCCCTAACCCATAAGCCCCCAATCTTTAACCCCTTAACCACTAACTCATTATTCCCCTAACCCCAATCTCTAATTCCTTAACCACTAACTCATTATTCCCCTAACCCCTAAATGCACCTAAATACCCTAACCCCTAACCCCCCAATCCCTAACCCCTTAACCACTAACTCATTATTCCCCTAAACCCTAAACCTCTAACCCCTAACCCGTTAGCCCCTAATCCTTAATCCCTTAACCACTAACTCATTATTCCCCTAACACTTATAATAGTCCTTAAAACTTGTTGGGATTCGCCATTCCAAATGAGAGCATGTCTAGTTGGGACCTACGATCGGGTTAATTTCCCCTTGTTGGCAAGGTGGAAGACCATGAGAAAAACCATGGGTTGCAAAAACCTGGAACCCAAAAACCTCTCCTTGGAGGTGTAAAGTATACATCCCTTTGGTTACCCTTTAGATGAGATGGTATGGACCTTTTTGAAAAACATCCTGGAAAAAAAACATTCCCAGACTAGAAATTATGGGAGGGAAAAAATGACCTTTTATGTGGATTGAACCAAGCCTAGGACTATCAAAGCCTTTGGGTGTTGGCTTTAAGCGTCTCATGCTGCCTTACCATGGGTTTAAACCCTGCTCCCCCAATGGGCAGAGGAAACCTAAGTTAATCCACTGTGGAGGAGGTTCCAACTAATGGTTCATTATTTACATGAGATAGCCTCTGGCCAATTTTATACCCCTAATGAGGGTCACCTTGACTGATGGAATTCTGACTTGAATTCATATAATAGGTAACCACAAAGTATGTTTACGTTTTTGGAAAGAATGCATAAGTGAAGTAGTTCTACACGTTGGACGAATTAATGCCACTATACTACATTCATTGGAGATATACAATAATTTCTTCCATACAATTTTATCTCAATTTTATTTTAATAATTAGTTAATTAATTTCTTTAAAGACTCTTCTAGATAAATCACATAAAAATTTTACGGTAATTGCTTTTTGCACCACTCATTGTGTGGTTCATCAACAATATTTTTAAAATAAATTTATTAGAATGAAATTGAATTGATTTTTGAAGCTTCCTTTTAAATCAATTGTTGAACTTACTTGGAATCACTAGTGCGGTCAACATGCATCAAAACATCAAAACAACAATGAGTATAATATTAAAAATAATATTTAGAGGGCATAATATTAAAAATGATAGTTTGGAAAAATGGAGGGAGAGAATATTCATTTAAATTTAAATTTTAAACCTTTTACTAGTTAGTTAAAATAACATTTCTCCAGCCCAAAACACATTACTCTGTTTTGGTCATCTCCCTCCTGCCCAAAACACATCACTTTGTTTTGGTCATCTCCCGCTGCTTTTTTACCAGCAACGAAGCAGCTCTCATGCCTTTTTTACCAGCAACGAAGCAGCTCTTAGATCGAAATAGGGATAGGGAGTGGCAGTTGAAGCCTCCTTCTCATGCGGATCTTTACTTCAGTAGGTAAGATGTTTCTTCTTTTGGATTGAACTGCTCATGCCCATTATTTTCGTTTCCACATTGAAGTGAAGCTTTTTATATGTCAATTTATATTATAATTTCTCTGTATCTTTCTTTTGAAAAATGGTTCTGCTTCGAAATCACCCCAAGAAAACTAACCAGAGTAACTATTTTTAATGGAGTCCCTTGTCTTGTATTTCACCTTGGCTCACATGGACTTGTTTTCTCTTTCCTTCATAGTTCATTCTGGCCTTGCTGTTATGAATTTTTTTCTCTTTCCCAGTACTCTTTCGTCATAGAATTTTAGGAATCGAATAGAGTTTTTACAAAATTGTTGAGGTTTTAAGGTCAAATCCAGTGAAATGAGCTTTTCAAAATCTCAGTTGTTAGGTAGTAGGAAGTTGTTAGCTTCTCTCCCGGCACCTTCTCCAGGGGGTGAAGAGAAAATTCGGCAGTCTGATTCCCAGCCCAATGAGGGCAGTTTTGACTCTTATTTGGTTGTGTGGAATGCAATGATTAAAGGGTATGCGATGCACGGGCAAGGAGATAGTGTTGTCAGTTTGTATCATCAAATGTTATTATCACGTAAGAAACCTGACCATTTTACATTTCTTGATGTGCTGTATGCATGCAATCACGTAGGCTTGGTGAATGAAGGACGCAAATAATTTAATAACATAGGTTATCATTATGGTGTTAGGCTAACTTTAGAGCACTATGCATGTATGTTTGATCTACTTGGGCATGCAGGATTCCTGGATGAGGCACACAATCTTATAACAATGATGCCAATAGAACCTAATGTTGTTGTGTTTGGGGCTTTTCTCAGTGTCTGTAGAGCTCATGGCGATATAAATTTAGCCGAATGTGTTGCCAACTGACTATTTGAATTAGAGGCTAATAATCCTGGAAATTATGTGTTTTTATCAAATATTATGCTGCAGCTGGCAAGTGGGAAGAAGTGGTAAAAGTGAGAGCAGTAATGAAAGATAAGGGTTTGAACAAACCAGTAGGATGCAACTGGATTGAGGCTAAAAATAAAGTGCACACATTCTTTGTGGGAGACAAATTGCACCCATAATCATAACATATTTATGAGAAAGTGCAGAGCTTGGCTAACGACATCGAGGCTGTAGGGTATGTTCCTGATAAAAACTTTATGTTGTGTGATGTTAATGAAGAGGAGAAGGAAGAAATCCTTCACAGCCACAGTGAAAAGATGGCTCTTGCATTTGGACTGATCAACGCACTCCCAGGGACATTAATTCGAATCACAAATAACCTCCGTGTGTGTGGTGATTGCCACAATGCAACCAAGCTCATTTCCAAGATTGCAGGTCGAGAAATCATTGTGAGGGATCCCAATCGCTTCCATCATCTTAGGAATGGATTGTGTTCATGCAACGATTATTGGTGATCCAATTGATAAAATCTTGTATGATGGGCTGGTAGGCAGGTATTGACATTACTTTTGTTGATTGTGTTTGGCAGGCTTTTTGGGTCTAGGATAACGCAATCAGTCCTACGGAAATTTTGTACAGCTAGTTTAGTTTAGGTCATCAAATATATTTAACTTTATCACCTTTGACACAACTTTCTTGGCATACAGATAAACGATAAAAACAGTTGAGTTAGGTGGGTGAAATTGCAGGAATATTGAAGTAGCATCAAAGTCCTTTGTAACGTTTGTATCTTCTACCTTTTCAGTATTACCTGGTAAAAACATCTACACATATCAAACTATTTAGCAGGCCTTTTCTAGCTAGAGCCAAGGAACAGGTGCCTTAGAATAGTCTTCCCTCCTTATTGAGCATTTCAACTCTATCTTATTAATTTGAGTGTGACAAAAAGATTGATAGATGGTTTATTTGCCAAGAGAAACATTCCAGGAGCACAATTATGTTTCCATATGTGAAAATATGACATTTCCATTGAAAATGAGCATGTCAACAGAAAAGTAGCACAACAAAAGTGGATGATAGTGCATGACATATGTTTTCTCTTCCAGCGTGGGCTGGAAGACAACGTGAAGCCTTGTATCATAATTCATTTTTTGTAATTCTATAAGATAATATAGCTTTTCCACAAGAATGAAAAGGTTCATGATAATGCGTAAAAGTACTTTTATCATGTTTTCTTAAAGGGGTCATCGAGTGAGGGATAGATGAGAGATATATGTCAGATTCCAAACTCCTAGTTGACATTGATACCAGGAATTTTTAACTATTTTCTATTGAAAGGATAGGCATATGATATTGCAGGGTATGTGAAATTTATCGAGTCTAGAACTACTTGTGCATAATTATAGCTTTGCTTGCTAAAAATTCCCAAAAACCATGGGTTTTCAGTGCATGTGAGCAGAGAACTGTGGAAAAAGACAGTTAAAGTACTTATTATATTTTTCCATAACAAATGGAACATTATAGTAGCATAGCACAAAGAGTAGAAATCCATGGTAGTGTTCTCTAGATTTTTCTTGATGAAAATATATTGTGGCAAAGTGATATGAATTCTAGTGCATTTCTCCGGGTCAAAAATTTAGATATTTTTGTAGAAATTGGAAATTTATTCCGTCAGGTAGTACTGTAGTTTTGAGACACAAACAGATAATCCTTAAGGTAATCAATTGATGGAATAGGTAACCCAAGTCAATATGCTTAATCTCAACTGTTGTATAGTTTAATAGAGTATTGACCAAAAGGCATTGTTTTTTTCATTTCAATGAAGTTGTTGTAAAGGGCTTATGCAATTTTTGAAGTGGTTCCTCAGTAGATGTGATATTTACAATGTCCCTAATTATTTTGTATTGAAATTAAATCTCTATATGTTTTCCTTCAAAACATGCATATGATCTAGTTGTCATTCTCGCAGTTATGGTTTGCACTCTCATCTGTTTGCTTGGCCTCCTCTCGTTCATTGACTGTGCGCGTTACTATTGCAGACGAATGGGGACCGACCCATCCAATCGGGTTGCAATCCATCTAGCCAACACTGAACTGAAGAAGGTGAGCATGAAAGCACTGCCGACTGTTGTTTACACATCTGCTTCTAAGCTGTCATCGGGATTGGGCACTGGCTGCTCCATCTGCTTGGCCGAATTCGAAGAAGGAGAAAAGCTACGAATGCAACCCTGATTTTTATTTTAGTCCTTAATACTCATTAAAATTATAATCTTAATTTTTCATTACAATCCTGGAATGCATGCCAAGAGGATTTAGAGTACATTATTTTCAGTAGGCTCATAAAATATGGGAGATGGATTTTCAGAAGATTGTTGATGGTTGGAATATTACCACTTCAATCTCAATTTTCAACTCTACATTTTCATAATCGTAATATTAAAATGATTATAACCATAATAAATGGAACATTAAATTTATTGACGCTCATCCATTTTCATAGATTCGGCTTTCACTTCCATTCTCGTAGCTTCTACGACTACAAGCCGCACCACCCTTCGTCGTTTCTTCTTTTCCTCTCTTCCTCTTGTGTGCCATGTGACCAACGACCGATTCATTTTCTGAAGTGGAATTGAGAGTGAGGGAGAAGTTAATGAGAGCCCTGGCTCCAGGCGTTCTGAAGGCAGTGTAGTCATATGCCAGAGTAGCCTCTTTGACAATGATGAAGTGGGATTAGCCACTGGCTGCTCCATCTTCTTGGCCGAATTCGAAGAAGGAGAAAAGTTGCAGATGCAACCCAACTGTAATCATGGATTCCACGTGGAATGCATTGATAAGTGGTTGACCTCGTATTCTTCTTGCCCTATGCGTAGGTATTCTCTGAATCTCCTTTAGTAATTGATATGTATGATAATACTCTTATGTGGAGCCCATTTAAGGCAACTCATGGCATGAAATGCAGTGAGGGTGAAATTGTGACGAGTCCAAACAAAACCCTTAAAAAGGAAACCATATCTCATCTAAAAAATGACAAAGATCACAACTTAAGAAAACATATGGGAACAACATCAAAACTGTCCTTCCCAAGAAGCTCTTCCAAAAAAAAGTTGGAGAGGTGCTAAATCTGAGGAGTGCAAGAGTCCAAAGTGTAGAAGTATGTATAATTGCAATATTTGCATGTAAACTTGAATATATAAATGCACCTATGCGAAAACATGCTAATTGTTACGTTGCTTTGTTTAACTCAAATTTTCAATCAGGTTTTGATATTGTCTGATATTTCCAGAAATAAAGTTGTTGAATTCATTATTGCAAGAAAAAGCAAGGTTGTGCTCCTATTGGAATTCTTGTCCATGCAATTAAGGCTACAGGTTTTGCTTCTGTTGCTGATTTACTCAAGTGTCAAGGTATTTCTGAGGTAAATTACTGCACATGCAAATCTTTGAATTTTGCCTCAATGGAAGCCAATGCAATTGATTGCAGGCATAGAATTTTCGTCAAATGATGTTGGATCAACATTGCAGTTCTGGAATTTTTTTCAGCATTTGAACTAGTATGTACTTTCTTATCCAAAATGTGTTTTAAGTTCATATCTATGGTTCAAACTGAAAATTTTGAACCGTGGAGATTTTCTTTTACATTGTTGTAGTTATACCTTTAGCAGTACCAATTTTTTTCTACAAACACACTAATGTGATGGTATGAAGTGGAAAAAGTTTAATACTGGTCAGTTTACACCACGATTTGGGCTAACATCACTTCCTACTTATTCAGTTCTTGATTTCTACATGTTATATATAGCCCACGACACCTTTCCATTCTTTCAGAGCTATGCTTTTACACTAGTGAACAATAATTGTTATAGAAGTTCTTTGATTGTTAAAATAAAAATAATCTTTCCAAGGCAGAATTTTTGAAGTATTCGTAAATGAGGTCTTATAGATGTACCTTGTCGATAGATGATAGTACCTGCTATGCTCAGTGCAAGTGAAATACCAAAGCCTCTCTGATCATCAAGAAAATATGGTTTTGTAAGGTCTTTGTATTATAATGAATTTCCACTGTGTTGTTGTCCACATGCTTATATTGCAACTATGAAATTTTAGTCCCAATTGTCAGGCCTTGGCCTTGATTCTATCTGAAGCAGTTCCTCTTTTTATAGGGCTTTGACACATGCTTACCATTTGACATAACAGTATATGATAAACTTTGTATTCATGAACAAATGAGCAATGATGACTCAGAAATGTCACTAAATGAATGAAGAAACCACTATTCTATGGGTATGTGTCCCTTAGGGTGGGAGGGGGCACATCCATGTTTCCCATGTTCCCAAGGTGTCTTTTTCTTGTAGGATGCTCCAAGAAACATTTTTCCACATATCTCTTTTGGGAAATGCAGTGAAACATAGAGGGAAATGCATTTTCCCAAAAGGGTTTTTTATTTTTCCCTTTTTTGGGACGATTAAAGAAACATTTCTCTAAACATATCTATGGGAAATGAAAATGCAAAGTTCTCCCTAATGTGAAGGATGCATTTTCCAAAAGGACGATTTTTAAGCTTTTCCCTATTAAAAAAATGCACTTTTGGATGTCTCTTAGAAAAAATGAGTTGCCAATTTTTATGGTGTCTCAAATGCTTCTACTTGCATGTTGGACCATCCTTATACATGCAACCAAGACTGCGATTCCTTGTATCCCTTCTCCAAGTGACTCTTTATTCACGTTGTGTTCACTCTTTCCAATGCCATTGCAACCCTTACCTAGTCCAATATACCATCATTTCAACACAAGTCATTGATCCACATTGTACTTTTGACTAATCAATGCTCATTAAATTGTACTTTGTCAATTTTGAATTTTTGGCCATGTTATTAGAACCCCATTGTCAAGGTTCCTAGTGTAGTCAATGTTCTTTATCCACGTTGTGTTCACACTTTCAAATGCAAGTGCAACCCACACCTAATCCAATATACCATCATTTCGACATGAGTAGTTGCTCCACATGGTAATTTTGACTAATCAGTACTAATTAAATTGTGCTTTGTCAATTTGGGATCTTTGGTTATGTTATTAGAACCCCATTGTCGAGGTTCTTAGTTTGCTTGATGTTCAAGGTGATCAAAGGTTATAGAGCTTTTGCCACTTTTAGTGGTATGTAGAAATAATTGATTAATTTATAGTAATAAAATTTTGTTCAAATTATATATTGTGTGAGCTCTTAAAAGCCAAAAAAATATCTATCACCTTTTGGATAATATAATTGGATTGTTTACATATATAATCACAAAATATAGCAATAAGTGAGACAAAAAACTAGATATGGAAGGCAAAAACCCCCACAAAATTATTATTCGTATACTCTTGGTATTCTAGCACTTGTGGAATCAGTTGGAGAGCCTCCTTAGAGAGCTTGTATTCTAGGGTATTGAGTTCATGGCATATATGGCCACAAGAGAACCAATCCAACTTGTTGTAGACTTGTTTGATACCTTGCAAAATGTGAGCCAAATGAGGGGCCACTATGTTGACTTTGTTGCAGACTCAACCCACAACAAGTTTTGAATCCCCCAAAATATTTAATTTTTTGACATATTTTTGGTTGACCACATTGACAAGAGCCTAGAGAGTTTAAAATTAAACTCTCATGTTTGTGTCCATACTTGGAGCACATTTGATATGCAAAAAATGAGCAAGTTTTGCATATTTCTTTCCACAATGATTTTATTTCATTGCTTTGATCTTTGTTATTTTTTTAGTTAGTTTTTGCTACAAATAATAGATGCGTAATATAGCCCATTAATATTTTTTTGGATTGCATCTTTGTTATTGCTTAACATGTTAACGTGGATTACAATTCGTCAAATGACATTTACATGATACATGTTCATTTCAACATACCACTAAAATGTTTTTGAACACTAATCATCTATAAGGTCTCTATACTTAAGTATGAAATGAATTTTTATATATTTTAGCACATCTTAAGCCGTCTTATCTTCATTAACTTGAGTTATGCTTTTTTTATTTTTTAGTGGGTAATTTGGGTGAATCTTAGAGTAGTGTTCCTTATTTATATAGAAGGATTCACTTAGGGCCATTTTTTGTCTTCTTGAATTGGTCCTTGTGTGTCTAAATTTATTTGATACAAGTTGACGATCAAAATTTTCTTTGAAATTTTTATTGATACTTTTTTTCTAATTGTCTTTAGTTTTTAATGATGATTGATATTTTTTCAAAGCAATAATTTGTTGAGTCCTTTCCTTGCATGCCTGCTTATGTGTGGAAATTTGGCTAATTTATTTCTTGCAAAAGGAGTTTTGTTTTTTGTGCATGGATTTGTACTTTGTATGACCATACACATCCTTTCAAATGTTGGTGTGGGATATTTTATCGTTCGTTGCCCATAAACAACCCACCTTAACCCTACACCAAGTTCCTCTTATCTATTTTAGTGATGGATCATGGTGTGTTCAAGCGTCTCCTTTAGATTCTCTTGTGTTAGTATATATGAAAAAGTGTGGTTTTCCATTTGATGTGTATTGCCTTTGTAGGTACCCTTTTTGGATTTGTCCTTAGTTGCATGTTTGGCTACAATAGATGTTTTAACCAATTCATTTGGGTCTCTGTGTTAATTTAGATACCTTATGGTATATGTGCATTGATTGGGGTCTTTGTTAATCATGGAGCCTCTCTTGGTTCTTGATTTTGATTTGTTAGGATATGCTCATTTAGGTGTTTATTTAGTCAAAATTTACCTTAACTCAAGTGGTTTTTACATGTATATCAATTTGTTATTTTATTTTATTGTTACTTCAAAATTTAGTGCCCTAGTGCAAAGCCTCTCTGGTATGACCCAAACGTTGCAAGGCTAAGACTAGTGTCGAGCTAGCGACAGATAAGGTGGGACTACCGATGGTTGTTTCCATCGCTGGCATGGCCCAACCGTCGCAAATTTGAATCATATACGCCACTATTTCCAAAGATTCACTTCACTCAGCTATACCCAGATTCATTAGCAGTTTGTATGCATAAACTTATAGCAAGATTCATTAGCATTTTCTATAGAAAAAAATATAGCCAGATTCATTAGCATTTTGATACGTAAACATAATTTCTAGGTAACCTAACCAAACTACAGTAAACCAAAATGTTAGGCATCAGTTGGGACATAACAATACTTCTCTTCAAAAGAAAAAAATAAGAGAAGATAAGAGATCAATTGTAGATTAAGATGCTCACCTGTGTGAAAGACTTTGGGACATCCATCACAAAGGATAAGGTCACCTCCATACCAATACTCCGAAAAAAAATCATCATTATCACTTGGATCAAGTAGCTTTCTCTCATGTGAATTTTTTTGGCTTGTAAGTGAAAGCACTACCTCATGTAGTTAGTTCCCATCCATAAGATATATGCGTTGATAACTGTTCAACAATGGGAAATGCAACAATAAGCTAAAAACATTGTTGGTCTAGATATAGTCTTGACAAAAAGAAAAGGGACAAAAACCAAAACAACATCACAAATATATTTACAAAGTTTGACTCTTTCCCCATCTAGCATGTACATCAGGCTCTGAACAACACACCTAATAAATGTAAAGCAACCTAAATAGTAAAAACAAAAATTTTGAGCAAGTGACCCTTCGAAATTTAATAAAAATGATCTAAAAATTAATAATATCTTTCCAAGGTTGTTGTATCTCATGTCAGATACTCATATTTCCATGTCATCATCATGTTAGGAGACTTAGGATATTGTGCTTATTCCTGGAAGACTACCTAACATAAGGGCCTAGGTAACCTCATCTGGCTGCTTATGTGGGTTCTGGAACAACAACATTTCCAAGGTATCTTGGACATAGGAATAGCTGCCTGGGGCCTCATGGTGGATCTAACTACAAAGGAGGAACTGATTATTTGGGTGGAGACTAGTTTAGGAAGTGGCCAAAGAGAATTTACAACAATAATCCAAGAGGATATTGTGCTAAATACGAGCCAGAGATTGAACCCCGCCCTCTTTTGTCCTTTGAAATGGCCTTTAAGGGAGCTTTCCCTTGAAGCAACTCTATCAAGGAGGTAGCATCTTCATCTAGAAAATTTGAAACTTCTCCCAGATTCCAGCCATCCCAAATTTTCTTTGCATCATCTGTCCATTTGGAAATGTCCCACAAGGTTAGGAGATTACCGGTCTGAAGCAAATTTATGATATTTTCCAGTTCTTCCTTCTGTCCAAAGGGCTGATCCCCAAGGATCTAGTCATCCCAGATTCTAATTTTTTTCCCATTTCCAGAGATCCAATAAAGCTTGGATTTGAAGTGCTCCATTGCTCTGAGACAAAGCTTGAAGACTGGCAATCCTTTTAGAGTTGTTGGAGGCTAGTCCAAACATCTTCTACTTTGCCCTTAAAAGTATTTTTTCCACAGATTTCTCTTACTCTAGCTGGATTTTCCAGAGACAAGATTCCAAAGAAGCTTGGAGCCTAGAGTAAGGTTTTGAGCTGCAAGGTCTCAAATTTAGAGTCCTCCTTACGATAAAGGCTTCTTTATTTTGTCCCAACTTACTAAATGAAGCATCCTTTCGTTATTTTTCCCACCCTCCCATAGAAGTCTTCTCAACAAACCGTCCACTTTGCTAATGATGGTTTTAGGGGCAAGGAGAATTGAGTTATGATATAAGGGGAGACTTATGAGGATAGATTTCAGGAGAATCACCTTTCCTGCAATGTTTAGCCATGATGCTCCCCAAGCTTGTATTTTGATTTTTAGCTTGTCTAGCAGTGGCATCTAGTGAGTAACTTTAGGGATTGATTTGAAGATAGGAATCCCTAGATATTTAAAAGACTCCCAGAACAAGGATCCTTCCATTTCTAACAGCCTTGCTATGTATACCATCTCCCTTATCAAATAGTTCTAGCCATAAATTGTGCTTTTTAGATAGTTGATCTTGCTTTCCGAAACCTCCTTATAAATGTCCAACTCCCTTTTGAAGGACATTGCTGAGTTAATTCTTGCTCCTCCAAGTAGCAAGGTTTCATCGAAAAATTGGGCATGGTTGATATCTTTAACATTGTGAACCATCTTGAGGCCTGAAAGTGTTAAGATATGTTGGTAGTGGTCTAGCTGGAAACTGAACACAAAAGCTTGAATGGCATAGAGAAGAGGGGACAATGGAAAACCTTGTCTTAGCCCTCTCAAGGCTTGGAATAACTCCGTTGATCGACCATTGACCAGAGGAGCTATCCAGGGAGAGGCTATACAAGCTTTCACCCAACTTATGAAATCTTTTGAAAATATGAGCTTCTCCATAACTATAAAAATAAAATAATGTCTCATGTCGTCAAAATCATTTGCCAAATCAAGCTTAGTAACCATACCTTTTTCTTTTCGTTGACAACTTGAATGAATTGCTTCTTGCACCAGCACTATATTGTCAAGAATATTTATCCCTTTGATGAAACCTCATTGGTTCTCTGGGATGATTACCGGTAGAATTTTCTTAAGAAGGTTGGCTATGATTTTAGTGACCAACTTATAGCTTGTATTACACAGGGAAATGGGCTGAAATTTGTTGAACTTGTTGGCTCCTTTTTCTTTCGGAATCAGGGCAAGGAAGGCCAAATTGGTGATGCCTTCTAGCTTAAAGCAACTCTGAGATTTCCTGACCATTCTCAAAAGATAATTTTTAATGGTAGACCAATAGGTCAAGAAGAACCTTGCAGTGAAACCATCAGGGCCAGGTGCCTTATCAGGTTCCATGCAGTTCAAATCTTTTTTAGTTCTGTCATACTGATCGGAGCAATCATCATAAGATTATTTGCACCTTGAACAAGCTGAGGAATTAGATCAATCAGATAGGAGTGTGTATCAATAGGATTCTTTTTTGGGGCCGAGAAAAGATCTTTGAAGAAGGAATGGGCTACTCTCTTAATGCCTTCAAAGTATTTAACCATGGTGTTTTGATAGTAAATTTCATTTACTGCTTTGAAGTGCTTGCGGGCCTTTGCTTCCTTATGGAAGTAGCTTGTATTCTTGTCTCCGGCTTGCAACCATAGACTTCTAGACTTCTACCTATATTACTCTTCTTCCTCCCTGCTTGCTCTATGGTAGTATTTTTGCAGATCTACTTCTTTGTGTTGGGTGTGTGTTATATTCTTTCCATGACTAGCCCCACGTGCTGTACGTTGCGGCGAGTGCAGCAGGGGGGTCACAAGGGGGGCGACAGCCCCCCCCTGTCGAGGTCTGAGGCAACGCCCCGACGAATTTTTTTTTGGTGTGCCGTCCCACGCACAGGTGGACCCACCCATGTTTTGTGCATGAGTTTGCACATAGTTTTTTTTTTGGGGGTACGATGGTTTTCGACCCCTGGTATTTTGTAGATCCGGTCAAGGGAACTATGGTTATGTTCTAATCCAGGGTTAATGGATTGGGGTTTATGTATGCTTTGGCATGTATATATATATATATATATATATGTGTGTTGTAACACTAAAAGGAATATAATGAAAAATCAAGATGGTCGTCCCGATTTGGGATCCAGGGGAAAATCTCTGTGTTTATCTGTTTTATGTTTTATGCTCTCATTATTGTTTATTTTCTGTTATAAGATTCGTGTGTAGATAATTTATGTTCAAGTTTAAAAGATACATTTGGTATCAGAGTTTTTTCAGCTTCAAGGGGACACCTTTGCTGCTGAGGGTTTTTTGCTTGGGCCTGAGGTAGACCTTGTTTAGTGGGAGATCTGTAGGATCGATTCTTGCTGTGAAAGAAGATGGCGAGCGGCAAAAAGATAGAGATCGAGAAATTTAATGGTCAGAGTTTTGAGTTGTGGAAGCTCAAGATGGAGGATCTGCTGGTGGATAAAGATCAGTGGATCGTGGTAGATCTAGGTACTAAACCAACGGCAATGTCAGATAAAGACTAGAAGAAACTGGATCGAAAGGCTTATAGTACAATACAGTTGTGTGTCTTAGATTCAGTATTGTTGAATGTATCTGGGGAAGCTACGGCGAAGAATTTGTGGGAAAAACTTGGGACTTTGTACCAATCTAAGTCTCTGGTGAATAAGTTGTTCCTGCGAAAAAAGTTGTATAACTCGAGGATGAAGGATGGAGACTCAGTGACAAAGCATCTGTACGCCTTCAATACTGTGGTAAGTCAACTGTCATTTGCTGATATTAAAATCTCAGATGAAGATAAGTGCATCAGATTGTTGTGTTCTCTACCAGACTCGTGGGACAGTCTGGTTATTGCAATAGGTAGCAATACAACTACCTTGAATTTTGATGACATTGTCTCAGCCTTGCTGTCGGAGGAAATGAGACAGAGAAATATGGAGGGTCAAAATGGATATGCCTTATCTATATGAGGAAGGTCCCAAAACAGAAACAAGAATAAGGTTTCGAGTGGGAGATCTAAATATAGAGGGAGATCTAAATCTCCTGGAAAGTTTGTAAAGGTGTGCTGGAAATGCGGAAAGGAAGGACACTACAAAAAGGAATGCAGATCTAAAGCTCCTGAGAAAGGAAATGGATTTGATGATGCTCCTTCTGCAGAGGCAAAAACCACCTTGGATGAAGGTGGGGATGTGTATTTGGCTTATTCTTCAAATACACATGTAGATCATGAGTCATGGTTGATTGAATCAGGTGCATCTTTTCACTTCACTCCCCATAGGGAGTGGTTATGTGAGTATGAGAAATATGATGGTGGCGATTTCTTCTTAGGGGATGATAGGAAGGCCAAAATCGTCGGACGTGGAAAAGTCAAGCTGAAGCTGCAAGGTTGAAGGATTAGAACACTTCCTGGTGTTCTGCATATTCCTGCATTGGCCAGAAATCTGATTTCTGTAAGCAATATGGATGATGCAGGTGTAAAAACAATGTTCGAGAAAGATGCCTTCAAGATGGTTTGGGGAGCACTGGCATTAATGTGGGGAGTTCGGATTGGAACTCTGTACAAGCTACAAGGTAGCACTGTTATTGATGGGTGTAACAGTTCTGTGGTTCCTGAAAGAGGAGTGGAAAGCCTAGTTGTCTCTGGAGAAAAGACCATGCTATGGCATCAAAGGCTTGGACATATTGGAGAGAAGGACCTTCGAATACTGCATATAAATTTTATGGTAGAAGGTATGTCTAATTGCTCTCTAGATTTCGATTTCTATGAACATTGTGTATATGGGAATCAGAATCGAGTGAGTTTTCCTTCTGGTGCTAAGAGGGCGAACAAGATATTAGAGCTTGTGCACAGTGATGTGTTTCGACCTGTGTCAGTTCCATCACTGGGAAAGTTTGTGTACTATGTTTGATTCATAGATGACTTCTCAAGGAATACATGGATATATTTCTTGAGGAATAAATTTGAAGTCTTTGACAAATTTAAAGAATTCAAGGCTCTGGTGGAAAACCAAACTGAGAAGAAGATAAAGGCGCTGAGGACAGATAATGATGGGGAGTTTTGCAAGAAGGAATTTGAAGAGTTCTGTAAGAAGTGTGGTATAGCATGGCAGAAGACTACTCCATGCACACCTCAGCAAAACGGAGTTGCAGAAAGAATGAACAGAACAGTGATGGAAAAGGCAAGAAGCATGCTCAGTGGTACCAGGTTAGGACAAGAATTCTGGGTGGAGGCAGTGGAGACTGCATGCTATCTGGTTAACAGATCACCTTCATCAGTGTTGGAGGATAAGACTCCACATGAGGTATGGACTGGTAAGAAGCCCCCTCTTTCACATCTAAGGGTATTTGGATGTGATTCATATGTACATGTTCCAAAGGAGAAAAGTACCAAGTTGGATAATAAATATGAAAGTTGCATATTTATTGGGTATAAGGATGGTTTAAAGGGTTATAAGCTTTGGAACCCAGAAACAAGAAAGGTTTTGTACAGCGGAGATGTGGTGTTTAGAGATGTGAAAGATGTTGTTACACATGAAGTCCTACCAAAGGAACCTAAGAAGATAGAGTTTGAGCTAAAGGAGTATGAATCAGACTCTACATCAGAAGAAGATTCAGAAGAGGAAGAGCCACAAACCTCAGCTTTGAGAAGATCAGTTCGGGAAAGAAGGCAACCAGAAAGGTATAGTCCATCTTCTTTCTGTTCAGGTTTTGCCTTAACTATAATTGATGATGATCCCAGAACTGTCAGGGAGGCAGTAGATTCAGAGGATGGAAAACTCTAGAAGGAGGCCATGGTTGATGAAATGGCATCCTTGCATAAAAATGAGGCATGTGATTTGGTGGAGTTGCCAGCTGGAAGGAAGCCCATCGGGAGAAAATGGGTGTTTAAGAAGAAGATGAATGTAGAAAGAAAGGTGGAGAAATACAAATCTTGGTTGGTAGCCAAAGGTTATTCCCAGGTGCCAGGAATTGATTTTGGTGATATTTTTTCTCCTGTTGCCAAGGTTACTTCTATTAGATTAATTTTATCTGTTGTTGCTGCATATGATTCTGAGATAGAACAAATGGATCTGAAGACAAAATTTCTTCACGGGGATCTAGAAGAGGAGATCTACATGAAGCAGCCTGAAGGCATTATGGTGAAGGGTAAGAAAGAACTGGTGTGCAGGTTGAAGAAGTCTTTGTATGTCTTAAAAAAGTCACCAAGGATGTGGTATCAGAAATTTGATACCTATATACGGGGACTTGGCTTCACTAGAATCAAGGAGGATCACTGTGTTTATTTTAAATTAATTGGTGACCGTGTTATTTATTTGCTCTTGTATGTGGATGATATGTTGTTGATTGGAAATGACAAAGAAATTATCCAAGATTTGAAGACCCAACTGTTCTCCAAATTCGACATGAAGGATCTTGGTGCTGCAAACTATATTTTGGGCATGGAAATTAAGAGATATCGGGCAAAGAGGAAGCTATGGTTAAACCAGAGGAAGTATGTTGAGACTATATTGCAGAGGTTCAATATGCAGGATAGTAAACCGGTGAATTTTCTTATTCCTGTAGGTGTAAATTTGTCTGCTGAACAGTGTCCCAAGACACAAGAAGAAGAGGAGGATATGTCCCGTGTTCCATATGCAAGTGCAGTGGGTAGCCTGATGTATGCAATGGTCTGCACTAGACCAGACATTGCACATGCAGTGGGAGTATTGAGCAGGTTTATGTCAAACCCAGGGAAGGAGCATTGGACAGCAGTGAAGCGGGTTTTCAGATATTTACGTGGCACTAGTGATTATGGCTTGTGCTACCAAGGAAGACCAGGATTAGAAATAATGTTGGAAATTCGTGGTTTTGTTGATGCAGACTGGGCTGGAGATCTCGACCAAAGAAGATCTACAAGTGGGTATGTGTTTAGCCTATTTGGAGGTGCAGTCAGTTGGATGAGTAAAAGGTAGTCTGTAGTGGCGCTTTCAACGACAGAGGCAGAATACATAGCAGCCACTCATGCAAGCAAGGAAGCAGTTTGGTTGCAGAGATTGTGTTAAGGTATGGGGTTTGTACAAAAAGCTATAAGAATAGACTGTGATAGCCAAAGTGAAATTTTCTTGGCTAAGAACCCTGCTTATCATTCAACGACAAAGCACATTGATGTTCAATATCACTTTGTTAGAGATATGGTTGAGGCTAAAATGGTGTTGCTGGTAAAGGTGGACACTTTGAAGAATGTTGCAGATGCATTGATGAAGTTTGTAAGCACTCAGAAGTTCTCTTGGTGTAGAGAAACAATGGGTGTTGAAGAATTGGCTAAATGACTAAGCTCTCTTGTGGCCCCCTGTGGAAAAAAAACAACAAGTGGGAGAATGTTGGGTGTGTGTTATATTCTTTCCAAGACTAGCCCCACGTACTGTACGTTGCACCGGGCACAGCAGGGGGGTCACAAGGTCACGTTCCACAAATTTTTTTTTTGTGTGTGGTCCCACTCATAGGTGGACCCACCCATGTTTTGTGCATGAGTTTGTACATGGTTTTTTTTTGGGGGGTACGATGGTTTTCGACCCCTGGTATTTTGTAGATCCTGTCAAGGGAACTATGGTTATGCTCTAATCCAGGGTTAATGGATTGGGGTTTATGTATGTTTCGGCATGCATATATATGTGTTGTAACACTAAAAGGAATATAATGAAAAATCAAGCTGGTCGTCTCGATTTGGGATCCAGGGGAAAATCTTTGTGTTTATCTGTTTTATGTTTTATGCTCTCGCTATTGTTTATTTTCTGTTATAAGATTCGTGTGTAGATAATTTTTGTTCAGGGTTAAAAGATACACTTTGTGTAATTGTTCTTGAGTTACTTTGGAGTCCTCCAGGGACATTTGATGGATCTCTAAAATATCATGCGCCTCTTTTCTTTTGGAGGAGGGAGATTTCAGCGATTTAGCCCAATCTTTAAGCTTGTATTATACTTTATTATAATAAAGGTGGTTATTATATTATTTAGTATGCTTTGAATTTAATTTTTTGGCTAAGATTGCAGATTGGTTATTAAATTATTTATTATGCTTTGGTTTCATGTGAAGGAATAATTGATGAATGATAAGCCTTTGAGTGAGTTTCCTCACTGCCCTCTTCAACTGTATTAATAAACTCATCATCTTGTTTTAAATTAATACAGGAAACTATGTGAACCTCTTCTGGAATTGTAACTTAAAATAGGTGTCCTCTCTTTAGGCACACTAACAATTATCTTATCAATATCCCTATGGAACCCCATATCTAGCAAATAGTCGACTTCATCAAAGTACGATAACTTTCACACCCATTAAATGACCTGAGACAACTCAGGTATTCTCTATATGGTCCCAAAGCCTTCCAAGAGTGGCCACAAATATTTGGCAAGGATTTGTTTGTAGCCATTTCTGTTCTCTTGGTAATTTAGTGCCCCCACTAACTACTTGTACACCAATATTTGCATGGAATTTAAACAAAACATTGGCCTTGACGACAACTTGACTTGAAAGTTCCCTAGTGGGAAAAATGACAAGAACAAGAATAGGCCGCCTTTTATGATCTTGGAGGAATGGTGACTTCACTATCACCTGAATAGCAGGAAACATAAGTGCTACTATCTTGCTAGTGCAAGTTTTACCTTGGCCAACACATCCTTGCCTTTGAGAATAAGTGTAAGAGTTGCTTCTTGCACAATGATCATACACTCATATCCCACTGTTTTGGTTTCCTTGAGTGTCAATGGTGCGATATTGTGCTGGTCAAATCTTGATTGACTCAAATAATTGGCATCCCCAATAACCTTCACACTACTTGTTTTTGGATATGCTTTTTCAACAAGACTCAACATTGGCTGCTTGTGCCCCATAGGCTTCACCAAATCAAATTAATCATCTTCATATTCATATTTAGACTCATCTTCATCATCACTGATATTTAATGCTTGGATACCAGAGGATTTAGAGCCTCTTTTTTTCAACATGCCTCCTTCTCCTTGGTTGCCTCTTGTAGAGACCCCATTACCTCTAGGAGTTCTAGATAATCTATCATTATCATTATTTCTACCACGCTTCATCCAACCAAACATAGATATATCCCACTTATTAAACTAGTTATCCATATCCAATTCCTCTTCAAACAAATGTTTGAATTGGGCCTGCCTTCTATTACTAATTATTTTGTTAAAATCCTTTGTTTTAGGGAAGCTTTGTGGAGAAGAAGAGGTTTCGTTCTCCCAATCATCTTCAAATCTACAACCTTCATGACTTATTGCATGACTCTCACTCTTTCGAGATTACATAATATCAAGTGATATGTACAGAGGTGAACCACATAACGTTTCTACTATCCTTTGGGGTTGCAGGGTCATGGATTCTGCAATATTCAATACCACATTCTTGTCATTTGTTGAAAGGATAATTATGTGGTTTTCAGTCCCTATGTATAAGATTGTTTTCACATATAAATTTTAGTCCAACAACAAGTTGGATCATTATTTGTCTCACAATATATTTTGAAAACCTTCCATATTGTTAAATATATGCATCTAAATCACCACTATATATAAAATTTGTTACTATGCAAAAATATGGTGGCATTGTGCAAGCACCAATAAACTGGACTATATGTTTATGCCATACTTTCCTCAAATTGAACACCTCTTGGATTGTTGAAAAATGTGTTGCAGTACACAATGAAGTTGTCGTGACTGAATAGGCTGCTGCAACCATTGCCTTGTACATATATGGTTGGATTCCCACCATAGAAGAATCAAATCTATCTAGCATATGCGTCCAAGGATCCATGCCTATCATTTGAAATTTCAAGCCCTAAAGATGTTTCTATTTAAGAACAGCATAAACAATGTCAAAATGCTTCTCACGGGAAGCAATATTTGCTGACTAACAAATCTTTGAGTTAGTTTCCTCAATTCTCTCTTCAACTATATTAATAAACTTTTCATCCTATTTTAAAGCAATCTGAGAAACTTTGTGAACCTCTTTTGAAACTGTAGCTTAAAATAGGTGTCTACCTCTCTTTAAGCACACCAAAAATTATTTTATCAATATCCCTATGGAACCCCATGTCTAGAAAATGGTCGACTTCAACAAAGTACGAACACTTTTAGACCCATTAAATGACTTGAGACAACTGGGGTATTATTTATATGGTCCCAAAGCCTTCCAAGGGTGGCCATTAATATTTGGCAAGGATTTTTTATAGCCATTTATGTTCTCTTGGTAATTTAGTGTCCCCACTAACTACTTGTACACCAATATTTGAATGGAATATAAACAAAACATTGGCCTCGACAACAACTTGACTTGCAAGTTTCCTAGTGGGACAAATGACATGAACAATAATAAGTGACCTTTAATGATCTTGGAGGAATGGTGACTTTACTATCACCTCAATAGCAGGAAACATAAATGCTATTGTCTTGCTGGTGCAAGTTTTAGCCTTGGCCAACCCATCCTTTCTTTGAGAATAGATGGAAGAGTTGCTTCTTGCACAATGGTAATACATTCATATCCCACTGTGTTGGTTTCCTTGAGTGTCAATGGTGAGATATTTTGCTGGTCAAATCTTGATTGGCTCAAATAATTAGCATCTCAAGTATCCTTCACACTACTTGTTTTTGGATCTTCTTTTTCAACAATACTCAACATTGGCTGCATGTGCCCCACAAGCTTCACTGAATCAAATTCACCATATTCATCTTCATCTTTAGACTAATCTTCATCATCACTGATCTTCAGTGCTTGGATACCAAAGGATTTAGAGCCTCTTTTGTTCAACAAGTCACCTTCTCCTTGGTTTCCCTTTGCAGAGACCCCATTACCTCTAGATGTTCTAGAGAGTCCATGATTATGATTAGTTCTAACATGCTTCATCAAACAAAACATAGATATACCCTTCTTATTAAACTATTTATCCATATCCACTTCTACTTCAATCAAACGTTTGAATTGGGCTTGCCTTTGATTACTTGGGTTTACTTAATGAAATCCAAGGATGAAGTATTTACCAAATTTCAGGAATTCAAAATTGAAGTAGAGAACCTTACAGAAAGAAGAATCAAGATATTAAGGTATGATAATGGAGGTGAATACACATCCAAGGAAATGATAGCCTTCTGCAAGGAATCTAGGATTAAGAGGGAGCTGATAGTCCCATAAAATCTTGAACAAAATAGAGTTGCAGTACGAAAGAATCAGTGCATTGAAGAAAGTGTAAAGTTATGCTACATGATTAAAATTCTACTATAGAAATGGAAACTAAGATGTAGGGCTCTCTCACCCACTCAACTTGACCTTTTAGTCAAATCAATTATTAAAATTCTTTAGCTATCTTTAGTAGTGGGTGATGGAAATCATTTCAATCAACATATTTTGAATTCTAGATTATTGTAGCTTTGGCCTTATAGTAGTGAGACACTCTTAGCCTTGAAAGTGGCTATCATGTACAAGAGTTTTGGTTAATCTAGAATTTCTAGAACTTTAAATTCTTAACATATTCCTTTGGGGAGAAACCTTGAGAATTTGTTCCTTGGCTCAGGATTAGCATCAATAATTACTAGCCACCCTAGTCAGTCAGACATTAGATTCATTGAATATGCTATAACTAGGTGAACTCCAACAACTGTGTCATTGCTAATGGAGGGCCACATTGCATATCAACACCAATACTATTTATCTAGAGTAAACATTGGAGCTCTAGTTGCAATTATTCCTAGTATAGATAAGAAACAAGTGTCACAACTCATTCCTTGGCATGTAGATATTACTCAAGTTTAAGGGCATCTTCCCACTACAAGGTTTTGAGCTACTACCTAGCAAATCCACTTCTTGTTTTTTTGTTAGTATTTTGTGAATTTATATCAATGGTGTCCTTTTTGTTTATTACTTGTAGTTTGAAATGGTTTATGTTTATTTATGAAGAGTAAGTCAATGTTCATGCTAGGGGAAACAATTTTAATTATTGTTGACCATTTATTTTCAATGATGTTGTGCTAGCATGGGGATCTACAACAGACCGTTTCACAGAAAAACTATGGTTATATTTAAGGTCTTCTTATCACTATTTTACTAGTATTTAAATAATAAAAATGCATCCTTTCAAATTTGAAGACATCCTCTGAATATCTTTATTCTTCTTGAACCCAAATTATTCCTATGTTGGCTACATGAGAAAGATGATATTGATAACCAAGAAGAAGGGGAAGGATCAATACCTCGAGTAAAGAGAAGGTTAATGTTGACAACTCAGCTGATGTAGCAACTAATTCCTCCAATACCTATTTCGATGGTTCATGGAAACGAAAGTGTGGAATATGAGAATGCAACATATACTCTTACTAAAACAGCATTGCGAGATGCATGCAAGTAAGCTTCCACCTCCAATAAATACATGGGAAAGAACGCTGATAATTAAAACTTGTATGTATCTAGTTGGCTTCACTTAGAATAATCAATCAACTGTCTTGCATTTAGGATTTTGTTAGTTCTACCTGTAGTTCTATATTCATTCTATTGTTTTGTAATATTGACCATCTCTATTAAGTTTTTTTTTTTTTTTTCTATCCGAAAAATGAAAGTTTTCCTTTCAACATGAAGTCTTCTACGAAATATTGTACACAATTTTTTTCTTGCTTGAATTGTCTATCACATGGTCAAACTATATTTTTTTTTAGTATTAGAAGCATTTTATGAAAATCAATGAAAATCACTGCTTCATTTGGCAAGGCCTTTGGGCAGCTTCAGAAACCTAAAAGATTGAATGCAGATTCTATTTTGAGGATAGAAAAAAGCTTCATGCATAAAGCAAAGAATTTGGAAGAAGAGTTCTCCAGATAGTATTTCTCTTTGAACAACACCACTAGGTAGTATTTCTCTTTGAACAACACCACTAGTTGCAGTGGATTGTCAATATTTATAGTTGTTTATCAAACTTCAACAAAAAGCTTATCCTTTTTTGATTGATTAATAATTGATGGATTTATTATTTATACTTGTTACTCTTTCTTGAAGCTTTTGTAATAACTATTTTGAACTAATTGAGGATAAAACATTGGTGGTATTGTTGTAATATGCTAAATTCTTGTTTGTATTGAATCAATTATTTTATGTAAAAGATCAATCAATGTGTTTTTTCTTGGAAATTACAAGTATGGTAAATATGGGAAAACTATTGGTGCTTTGTTGGTAAATTTGCAAAACATATCAAAACTAATCTTATTTTGTCTTTTCATTATAATGAAAGTTACATCCCAAAATAATATTTTTTGGGGCATTACTAGTGGTGATTGCTACATTTTTTATGTTGGAAATTTTCTCCAATCACAACTACTATATTGTACAACGTGAGGAAAACAATGGGAAGGGAATTGTCTTTGCAATTTATCCACTTATAATGTAGTGATTCATAAATATACGAAAAGCATTAATAATTTGATATAGACTAGTTGGCTTATTCATATGTGATAGTGGACCCAAATAGTAGTTCTTATCTGAAGAAATTTTCATTATACTTGGGCATTCTTGAAATCATCGACCTCTAGCCTTGGACTTATTCACTAAGAATTCTCCATTATTTGGTTATCTACATGTATACGAGGCTATCCTATTATTGTATCCTTTTAATACATTTCAGTTTATTCTATTCTTAGCTTTGACATTTTCTAGGATTTTTGTTTGCACTCACACATTGTATAAGTAATCTACAACTTAATATTTTTAGCATGTAACTTAGTTAGCATGATTGTGCCTAATCTTTCATTGAAGTTTGAATACTAATTTTACTAAGGTGTTATTTTTTATGGTGACGTTTTATTTTCTTTTTTTTTATACATGTCATCTCGCCACATAGAAGCCACTATTTCCCAACTGAAGAAGACTTGTTTGAGTTTCTTGCTTTTCTGGGGAAAAATGGCATTGACAATATTGTTGATGTTGAGGTATATCTCGTATAAATTCTTTATAGTATATTTTAGTTTACATTTCATTGTTCATCATCTTTCATGTCTTATAATCTACATTGTATCTTCCTTCTTTTTCATAAAATGAACTCAATATTGATGGTAAGAAGCAAGAATTGAAGAAAAAGGAGAACAATAAAACTGGAGCGACAAAATGAAAATTAAAGGGAGAGAGAAGAGAATTGTTTTAGTGGTACCTGTAGAGCCAATATCTCGCATAAGATTCATACATAGAGATTGATGGTCAAGTCTTCAGAGTTGGTGAATTCACGTGCAATGCTTTGGCAACACAATGATAATGTTTTGAAGTGATGAAACAATATTTCATGTGTAAATTGTACTCCAACAAATATTAAGTTAGAAACTCATATTGTAATACTTGATATTTTATATAATATAATTTATGTGGTTGAAATTTTTTATAGTTGCACTTGATATTATTTAGTATTGTAATTAACATATGTAATTGTGTGTTTTCATATTAGATGAACATGTACATTTTATGATTTTTATTTTTTATTTTTTATTTTTAATTTAGTTGCAAAATCATATTAATTTATTTATGTTCATTAATAGCGAAAACATAAAATCAATCTAAAAATACTAAATTATTAGTTTATGTTTATTAATGATGAACACAAATAAAATGAACATACGACTAAATTAGTTGCTTAAAATGTTTTTTAATGAAAGTAAATGAAATGAATATAAACTACTAAATTAGTCATTTATATAATGAATATGAAACTACAAAAAAAAATGGCTACTGCAAATGGTAAATTTGGGATTACAAATAACGACTAAATTGTGCATATATATGACTATTATTAGTTAACTTACAATAGCTTATAACACGACGAAAATTTACTCATATTTCTTTGGTCATTAATTGGTTTCAAACGATGACTAAAATTTGCATATATATGACTATTAGTAGCTAATTTACAGTATCTTATAACACGACCAACATTTTGGTCATATTTCTTTGCTCATTAATTAGTTTTATCTGGTGATCATTTAGTAATATATTTTGTTGTATAATTGGTCATTAATTGTGGCAATAAATGGCCAAATCAATGACCAAATGAATGACTAAATTAATGATCAAATAAATGACTACAATGACCTAATAAATGACTAAATTAATGACCAAATATACTACTAGACAACAAAATTAAGACAACTAATTAATGACTAAGCTAAAAACGACTAAAAGTTGGTCGCATTATAAGATACTGTAAATTATCTACTATTGGTCATTGGCCGAAAAATAGTCGTTTATATGCAAATTTTAGTCATTTTTTTAGTAACTAATTAGCCATTTTTTACTAGTGTTATTTGCTTGAGTTTAATCAAAGAGTTATTTGTTTGCCCTATCTTATGATTACTTATTTATGTTGAGTAGTGTTAAAGACCCTTCTTGTTTAAAGATTTGTTCAAGGATTCTTAATTACCCTTCTACACCTATTATGTTCACAAATTTGATGTTAATTCCTATAGGAATTTACAGGGTAAGTTCCGTAGATCAAGAACCAAAGGTGACCGCTCAAAAATAGATCACAAATCAGTACACCAGTATAATCACATGGTTAAAACCCAGAAAGAGGGAAAAAATCCACGCCCTGAGCCAATGCGGCCACTTCAAGGAATTTATTAATATAAAAAGAAAAGTTACATATGTTTCTCTCATAAACGATTACCAGACAAATGACCCTCCATGCTCTTTAAATAGAGATCATGGACCAATTGGGTGTTAAGCCATGGATCAAGTGTCGTTAATACCGAGGTGAGAGATAACTGTCGAATTATAAGTTACAAATGTACATGGTAAAGAAACACACTTTACCTAACTCTACACTAGACTAAGTTATTCTTAACTATTTCCTATGTGTCGGAATATCCTAACATCCCCCCTTAAGAACAACTTGGGATAGGATTGAAGGATTTACAAAGGTGACACAAAAGGAGCCTATTTTCTATGTGTCGAAATATCCTAACATCCCCCCTTAAGAACAAATTGGGATAGGATTGAAGGATTTACAAAAGTGACACAATAGGAGAAGGAAGGAGGCATTAGAGCCTATCCCCCCTTAATGACAACTTTCCTGAACTCCAAGCATGGATCGAAGTTTTGTAAAATTCTCTTCTGTGAGAGCCTTCGTAAAGATATCAGTGACTTGATCATTGGTCAGATAATATTGTACTTCAAGAGCACGATCATGAATGAGCTTTCTGATGAAGTGTATGTGGAGTTCAGTGTGTTTGATACACTAATGCTGAATTGGATCTTTACATAGCTGAATGGCACTCTGATTATCACACTAAACTGTAGTTGGATGCTGCTGATGAAGACCAAATTCAGACAGGATCTGACGAAGCCACATGGATTCCTTGCTGGCTTCAATTGCACCACGATACTCTGCTTCTGCTGAAAAGAGGGAGATGACACTTTGTTTCTTACAAGACCAAGTAATAGGTCCTGAACCAAGAGTGAATACATATTCTACAATGGACTTCCGATCATCAGCGTCACCAACCCAATCAGAATCAGTGAAACCAATCAACAAGGGAGACGCTCCTGCACTGTAATGAATCCCGAACTGAACTGTACCTCAAATATATCGACGAAGTATTCTTTTAGCTTCTTTCTAGTGACTTTCATGAGGTTGGTGCATAACCCAAGCAGCAAGACCAACGACAAAGGAAAGGTTAGGACGGGTATGGGTTAGATACAAAATTTTACCAACAAGTTGACGGTAAAAGGCAGCATCAACTTCAGGGGTAGAAAACTTGACTGAAAGCTTGAATCCAGACTGAAAGGGAGAAGGGGCAGGCTTATAGTATTCCATGTGAAAGTGGTGTAGAAGATCACAGGCATACTTGGACTGAGAGAGGGTAATTCCTTCCTTGGATTGCAAGACTTGAAGACCAAGGAAATTATGGAAGTGTCCTAAGTCTGTCATTTCAAAATTCTTTTTGAGGCTAGAATTCACATGGTTTATATGGTTTGGATCACTACCAGTAAGGATAAGATCATCAACATAAAGAACAAGGATGGTGAAGGAATTACCCACTTTCTTGGTGTAGACAGTGTTGTCATAATGACACCTAGAAAAGCCATTATCTAAGAGAAATCTATCCATTTTGGCATACCAAGCCCGAGGAGCTTGTTTGAGAACATAGAGAGACTTCCTAAGGCGACAAAAAAGGCTGGAGTCCTTTTGGATAAAGCCAGGGGGTTGTTCCATGTAGATTTATTCATGGAAATCTCCATGTAAGAAGGCGGATTTAACATCCATCTGATGGAATTCCCATTTAAAGGAGGCAGCAAGGGAAAGAAAACGGCAGATAGAATTCATTTTGGTAATAGAGGAGAAGGTTTCAATATATTCAATGCCTTCAACTTTTGAAAAACCTTTAGCGACAAGACGCGCTTTATGTCTATCCACTTTTCCATCTGGTCCAAACTTTGTTTTGTAAACCCATCTACATCTGACAAGTTTTCTTATTTTTGGAAGAGGAACAAGATCCCAAGTATTGTTTGCCAATAAGGAACGATACTCTTCATTCATAGCTTCATCCCAATCTGGATGACCGGAGGATTCTTCAAAGGTTTCTAGATCAGGTTTTTCTGGAACTTGAGCTAATAACGAAGAGGCTCTTTCGAACTGAGAACGTGTACATCGTCGATCGGCAGGGTCACCTACAAGAGAACCTACTGCATCCCGAGTAGAGCGGACCCATCTTGGAAGCGGTGGAGTATAAGGAACTATTTCACGAGCTGGAGGAGGATTTTTATCCTCACTATCATCATCTGAACTAGAAGGAATGCTATTAAAAATAGAAGAGAGAGAGAGAGGTGGCACATATGTCGAATCAGGCTCACAGGCCAAAGGTGGCACACCCACCGAACTAGGCATGCAAGCCGATATATTTTCATCAAAAATTACATCTCTTCTAATGATTATATTTTTGGATTTTGGTTGAAGAAGTCTATATCCTTTGACATCTTCAGAATATCCAACAAAAATACATTTTTCACTCTTAAGTTCTAAGGATTTATGTTTCGCATCTGGAATATGGGCCCAAGCATCACTTCCAAAAACACGAAAGTGACTTACATCTGGTTTGGTTGAGATGCAAGCTTCTTCTGGAGTTATATTCTTTAAAAACTTATAGGAGTGCGATTTACTATGTAATTTTCACAGTTAATGGCTTCTTCCGAAAAATTGAGACCAAGTCCTTTAGATTGAAGCATACAATTATCCATTTCTTTTAAGGTGTGATTCTTCCCTTTAGCTACACCATTTTGTTGTGGAGTATATGGAATAGTATGTTGCAATTGAATGCCATGTTCAGTGCAGAATTTGATAAATTTGTTGTTAACATATTATTCGCCATTGTCTGATCTTAACTTAAGAATTTGATGTCCATATTGTTTTTCAACAAAGGCCTTAAAGGCCAAGAACATGTTAAAAACTTCACTCTTGAGTTTTAAGAAATATACCCAAGTGCGTCTGGAAAAATCATTAATGAAATTTAAGAAGTACTTGCAACCAGAGAAATACACAACAGGAAGTGGACCACAAAAATCACTGTGCACAAGCTACAAAGGGGCTGAAGCATGCCAAGAGGCACATTTGTCAAAACTATCTCGATGATGTTTTCCGAGTACACATCCGGAGAAAACACCATCTCAGCAAGATAACATAGGAAGGCCCGTCACCATATTTTCCTTACATAGAGTTTGAAGAGAGCGATAGTTTAAGTGACCAAATCTCTCATGCCAAAGTTTGCTCACATCATCATTATGAGCAAAAAAAACAGAGGGAAGAGATGATGACCCAAAGTTGCCAAACTTATACAACCTTGTGTAATCATCAATGCCAGTAGCTAAAATATGTTTAGGATATTTGAGGTCCTTGATTACAACATCATGAGGTGAGAATTCTACTATTTTCCCTTCACCTGAATGAGTTATCTGATAAACAGATAGAAGGTTGCATGACAAGGTAGGAACACATAGTACATCATTAAATTGACCATTATCTAGATGAATGGTTCCAAATCCTACAACACTAAGAGATCTATCATCACCAACATAAATATGTTTGGTGTTACAATCATTTAAAGAATAAAACATGGATTTATTTTTATCCATGTGGTAAGAAGCTCCAGAATCAATGAGCCACTCATGAGAAGGAGAAGAAGAAGATACATTTAATGCATAACCAGATCTTGATGCTTGACAACCACAAGCAGAAAGTGCCATGCCTGAAGATGAAGGTGAAGAGTGCTCCAAATTGATGTTGTGCTTCTTCATTGCTGCTTCTAGGGATTCCATCTTCTTAAAACATTTGGACTCTATATGGCCATCCCGATTGCAAAAGTTGCAATGTCTATCTGCCTTCTTCCCTTTGTTTTGATTTGCCTTATTATTTTGGTGATTTGATTTTTTAGTTTGCGGCTGAAATTGCTTAGGGTCCTTGTTTGGTTTAGGACCATATTTTTTAGGATACTGCTTCTTGGGATTCTTTTGATATGGTTGTTGTTGGGTTGCTAAGGCATTCTTAGAAGTGTTTCCAGCAGTGATAAGACCAAGGTGTAAAATTTTTTCTTGTTCTCTTATCAAAGAATCACAAAAGGCATCAAAAGAGGGATTCTTGTAGGTGGTTCCTGAAGAAATGATGGCTTCTCTGGTGGAATGGAAGTCAGAAACAAATACAGAGTATGCAGGACCTAGCTTAGCAAGAATGTAATATATGAGGCTACCATTGTCCTTTTTGATCTTACAACCTTCTAACAGAATTCTGAGGGTCTTAAATTTGGACAAAAAATCTTCAATGGAGGGGAAATTATTGGGGTCCAAAGTAAGCAACTCATTTTCAAGATGGTGGGCTCGGATTTGATTTTGAATTAAAAAAAAAGCTTTTAGTTTTTCCAGGGCCTCATCAGGGTTGTCAATGTCAAGGATATGAAATCGAAGATCTTGAGCAATGGACATTCCTATCAACCCTCATGCTTGATCTTGTTTATTTTCCCATTTAGCAGCTTTATCATCATCAAAAGTTTTAGCTTCTTGTCCTATGTCTATTCTATAAATCCCTTTACTTCTAAGTATATCTACCATGTGAGGTAGTCATTGGAAATAATTGGTGATGTTAAGAATAACCGGGCATGCACTTTCCATTTAAAAAAAAAAAATAGAAGCTGAGAGAAGCTGAAACCCACTACTCCAATGGAAAGATCTCGAAACCTTAGGCCGTTTCAAAAAAAACTTCTTGAAAAATGGCTTCCGGATGAAGAAGTTATGCCTTTTGAAAAATCTGAGTTGTAGATGTCGAATAGTTATGGGAACAGGATGAAGTGCGGCTTTTTTCAAAAGTATTCCGCCCCTTTGAACAAAAACTTTTTACAAAAGAATCTTGAGAAGGAGACTTGAACCCAAGACCTCTATTCTCATAAACTAACCCCTCACCAAGTGAGATAGTAAAAGGAACACGTTATTGTATGAAAGGACGAAGGGTTTTTTTTTTTTTACTCTTCAGTGTGCGTGCCTTTTCCTGCACACAAAAAAACACAGAAACCGAGCAACAAAAAAAATGCGGAGCCTTACAGCAAGATGTTAGATTTTCGGTTAGCCTTATAGGCAAATATCACTTTTTTCACTATTTCTGATTTCCCAAGATTGCACAAAGACGCGGGGAAAGAGCATATGTAGCAAAAAAAAATCTCTTTTTCCTGTTTCTGATTCGCCGAGATCGCACGGAGCGCACAGCAAAGAGCATACACAGAGAAGAGGGTATAGATCCAGAAAATAAATAAAACCTTAATACCGAAAAAAAAGAAAAAAAAAACAACCGAAATAAGCAAAACTATTAACAAATATAACTGCAAAATAGATGTTTTATACCTCCAGATCTAAACTGACATAACTTGGGTAGCTGGAAACATTTTTGCATGAAAAAAAAGGCGTTCCTCACTGTAACAGATGCTCTGGACACAACCGAGAAGTTCTTCAAGCCCAAAAATTTTCAAAAATAGTAGATCTACAAAATGGCATTCCCATGCAGTCCAACCGGCTTCAGATTTTGATCAACAACAGACGCGGCCTTCAAAATAGCTCTGATCTTTATGTCTATCCACTTTTCCATCTGGTCCAAACTTTGTTTTGTAAACCCATCTACATCTGACAAGTTTTCTTCTTTTTGGAAGAGGAACAAGATCTCAAGTATTGTTTGCCAATAAGGAACGATACTCTTCATTCATAGCTTCATCCCAATCTGGATGACCGGAGGCTTCTTCAAAGGTTTCTAGATCAGGTTTTTTGGAACTTGAGCTAATAACGAAGAGGCTCTTTCGAACTGAGAACGTGTACGTTGTCGATCGGCAAGGTCACCTACAAGAGAACCTACTGCATCCCGAGTAGAGCGGACTCATCTTGGAAGCGGTGGAGTATAAGGAACTATTTCACGAGCTAGAGGAGGATTTTTATCCTCGCTATCATCATCTGAACTAGAAGGAATGCTATTAAAAATAGAAGAGAGAGAGAGAGGTGGCACATATGTCGAATCAGGCTCACAGGCCAAAGGTGGCACACCCACCGAACTAGGCTTGCAAGCCGATATATTTTCATCAAAAATTACATCTCTTCTAATGATTATATTTTTGGATTTTGGTTGAAGAAGTCTATATCCTTTGACATCTTCAGAATATCTAACAAAAATACATTTTTCACTCTTAATTTCTAAGGATTTATGTTTCGCATCTGGAATATGGGCCAAAGCATCACTTCCAAAAACATGAAAGTGACTTACATATGGTTTGGTTGAGATGCAAGCTTCTTCTGGAGTTATATTCTTTAAAAACTTATAGGAGTGCGATTTACTATGTAATTTGCACAGTTAATGGCTTCTACCCAAAAATTGAGACCAAGTCCTTTGGATTGAAGCATACAATTATCCATTTCTTTTAAGGTGTGATTCTTCCTTTCAGCTACACCATTTTGTTGTGGAGTATATGGAACATTATGTTTTAATTGAATGCCATGCTCAGTGCAGAAGTTGATAAATTTTTTGTTAACATATTCTCTGCCATTGTCTGGTCTTAACTTAAGAATTTGATGTCCAAATTGTTTCCCAACAAAGGCCTTAAAGGCCAAGAACATGTTAAAAAATTCACTCTTGAGTTTTAATAAATATACCCAAGTGCGTCTGGAAAAATCATCAATGAAAGTTAAGAAGTACTTGCAACCAAGAAAGAAACAACATGAAGTGGACCACATAAATCACTGTGCACAAGCTGCAAAGGGGTTGAAGCGTGCCAAGAGGCACGTTTTTCAAAACTATCTCGATGATGTTTTCCAAGTACACATCTGGAGCAAACACCATCTTGGCAAGATACCATAGGAAGACCTGTCACCATATTTTCCTTACATAGAGTTTGAAGAGAGCGATAGTTTAAGAGACCAAATCGCTCATGCCACAATTTGCTCACTTCATCATTATGCGCAACAAAAATGGAGGGAAGACATGATGACCCAAAGTTGTCAAAATTATACAACCTTGTGGAATCATCAGCAATGCTAGTAGCTAAAATATGTCTAGGATCTTTGAGGTCCTTGATTACAACATCATGAGGTGATAATTCTACTATTTTCCCTTCACCTGAATGAGTTATCTGATAAATAGAGAGAAGGTTGCATGACAAGGTAGGAACACATAGCACATCATTAAACTAACCATTATCTAGATGAATGGTTCCGGATCCTACAACACTAAGAGATCTATCATCACTAACATAAATATGTTTAGTGTTACAATCATTTAAAGAAGAAAACATGGCTTTATTTTTGGCCATGTGGTAAGAAGCTCCAGAATCAATGAGCCACTCATGAGAAGGAGAAGAAGAAGATACATTTAATGCATAACCAGATCTTGATGCTTGACAACCACAAGCAGAAAGTGCCATGCCTAAAGATGAAGATGAAGAGTGCTCCAAATTGATGTTGTGCTTCTTTATTGCTGCTTCTAAGGCTTCCATCTTCTTAAAACATTTGGACTCTATATGGCCATCCCGATTGCAAAAGTTGCAATGTCTATCTACCTTCTTCCCTTTGTTTTGATTTGCCTTATTATATTGGTGATTTGATTTTTTAGTTTGCAGCTGAAATTTCTTAGGGCCCTTGTTTGGTTTAGGACCAAATTTTTTAGGATACTACTTCTTGGGATTCTTTTGATATGGTTGTTGTTGGGCTGCTAAGGCATTCTTAGAAGTGTTTCGAGCGTGTCTAAGATAGGTATAAATTTTTCAGACATTCTACATCAAAGAATCACAAAAGGCATCAAAAGAGGGATTCTTGTAGGTGGTTCCCTAAGAAATGATGGCTTCTCTGTGGAATGATGGAAGGCGAGAAACATGATTTAAGTATCGAGGACCTAGCTTAAATTATTTGTAATATATGAGGCTACCATCATCCTTTTTGACCTTACAACCTTCTATGAGAATTCCAAGGTCTTCATTTGGACAAAATCTTCAATGGAGGGGAAATTGTGGGGTCCAAAGTAAGCAACTCATTTTCAAGATGGTGGGCTCGGATTTGATTTTGAAATACAAAAACGGTTTTAGTTTTTCCGGGGCCTCATCGGGGGTGTCGATGTCAAGGATATGAAATCGAAGATCTTGAGCAATGGACATTCCTATCAACCATGCTTGATCTTGTTTATTTTCCCATTTAGCAGCTTTATCATCATCGGAAGGTTTAGTTTCTTGTCCTGTGGCTATTCTATAAAGCCCTTTACTTCTAAGTATATCTACCATGTGAGGTAGTCATTGGAAATAATTGGTGCTGTTAAGAATAACTGGGCATGCACTTTCCATTTAAAAAAAAAACTGAATCTGAGAAAAGCTGAAACTAACTTCTCTAATGGAAAGATTTCGAAAAATTAGGCCGTTTAAAAAAAAACGGCTCGAAAAACAGCTTCCGGATGAGGAAGTTATGCCTTTTGAAAAATCTGAGTTATAGATGCCGAATAGTTACGGGAACGGGATGAAGTGCGGCTTTTTAAAAAAAAATCCGCCCCTTTTAACAAAAGCTTTTTACAAAAGAAGCTTGAGAAGGAGACTTGAACACAAGACCTCTATTCTCATAAACTAACCCTTCACCAAGTGAGATAGTAAAAGGATCACGTTATTGTATGAAAGGAGGAAGGGGTTTTTTTTTTTTTTTTTAATACTCTTCGGTGTGCGTGCCTTTTCCTGCACAAAAAAACACAAAAACCGAGCAAAAAAAAACGAAATGCAAAGCCTTACGGCAAATTGTTTGTTTTTCGGTTAACCTTATTGGAAACTATCACTTTTTTCACTATTTCAATTTTCTGATTTCCCGAGATCGCACAAAGACGAGGGGAAAGAGCATATGTAGCAAAAAAAAATCCCTTTTTCTTGTTTCTGATTTGCCGAGATCGCACGCAGCGCACAACAAAGACCATACACAGAGAAAAGGGTATAGATCCGGTAAATAAATAAAACCTAAAAACCGAAAATGAAAAGAGGGAACCGAAATAACCAGAACTATTAACAAATATAACTGCAAAACAAATGCTTTATACCTCCCGATATAAACTGTCATAACTTGGGTAGCTGAAAACCTTTTCGCATGAAACGAAAGGCGTTCCTCACTGTAACAGACGCTCTGGACACAATCGAGCAGTCCTCCAAGCCCAAAAATGTTCAGAAATAGTAGATCTACAAAACGACATTCGCATGCAATCAAACCGGCTTCGGATTTTGATCAACAAAGGACGTGGCCCTCAAAATAGCTCTGATACCATGTAGGAATTTACAGGGTAAGTTCCTTAGATCAAGAACCAAAGGTCACTGCTCACAAATCAGTACGCCAGTATAATCACGTGGTTAAAACCCTCAAAGAGGGAAACAGTCCACGGCCTAAGCCAACGCGGCCACTTCAGGCAATTTATTAATATAAAAAGAAAAGTTACGTATGTTTTTCTCATAAACGGTTACCAGAAAAATGACCCTCCATGCTCTTCAAATAGAGATCATGGACCAATCAGGTGTTAAGCCACGGATCAAGTGTCGTTAATATCGAGGTGAGAGATAACCATCGGATCACTACAAATTGTGACCGTCGGATTATAAGTTACAAATGTACATGGTAAAGAAACACACTTTACCTAAATCTACACTAGACTAAGTTATTCTTAACTATTTCCTATGTGTCGGAATATCCTAACAATTTCATCTCACATAAACCTTGAAGATCCATTTGACCATGTTAGATTTGCCCTTTGATGCACCCTGATTCATTGTTGAACTTTCCATAACCTTTTGTAGACTCCATAGCCCAATGACTTGAAAATCTCTCACTCCATATATTCTACTTGATCATCTACCCAACCCAAAGCAAACAAACAAACCCTAAACTTAACAACTAGCCTAAAATCAAACCCTAAAAGAAAACAAGTTCACATTCTTTGCACAAAATAGAGAGAGCCCTCTTTGAGTCCGGGAAGGCTAGGTCCTAGGACTCCAAAGACTGGTCTGGTGTTACCCCTGTTCATTTTTTCTCCCCAATCTAACAAATTACGGGGATCTAACAACATTCGGCGAAGTCTATTTATAGATTGCTAATCTAAAAATAGATGCATGTTGATTATTATTAGCCCTTAATAATAATCTGACAATAAATATCAACTTATTCTCTTGGAGCACTTTATTTCAGTAAACAGATTTGGAAAATCAATGGGATGAAGGAATTATGCAATTCCTAGGGTTTGATGGTGACTCATGCATGGAGGACTCTATTATAACTGAAGTGGCAAGTTGTGATAGAGTTGGAAGAGTAGTTATGTGAGCTATTATTTAGTTTAACTCAGTTAAGTGAGTTAAACTCAGTTGTCGTAGTTGTATATAGTTATAACTGAAGATAAACTAGTGAGAGTTTAGTGAATTTATTATTTAATTAAATTCACAACTAGAGACTCACTTGCAACTAAACAAATACAGCAGTTAACTACTTGCATGTCAGTTCCAGTGGAGACCGAGGGGAGAGATAGGTGAAAGGGTGAGATGGACTATTTGTTGTGACTATAGTTATGCATTCAATGCATCTGATACACATTGGAGATGCCAATGATGATTGCGCAGTCAAGACAAGGCCAATTCGAATTCATTCAGGGATCTTCTTCAGCAGGGATTGTGCAGTGAAGGTAGGTTGTCAGGAGGCAAGAAATTGGTGCATAGATATGCAAATTTCTGTATGACAGTGTGTAATGATTGTTGATTCTACTGAGAGCTTGGTGTACCAAGATTTGTATGATATTATTACATGATCCATTGATATACATATATGATAGTTGGGGTTTTTATCTTTAAGCTTTCCCGTTAAACAACTGTGTTTATGTGCGATTGATTTTGCGTCATATGTGTTTTGCAAGTGGAAATTTAATTTTCGCAAAGAATTAAGTGGAAGGATTCTGTATTTAACATAAGTTAATTTGTTAGATAAGGGGAGCCCGGTAATATACATACATCTTGTATAATTTCTACATGGTATCAGAGCAGTGTTAATCACTGAAGATTGAAAATCTTGAAGCGGTCCTGAGTTTTGTGCTAGTGGACAATTCGAATTTGCTGCAGAAATTTCTTGGTGCGACAGTTACGTATTCATTGAAATGGATTTTAATTTTTTGTGGTTAGAGTATTCCCTTGAGGGTAGCTCGAAATACATAGCCTAGAAGGACAGGATGGAGGTGGTGCTTGAAGATAATGGTATGAAGGAGTTCATCGATAGCGATGTTCCTAAGCCTACTTCTAGCGATGCTGCATTACTTGATGCATGGCAAAAGAAGGTAGTGAAGACAAGAAGAATTCTCTTGGAAGGTGTGAAGGACCATATTGTGTCAAGGCTTCATGGGAAAGAAACTCCATTTGAAATGTGGACGGCTTTGATAGATATTTTCCAAAGGAACAGCGAACATAGGAAGTTGGCGCTGAAAGATAAGCTCGGAAAAATCAAAATGGAGAAGGGCAACAATATTCCAAAATATCTCACAAAGTTTGTCCAATGTAGGGATGAGCTGGGGAGTGTGGGAATCACAGTTTTAGATGATGACTTCGTGAGCTTGGCTCTCCTTGGGTTACTAAAGAGTTGGCACAGTTATCAACACTCTGTCAATGGATGGGAGAAACTACCAGATTGGGAGTGACTTTGGTCGGATCTAGTGCAAGAGGAGATAAGGCGAAGTACGAGGGATGGCTCTTCATCGAAGAATGATGATGAAGAGAATTTCACTTTGGCTCTCAAAGCAAGGAAAGGGAAGGGGAAGAAATCCCATCCAAAATCCGAGGCTAAAGGAAAGAAGCTGGATTTGTCCAAAGTGAAGTGTTTTCACTATCACGAACATGGGCATCTCGCCACTAACTGCCCACATAAAAAGAAGAACAAGAAGGTTGCTAGAGCTGCAATAGGTGAGGCCTTAGCCTCACAATCTGAACTTGATTTCTCCTTGATCGCATGCTTGGTTTCAAGCGCAATGGGATCGGTGTGGTATCTTGATAGTGGTGCTTCCTTCCACATGACGGGAGACAAGGAGTTGTTTAGTGACTTGGAGGAAAAAGATCTCCAAATGCATATAGAGATGGGCGACGATGGTAGATATAGTGCAACCGAAATTGGAACTATTACCTTTGAGAGGGAGTCAGGGAAACCATTTCTGTTGAAAGATGTTATACATGTTCTAGGTCTGAAGAAGAACTTGGTCTCAGTCACGATGTTGGAGGACAGAGGTTATGACATTTTTTTCAGCGACCAAAAAACCTTTCCTACGACATAAAACAATGGGTAAAACCAAGAGGATAGGGATTCAAGTTAAGAATCTCTACAAGCTGGAGGTAGATGGCTGCGCTGTAATGATGGGCAAAATAGAAGAAGTGGTGAGCCTGTATGAGTGTGAATTATTGCATAGGAGATTGGGCCATCTTCACCATGGCGCCTTGAAGATTTTGTAGCATATTTCTATTGGACTTCCCAAGGGTACTCTTGCGCAGTCGGATCAGTGCAAGGGATGTACTATGGGTAAGTTTGTGAAGACCAACTTTCATGAGAAGGAGAACCGTGCTTTGGTGATCCTGGAGAGAATTCACATAGACATGTGTGGACCTTTCTTGGTTACTTCAACAAAAAAACACATGTATTATGTTATATTTGTTGATGACTATTCTTGTAGATGTTGAATCTTCTTCAAGTAGAAGAAGAGTGAAATATTCTCAAAGTTCTGTGAGTTTAAAGCATTGGTAGAGAAGGAGTCGGGAAGTAAGTGAAGGCCCTATGGAGCGATAATGGTGGTGAATATGTCGCGAATGAATTCAAAGACTTATATAGCAAAGAAATAATTCTAAGAGAACTCATAACGCTTCATTATCCACATCAAAATGGGGTCGCGGAGAGGAATAACGGAACGATCGTGGGTGTTGCACGAGCTATGATGCATTTCTAGGGCCTACGAATGCACTTGTGGGCATAAGCATGCAACACTGTGGTTTATGTGCAAAACTGTTGTCCTCATAGAGTACTTGGCATGAGTACACTTGAAGAAACTTTTACTGGTAAGAAGCTTGATATTTATCATTAGAATATTTTTGGCTCATCTGTTTACGTACATGTGACAAAGGATGCCAGGAAGAAGCTGGAGCCAACTGCAAAAGTTGGGATATTTGTGGGGTACACAGAAACACCCCATAATTATCGTGTGTATTTTCCAAACAGTCGGATGACTGTGGTGTGACGGGATATAAAATTCAATGAGGAGAAAGCCATGAAGTTGTCGCTTGAGGGGGAGCTACACTTGCATGCAAAGGAGGAACTTCTTGTTCGAAAATATGAGTCTTAAGATGTGGATCAACCACAGGAGGAGGATCTTGGAGTGGAGGAGTCCACTCACGTAGAGCTAAACATCAGAACCGGCAAAAGGCGTACCATATAAGCTGAGAGGCTGAAGCTTGATGCGACACAGAATGTAGGAGTCCCTACATCACAGTGCAGACAGAGACAATCACCTGATCAATTCACTAGATACATGGCTCTCATGAGCACGTGTGTCGTGACATAGCCATCTTCCTTTGAGGACGCAGTGTAGGAGTCCACATGGGTAGATGCTATGGTGGAGGAGTATGACTCCATTGTAAAAAAAAATTCTTGGGAGATTGTTCCAAGGCCGGCTGGTAAATCAGTGGTACGTTTAAGATGGATCTACAAGATAAAGCAAGTTGTTGATGGGAGCGTCAAGAAGTATAAGGAAATATTTGTTGCCCGAGACTTCTCACAGATCAAGGGGATTGATTATGAAGAAACCTGTTGCACAGTATTCTTCCATAAGGAACATCTTTGCTCTCTCAGTGCAGATGGGTTAGAACATTCATCAGATGGATTTGAAGACTACGTTCCTTAATGGGATCATTGAGGAAGAAGTGTACATTGAGCAGCCTGAAGGATTTGAGATCTTTAGCAGCGAGTTGCATGTGTGCAGACTCAAAAGAGCACTGTATGGGTTGAAGCAAGCACCACGTGCTTGGTACACACAGATCGACAGCTATTTCACTGGACTTGGCTTCACCAAGAGTGAGGCGGATGCAAACCTAGACAAAATTGTGGTGGAGGGTAAGCTATTAATCATTGTTCTTTATGTTGATGATTTAATACTAATGGGTGATGAGCAGTTGATATACTCATGCAAGGAAGACATTGAAAAGGAGTTTGAGATGAAGGATTTGGGCCTCCTTCATTATTTCCTTGGATTGGAAATATGGCAGCGAGAAGTTGAATTGTTCGTGTCTCAAGGCAAGTATGCTCGAGAGATACTTGGTAAGTTTCACATGCAAGACTGCAAACCCATGGATACCCCTCTTCCAATAAATTGGAGGAAAGAGGATGCTACATCGGCAGAGGTAGTGGGTGCTACTATCTATCGACAGTTGGTGGGTTTTCTCATGTATTTAGTTAATACAATCTACCAAACATATGTTATGCGGTGAACCAGCTTAGTCAAGCGATGGTTAAGCCTACCAAGCTCTTTTGGAAGGCAGGAAAGCATGTCCTGAGATATCTCAGGGGCACGTCTGAGCATGGCTTATGGTACAGACAGACGTATGAGGTGAAGTTGCATGGCTTCACGGATATAGATTGGGCAGGTAGCCCAATGGACAGAAAGAGCAAATCAGGAGGGGTTTTCAGTATTGGATCTACAACAATTTCTTGGTACATTAGGAAACAAAGATCCGTGGTACTCAATTCAACGGAAGAGGAATACATGGCAGCAAGTCAAGTTGCATGTGAGGCTATCTTGATGAAGAAGATCCTGGTAAGTTTTTTTGGTTCTCATTTATATCCTACAGTGATACATTGTGATAATCAGAGTCGCATTAAACTCTCGATTAATTCTGTGTTTCATGATAGATCTAAGCATATAGATATCTGGTATCATCATATCAGAGATTGTGTGCAGCGGGAGATCATGTTGCTTCAGTACATTCGTACGAAAGATGAGGATGTAGATATTCTGGCGAAGGCGCTCACCAGGAGCAAATTCAAATACCATAGCGGCGGGATTGGGGTGAAGGATAATCCCTCTCTTGTTGAGAGGGAGTGTTGAGATTCAACAAGATGATGAGCTTAGTGAAAATTAAGAACCTTCACTAAGTGGGGCCCGCAAGCTATTTTTAGGTGTATGTCTATTTTTAGACATGGTGAGTGTATTCTATAAGTTGCAGGATGTTATTTGTAGATGGTTTATGAAGTTGGAAAAATAGATGAAATTCTATTTTTAGAATATTGGGCGAAGTCTATTTATAGATTGCTGATCTAAAAATAGATGCATGTTGATTATTATTAGCCCTTAATAATAATCCGGCAATAAATATCAACTCATTCTCTTGGAGCACTTTATTTCAGTGAACAGATTTGGAAAATCATTGGGCTGAAGGAATTAAGCAATTCCTATGGTGTTTGGTGACTCATGCATGGAGGACTCGGTTAGAAATGAAGTGGCAGAGTTGTGACAGAGTTGGAAGAGTAGTTATGGGAGTTGTTATTTATTTTAACTCAGTTAAGTGAGTTAAACTTAGTTGTGCTAGTTGTATTTAGTTCTAACTGAAGATACACTAGTGAGAGTTTAGTGAAATAATTATTTAATTAATTCACAACTAGAGACTCACTTGCAACTAAAAAAATATTGCAGTTAACTACTTGCATGTCAGTTCCAGTGGAGACACAATGGAGAGATATGTGAAAGGGTGAGACGGACTATCTGTTGCGACTATAGTGATGCATTCAATACATCTGACACACATTAGATATGCCAATGAGGATTGCGCAGTCAAGGAAAGGCAAATTCGAATTCATTTAGGGATCTTCTTTAGCAGGGATTGTGCAGTGGAGGCAGGTTGTTAGGAGGCAAGAAATTGGTGCATAGATATGCAAATTTCTACATGACAGTGTGTAATGTTTGTTGATTATACTGAGAGCTTGATGTACTAAGCTTTGTATGAGATTATTACATGATCCATTGATATACATAATATATGATAGTTGGGGTTTTTAGATTTAAGCTTTCCCGTTAAACAACTGTGTTTATGTGCGATTGATTTTGCTTCATATGCGTTTTGCAATTGGTGATTTAATTTCCACAAATAATTAAGTGGAAGGATTCTGTATTTAACATAAGTTAATTTTTTAGATCAGGGGAGTCCGATAATATACATACATCTTGTATAATTTCTACAATTTCTTTGTATGTAGATGATCTAATTATTACAGGTGATGTTGTTGATCTAATCAAAGAAATCAAGCAGAAAATGTCACAAATGTTCAAAATGAAAGACCTTGGTGAATTAAGATATTGTTTGGGTCTTGAGATCTAGAGAGGTTTAGGACAAACTTTTCTATTCGAGGGTAAGTATGTCAGATGTGACAACCAAAGCTCAATCAGATGCAACAACTATCAGATGTGACAACCAAAGCTCAATCAAGCTGGCTAATAATCCGATGTTCCACAAGAACACTAAGCACATTGATACGCAATTTAATTTTGTCAGGAAAAAAGTTTAATCTAAAGAAATCCATCTTGTATATTGTAAAACTTGTGATAATGTTGCTGAAATTTTCACTAAGCCTCCTGGAAAAATTAACTTTGAAATGTTCAGGGAGATGTTAGGTTTATTTGTGAACCCCTTCTCCATTAAGGAGGAGTGTTAAAAGATAATGGAGAATCTTTAATTTGTGAGAGTTGGTTCACGAAACTTTAGGATAGGAATTAGTTTCTATTTTTTAGGGTATGGTTTTAAATTCCCTACATCTATGTATGCTATATATTGGTTGAGTTGCATTCAGAATGTAGAGCGTTCTACAGAGTGAGACTCTCCTGGTTCAGTCTCTCTAGTTTTTTATTTATGAATTCAATCCATCATATTTTATCAAGTTGTTATATTCTAATAGTTAGAAAACATCTATTTTAATCTATTTGATCTAATGCCATGATGTGGTTCTTTGTCATGAAGATGAATCACACTAGATAGTTCAAAATACTTTTAAAAATATTATGTGATTTTTACCAAAAAAAATCTCAAATCCCAATATTTCTTAAACTTCTGAATCAAAATAATATTAATTTTTTTTTTGTTAATACAGTAAATTAAACTAAACTTCCAAATGGAATTTGATTAACTTATACATATCATGAGCCCGGGGTGGACAGCTTGATTCGCAATTCCCTTAATTTTGAGGAGTTATCTTTCATGACATTTCAGGTTCAAACCCGCTCGATCAGCCAATTAAAAAACTTATATCTCATCAATATAATTATACTTCGGTTCGAAGGCGAAATGTCATTTCTAAAAATATTTTTATATTGAATCTAATCAAGATTCTCCAACGAACTTTATTTTACTGAGTCAATGGAAGTATTTTTTGGGAAAAGGAAAAAACCGACCTCTTTTTATTTAATAAAAAATTCAATGGAACTTTGCGGTGTCCTTCGATGTATATTTTATTTAATGATATTCCTGTGAGAAAAAAAGAAATCATTAATTGCGTACCATCGTGATACATAATGTTTTGCCAAAGTCCACCATTCTGTTTGGCACACAGAATGGTCCAAAGTTTAAACACGCTGATCTTCCATACAGAGTTTGAGATGAAACTATCTATCAATGAAGAAATCAATGAAGAAACCCATGGATACTCCTCTTCCAATAAATTGGAGGAAAGAGGATGCTACATCGGCAGAGGTAGTGGGTGCTACTATTTATCGACAGTTGGTGGGTTTTCTCATGTATTTAGTTAATACAATCTACCAAACATATGTTATGCGGTGAACCAACTTAGTCAAGCGATGGTTAAGCCTACCAAGCTCTTTTGGAAGGTAGGAAAGCATGTCCCGAGATATCACAAGAAGAACTTGGTCTTAGTCACAATGTTGGAGGACAGAGGTTATGACATTTTTTTCAGCGAGGAAAAACCTTTCCTGCGACATAAAACAATGGGTAAAACCAAGAGGATAGGGATTCAAGTTAAGAATCTCTACAAGCTGGAGGTAGATGGCTGCGCTGCAATGATGGGAAAAATAGAAGAAGTGGTGAGCCTGGATGAGTGTGAATTATTGCACAGGAGATTGGGCCATCTTCACCATGGTGCCTTGAAGATTTTGTAGCATATTTCTACTGGACTTCCCAAGGGTACTCTTGCGCAGTCAGATCAGTGCAAGGGATGTACTATGGGTAAGTTTGTGAAGACCAACTTTCATGAGAAGGAGAACCATGCTTTGGTGATCCTGGAGAGAATTCACATAGACATGTCTGGACCTTTCTTGGTTACTTCAACAAGAAAACACATGTATTATGTTATATTTGTTGATGACTATTCTTGTAGATGTTGAATCTTCTTCAAGTAGAAGAAGAGTGAAACATTCTCAAAGTTCTGTGAGTTTAAAGCATTGGTAGAGAAGGAGTCGGGGAAGTAAGTGAAGGCCCTATGGAGCAATAATGGTGGTGAATGTGTCTCGAATGAATTCAAAGACTTCTATATCAAAGAAAGAATTCGAAGATAACTCATAACACTTCATTACCCACATTAGAATGGGGTCGCGGAGAGGAAGAAAAGAACGATCGTGGGTGTTGCACGAGCTATGATGCATTTCTAGGGCCTACGAATGCACTTGTGGGCAGAAGCATGCAACACTGTGGTTTATGTGCAAAACTGTTGTCCTCATAGAGTACTTGGCATGAGTACACTTGAAGAAGCTTTTACTAGTAAGAAGCTTGATATTTATCATTTGAATATTTTTGGCTCATCTGTTTACATTCATGTGACAAAGGATGCCAGGAAGAAGTTAGATCTGACTGCAAAAGTTGGGATATTTGTGGGGTACACAGAAACACCGCATAATTATCGTGTGTATTTTCCAAATAGTCGGATAACTGTGGTGCGACAGGATATAAAATTCAATGAGGAGAAAGCCATGAAGTTGTCGCTTGAGGGGGAGCTACACTTGCATGCAGACGAGGAACTTCTTGTTCCAAAATATGAGTCTTAAGATGTGGATCAGCCACAGGAGGAGGATCATGGAGTGGAGGAGTCCACTCACGTAGAGCAAAACATCAGAATAGGCAGAAGGTGTACCATAGAAGCAGAGAGGCTGAAGCTTGATGCGACACAGAATGTAGGATTCCCTACATCACAACGCAGACAGAGACAATCACCTGATCGATTCACTAGATACATGGCTCTCATGAGCAAGTGTTTCGTGACATAGCCATCTTCCTTTGAGGACGCAGTGCAGGAGCCCACATGGGTAGATGCTATGGTGGAGGAGTATGACTCCATTGTAAAAACAAATGCTTGGGAGATTGTTCCAAGGCTGGCTGGTAAATCAGTGGTATGTTTAAGATGGATCTACAAGATAAAGCAAGTTGTTGATGGGAGCGTCAAGAAGTATAAGGAAAGATTTGTTGCCCGAGACTTCTCATAGATCGAGGGGATTGATTATGAAGAAACCTTTGCACCTGTCGCACAGTATTCTTCCAGAAGGAACATCTTTTCTCTCTCAGTGCAGATGGGTTAGAACATTCATCAGATGGATTTGAAGACTACGTTCCTTAATGGGATCATTGAGGAAGAAGTGTACATTGAGCAGCCTGAAGGATTTGAGATCTTTAGCAGCGAGTTGCATGTGTGCAGACTCAAAAGAGCACTGTATGGGTTGAAGCAAGCACCACGTGCTTGGTACACACGGATTGACAGCTATTTCACTGGAATTGGCTTCACCAAGAGTGAGGCGGATGCAAACCTATACCAAATTGTGGTGGAGGGTAAGCTTTTAATCATTGTTCTTTATGTTGATGATTTAATACTAATGGGTGATGAGCAGTTGATACACTCATGCAAGGAAGACATTGAAAAGGAGTTTGAGATGAAGGATTTGGGCCTCCTTCATTATTTCCTTGGATTGGAAATATGGCAGCGAGAAGGTGAATTGTTCATGTCTCAAGGCAAGTATGCTCGGGAGATACTTGGTAAGTTTCACATGCAGGACTGCAAACCCATGGATACTCCTCTTTCAATAAATTGGAGGAAAGAGGATGCTACATCGACAGAGGTAGTGGGTGCTACTATTTATCGACAGTTGGTGGGTTTTCTCATGTATTTAGTTAATACAATCTACCAAACATATGTTATGCGGTGAACCAGCTTAGTCAAGCGATGGTTGATGTTAATTCCTATAGGAATTTACAGGGTAAGTTCCGTAGATCAAGAACCAAAGGTGACCGCTCAAAAATAGATCACAAATCAGTACACCAGTATAATCACATGGTTAAAACACAGAAAGAGGGAAAAAATCCATGCCCTGAGCCAACGCGGCCACTTCAGGGAATTTATTAATATAAAAAGAAAAGTTACATATGTTTCTCTCATAAACGATTACCGGAAAAATGACCTCCATGCTCTTTAAATAGAGATCATGGACCAATTGGGTGTTAAGCCATGGATCAAGTGTCGTTAATACCGAGATGAGAGATAACTGTCGAATTATAAGTTACAAATGTACATGGTAAAGAAACACACTTTACCTAACTCTACACTAGACTAAGTTATTCTTAACTATTTCCTATGTGTCGGAATATCCTAACATCCCCCCTTAAGAAAAACTTGGGATAGGATTGAAGGATTTAAAAAGGTGATACAAAAGGAGCATATTTTCTATGTGTCGAAATATCCTAACATCCCCCCTTAAGAACAAATTGGGATAGGATTGAAGGATTTACAAAAGTGACACAATAGGAGAAGGAAGGAGGCATTAGAGCCTATACCCCCTTAATGACAACTTTCCTGAACTCCAAGCATGGATCGAAGTTTTGTAAAATTCGCTTCTGTGAGAGCCTTCGTAAAGATATCGGTGACTTGATCATTGGTCAGATAATATTGTACTTCAACAGCACGATCATGAATGAGCTTTCTGATGAAGTGTATGTGGAGTTCATTGTGTTTCATACACTAATGCTGAATTGGATCTTTACATAGCTGAATGGCACTCTGATTATCACACTAAACTGTAGTTGGATGCTGCTGATGAAGACCAAATTCAGACAGGATCTGACGAAGCCACATGGATTCCTTGCTGGCTTCAATTACACCACGATACTATGCTTTTGTTGAAAAGAGGGAGATGGCACTTTGTTTCTTACAAGACCAAGTAATAGGTCCTGAACCAAGAGTGAATACATATTCTACAATGGACTTCCGATCATCAGCGTCACCAACCCAATCAGAATTAGTGAAACCAATCAACAAGTGAGACGATCCTACACTGTAATGAATCCTGAACTGAACTGTACCTCAAATATATCGACGAAGTATTCTTTTAGCTGTTTTCCAGTGACTTTCATGAGGTTGGTGCATAACCCAAGCGACAAGACCAACGACAAAGGAAAGGTTAGGACGGGTATGGGTTAGATACAAAAGTTTACCAACAAGTTGACGGTAAAAGACAGCATCAACTTCAGGGGTAGAAAACTTGACTAAAAGCTTGAATCCAGATTGAAAGGGAGAAGGGGCAGGCTTATAGTATTCCATGTGAAAGTGGTGTAGAAGATCACAGGCATACTTGGACTGAGAGAGGGTAATTCCTTCCTTGGATTGCAAGACTTGAAGACCAAGGAAATTATGGAAGTGTCCTAAGTCTGTCATTTCAAAATTCTTTTTGAGGCTAGAATTCACATGGTTTATATGGTTTGGATCACTACCAGTAAGGATAAGATCATCAACATAAAGAACAAGGATGGTGAAGGAATTACCCACTTTCTTGGTGTAGACAGTGTTGTCAGAATGACACCTAGAAAAGCCATTATCTAAGAGAAATCTATCCATTTTGGCATACCAAGCCCGAGGAGCTTGTTTGAGAACATAGAGAGACTTCCTAAGGTGACAAAAAAGGCTGGAGTCCTTTTGGATAAAGCCAGGGGGTTGTTCCATGTAGATTTATTCATGCAAATCTCCATGTAAGAAGGCGGATTTAACATCCATATGATGGAATTCCCATTTAAAGGAGGCAGCAAGGGAAAGAAAAAGGCAGATAGAATTCATTTTGGTAATAGAGGAGAAGGTTTCAATATATTCAATGCCTTCAACTTTTGAAAAACCTTTAGCGACAAGACGAGCTTTATGTCTATCCACTTTTCCATCTGGTCCAAACTTTTTTTTGTAAACCCATCTACATCTGACAAGTTTTCTTCTTTTTGGAAGAGGAACAAGATCCAAAGTATTGTTTGCCAATAAGGAACGATACTCTTCATTCATAGCTTCATCCCAATCTGGATGACCAGAGGCTTCTTCAAAGGTTTCTAGATCAGGTTTTTCTGGAACTTGAGCTAATAACGAAGAGGCTCTTTCGAACTGAGAACGTGTACGTCGTCGATCGGCAAGGTCACCTACAAGAGAACCTACTGCATCCCAAGTAGAGCGGACCCATCTTGGAAGCGGTGGAGTATAAGGAACTATTTCACGAGCTGGAGGAGGATTTTTATCCTCGCTATCATCATCTGAACTAGAAGGAATGCTATTAAAAATAGAAGAGAGAGAGAGAGGTGGCACATATGTCGAATCAGGCTCACAGGCCAAAGGTGGCACACCCACCGAACTAGGCTTGCAAGCCGATATATTTTCATCAAAAATTACATCTCTTCTAATGATTATATTTTTGGATTTTGGTTGAAGGAGTTTATATCCTTTGACATCTTCAGAATATCTAAAAAAAATTCATTTTTCACTCTTAGGTTCTAAGGCTTTATGTTTCGCATCTGGAATATGGGCCCAAGAATCACTTCCAAAAACACGAAAGTGACTTACATCTGGTTTGATTGAGCTCCAAGCTTCTTTTGGAGTTATATTATTTAAAACCTTAGTAGGAGTGTGATTTACTATGTAATTTTCACAGTTAATTTCTTCTGCCCAAAAATTGAGACTAAGTCCTTTAGATTGAAGCATACAATTAGCCATTTCTTTTAAGGTGTGATTCATCCTTCCAGCTACATCATTTTGTTGTGGAGTATATGGAACAGTATGTTGCAATTGAATGCCATGCTTAGTGCAGAATTTGATAAATTTGTTGTTAACATATTAGTATGTTAATAGATCTGTAAGAATTTGATGTCCATATTGTTTTTCAACAAAGGCCTTAAAGGCCAAGAACATGTTAAAAAATTCACTCTTGAGTTTTAAGAAATATACCCAAGTGCGTCTGGAAAACTCATCAATGAAAGTTAAGAAGTACTTGCAACCAGAGAAAGAAACAACAGGAAATGGACCACATAAATCACTGTGCACAAGCTGCAAAGGGGCTAAAGCGTGCCAAGAGGCACGTTTGTCAAAACTATCTCGATGATGTTTTCCGAGTACACATCTGAAGCAAACACCATCTCGGCAAGATACCATAGGAAGGCCTGTCACCATATTTTCCTTACATAGAATTTGAAGAGAGTGATAGTTTAAGTGACCAAATCACTCATGCCAAAGTTTTCTCACATCATCATTATGAGCAAAAAAAACAGAGGGAAGAGATGATGAACCAAAGTTGTCAAACTTATACAACCTTGTGGAATCATCAACAATGCCAGTGGCTAAAATATGTTTAGGATCTTTGAGTTCCTTGATTACAACATCATGAGGTGAAAATTCTACTATTTTCCCTTCACCTGAATGAGTTATCTGGTAAATAAATAGAAGGTTGCATGACAAGGTAGGAACACATAGTACATCATTAAATTGACCATTATCTAGATGAATGGTTCTAGATCCTACAACACTAAGAGATCTATCATCACCAACATAAATATTTTTGGTTTTATAATCATTTAAAGAAGAAAACACGAGTTATTTTTGGCCATGTGGTAAGAGGCTGCAGAATCAATGAGCCACTCATAAGAAGGAGAAGAAGAAGATACATTTAATGCATAACCAGATCTTGATGCTTGACAACCACAAGCAGAAAATGCCATGCCTGAAGATGAAGGTGAAGAGTGCTCCAAATTGATGTTGTGCTTCTTCATTGCTGCTTCTAGGGCTTCCATCTTCTTAAAACATTTGGACTCTATATGGCCATCCCGATTGCAAAAGTTGCAATGTCTATCTGCCTTTTTCCCTTTGTTTTGATTTGCCTTATTATTTTGGTGATTTGATTTTTCAGTTTGCGGCTGAAATTGCTTAGGGTCCTTGTTTGGTTTAGGACCATATTTTTTAGGATACTGCTTCTTGGGATTCTTTTGATATGGTTGTTGTTGGGCTGCTAAGGCATTCATAGAAGTGTTTCCGGCAGTGATAAGACCAAGGTGTAAAAATTTTTCTTGTTCTCTTATCAAAGAATCACAAAAGGCATCAAAAGAGGGATTCTTGTAGGTGGTTCCTAAAGAAATGATGGCTTCTCTGGTGGAATGGAAGGCAGAAACAAATACAGAGTATGCAGGACCTAGCTTAGCAAGAATGTAATATATGAGGCTACCATCGTACTTTTTGATCTTACAACCTTCTAACAGAATTCTGAGGGTCTTAAATTTGGACAAAAAATATTCAATGGAGGGGAAATTATTGGGGTCCAAAGTAAGCAACTCATTTTCAAGATGGTGGGCTCGGATTTGATTTTGAATTACAAAAACAGTTTTTAGTTTTTCTAGGGCCTCATCAGGGGTGTCAATGTCAAGGATATGAAATCGAAGATCTTGAGCAATGGACATTCCTATCAACCCTCATGCTTGATCTTGTTTATTTTCCCATTTAGCAGCTTTATCATCATCAAAAGGTTTAGCTTCTTGTCCTATGTCTATTCTATAAATCCCTTTACTTCTAAGTATATCTACCATGTGAGGTAGTCATTGGAAATAATTGGTGATGTTAAGAATAACCGGGCATGCACTTTCCATTTAAAAAAAAAAACAAAAGCTGAGAAAAGCTGAAACCCACTGCTCCAATGGAAAGATCTCGAAACCTTAGGCCATTTCAAAAAAAACTTCTTGAAAAATGGCTTCCGGATGAAGAAGTTATGCCTTTTGAAAAATCTGAGTTGTAGATGTCGAATAGTTATGGGAACAGGATGAAGTGCGGCTTTTTTAAAAAGTATTCCGCCCCTTTGAATGAAAAATTTTTACAAAAGAAGCTTGAGAAGGAGACTTGAACCCGAGACCTCTATTCTCATAAAATAACCCCTCACCAAGTGAGATAGTAAAAGGAACACGTTATTGTATGAAAGGAGGAAGGGTTTTTTTTTTTTACTCTTCGGTGTGCGTGCCTTTTCCTGCACACCAAAAAACACAAAAACCGAGCAACAAAAAAAATGCAGAGCCTTACAGCAAGATGTTAGATTTTCGGTTAGCCTTACAGGCAAATATCACTTTTTTCACTATTTCTGATTTCCCAAGATTGCACAAAGACGCGGGGAAAGAGCATATGTAGCAAAAAAAAATCTCTTTTTCCTGTTTCTGATTTGCCGAGATCGCACGGAGCGCACAGCAAAGAGCATACACAGAGAAGAGGGTATAGATCCAGAAAATAAATAAAACCTTAATACCGAAAAAAAAAGAAAAAAAAAACAGTCGAAATAAGCAAAACTATTAACAAATATAACTGCAAAATAGATGTTTTATACCTCCAGATCTAAACTGACATAACTTGGGCAGCTGGAAACATTTTTGCATGAAAAAAAAGGCGTTCCTCACTGTAATAGATGCTCTGGACACAACCGAGAAGTTCTTCAAGCCCAAAAATTTTCAAAAATAGTAGATCTACAAAATGGCATTCCCATGCAGTCCAACTGGCTTCAGATTTTGATCAACAACAGACGCGGCCTTCAAAATAGCTCTGATACCATGTAGGAATTTATAGGGTAAGTTCGATAGATCAAGAACCAAAGGTCACCGCTCACAAACAGATCACAAATAAGTACACCAGCATAATCACGTGGTTAAAACCCTCAAAGAGGGAAACAGTCCACGCCTTGAGCCAACACGGCCACTTCAGGGAATTTATTAATATAAAAAGAAAATTTACATATGTTTCTCTCATAAACGGTTACCGGAAAAATGACCCTCCATGCTCTTTAAATAGAGATCATGAACCAATCGGGTGTTAAGCCACGAATCAAGTGCCGTTAATACCGAGGTGAGAGATAATTGTTGGATCACTACAAATCGTGACCGTCGGATTATAAGTTACAAATGTACATGGTAAAGAAACACACTTTACCTAACTCTACACTAGACTAAGTTATTCTTAACTATTTTCTATGAGTCGGAATATCATAACAATTCCATGTCACATAAACCTTGAAAATCCATTTGACCATGTTAGATTTTCCCTGTGATGCACCCTGATTCATTGTTGAACTTTCCATAACCTTTTGTAGACTTCATAGCCCAATGACTTGAAAATCTCTCACTCCATCTATTCTACTTGATCATCTACCCAACCCAAACAAAAAAAAAAACCCTAAACTAAACAACTAGCCTAAAATCAAACCCTAAAAGCAAACAAGTTCACATCCTTTGCACAAAATAGAGAGAGCCCTCTCTGAGTCCAGGAAGGCTAGGTCCTAGGACTCCAAAGACTGGTCTGATGTTACCCCTGTTCATTTTTTCTTAGCAATCTAACAAATTATGGGGACCTAACAAGAACATTCGGCGAAGTCTATTTATAGATTGCTAATCTAAAAATAGATGCATGTCGATTATTATTAACCCTTAATAATAATTCGACAATAAATATCAACTTCTTCTTTTGGAGCACTTTATTTCAGTGAACAGATTTGGAAAATTAGTGGGCTGAAGGGACTATGTAATTCCTAGGGTGGTTGGTGACTCATGCATGGAAGACTCAGTTAGAACTGAAATGGCAGATTTGTGACAGAGTTGGAAGAGTAGTTATGGGAGTTATTATTTAGTTTAACTCAATTAAATGAGTTAAACTCAGTTGCGCTAGTTGTATTTAATTCTAACTGGAGATACACTAGTAAGAGTTTAGTGAATTAATTATTTAATTAATTCACAACTAGAGACTCACTTGCAACTGAACAATATAGCAGTTAACTACTTGCATGTCAGTTCCAGTGGAGACCCAGTGGAGAGATAGGTGAAAGGGTGAGATGGACTATTTGTTGTGACTATAGTGATGCATTCAATGCATCTAACACACATTGGAGATGCCAATGAGGATTGCGCAGTCAAGGCAAGGCCAATTCAAATTCATTCAGGGATCTTCTTCAGCAGGGATTGCACATTGGAGGCAAACTATCAGGAGGCAAGAAATTGATGCATAGATATGCAAATTTCTGCATGACAATGTGTAATGATTGTTGATTGTACTGAGAGCTTGATGTACTAATATTTTTATGAGATTATTACATGATACATTGATATACATGATATATGATAGTTGGGGTTTTTAGCTTTAAGCTTTCCCGTTAAACAACTGTGTTTATGTGCGATCGATTTTGCTTCATATGTGTTTTGCAATTGGCAATTTAATTTCTGCAAATAATTAAGTGCAAGGATTATGTATTTAACATAAGTTAATTTGTTAGATCAGGGGAGCCCGATAATATACATACATCTTGTATAATTTCTACATGGTATCAGAGCAGTGTTAATCACTGAAGATTGCAAATCTTGAAGCGATTAAGTTTGCATGCAATGGACGGGTAAGACGCTGCGAAGTGTTCTTGGTGCGACAATTGAGTATTCATTGAAATGGCTTTCAATGGGTTGCAGTTGGAGTATGCCCTTGAGGGTAGCTCGAACTACATAGCCTAGAAAGATAGGATGGAGGCGGTGCTTGAAGATAATGGTCTGAAGGAGTTCATCGAGAGCGATGTTCCTAAGCCCACTTCTAGCAATGCTGCATTACTTGATGCATGGCAAAAGAAGGTAGTGAAGACAAGAAGAATTCTGTTGGAAGGTGTGAAAGACCATATAGTTTCAAGCCTTCACGGGAAAGCCATTCCATTTGCAATGTGGAAGGCTTTGATAGATCTTTTCCAAAGTAGCAGCGATCATAGGAAGTTGGCGCTAAAAGATAAGCTCAGAAAAATCAAAATTGAGAAGGGAGACAGTATTCCAAAATATCTCACAAAGTTTGTCCAATGTAGGGATGAGCTGGGGAATGTGGGAATCACAGTTGTAGATGATGAATTTGTGAGCTTGGCTCTCCTTGGGTTACTAAAGAGTAGGCACAGTTATCAGGACTCTGTCAATGGACGAGAGAAACTACCAGATTGGGAGTGACTTTGGTCGGATCTAGTGCAAGAGGAGATAAGGCGAAGTACGAGGGATGGCTCTTCATCGAAGAATGATGATGAAGAGAATTGTACTTTGGCTCTCAAAGCAAGGAAAGGGAAGGGGAAGAAATCCCATCCAAAATCCGAGGCTAAAGGAAAGAAGCTGGATTTGTCCAAAGTGAAGTGTTTTCACTATCACGAACATGGGCATCTCGCCACTAACTGCCCACATAAAAAGAAGAACAAGAAGGTTGCTAGAGCTGCAATAGGTGAGGCCTTAGCCTCACAATCTGAACTTGATTTCTCCTTGATCGCATGCTTGGTTTCAAGCGCAATGGGATCGGTGTGGTATCTTGATAGTGGTGCTTCCTTCCACATGACGGGAGATAAGGAGTTGTTTAGTGACTTGGAGGAAAAAGATCTCCAAATGCATATAGAGATGGGCGACGATGCTAGATACAGTGCAACCGAAATTGGAACTATTACCTTTGAGAGGGAGTCAGGGAAACCATTTCTGTTGAAATATGTTATACATGTTCTAGGTCTGAAGAAGAACTTGGTCTCAGTCACGATGTTGGAGGACAGAGGTTATGACATTTTTTTCAGCGACGAAAAACCTTTCCTACGACATAAAACAACGGGTAAAACCAAGAGGATAGGGATTCAAGTTAAGAATCTCTAAAAGCTGGAGGTAGATGGCTGCGCTGTAATGATGGGAAAAATAGAAGAAGTGGTGAGTCTGTATGAGTGTGAATTATTGCATAGGAGATTGGGCCATCTTCACCATGGCGCCTTGAAGATTTTGTAGAATATTTCTATTGGAATTCCCAAGGGTACTCTTGCGCAGTCAGATCAGTGCAAGGGATGTACTATGGGTAAGTTTGTGAAGACCAACTTTCATGAGAAGGAGAACCATGCTTTGGTGATCCTGGAGAGAATGCACATAGACATGTGTGGATCTTTCTTGGTTACTTCAACAAAAAAACACATGTATTATGTTATATTTGTTGATGACTATTCTTGTAGATGTTGAATCTTCTTCAAGTAGAAGAAGAGTGAAATATTCTCAAAGTTATGTGAGTTTAAAGCATTGGTAGAGAAGGAGTCGGGAAGTAAGTGAAGGCCCTATGGAGCGATAATGGTGGTGAATATGTCTCGAATGAATTCAAAGACTTCTATAGCAAAGAAAGAATTCTAAGAGAACTCATAACGCTTCATTATCCACATCAAAATGGGGTCGCGGAGAGGAATAACAGAACGATCGTGGGTGTTGCACGAGCTATGATGCATTTCTAGGGCCTACGAATGCACTTGTGGGAATAAGCATGCAACACTGTGGTTTATGTGCAAAACTGTTGTCCTCATAGAGTACTTGGCATGAGTACACTTGAAGAAGCTTTTACTGGTAAGAAGCTTGATATTTATCATTAGAATATTTTTGGCTCATCTGTTTACGTACATGTGACAAAGGATGCCAGGAAGAAGCTGGAGCCAACTGCAAAAGTTGGGATATTTGTGGGGTACACAGAAACACCCCATAATTATCGTGTGTATTTTCCAAACAGTCGGATGACTGTGGTGCGATGGGATATAAAATTCAATGAGGAGAAAGCCATGAAGTTGTCGCTTGAGGGGGAGCTACACTTGCATGCAAAGGAGGAACTTCTTGTTCGAAAATATGAGTCTTAAGATGTGGATCAACCACAGGAGGAGGATCTTGGAGTGGAGGAGTCCACTCACGTAGAGCTAAACATCAGAACCGGCAAAAGGCGTACCATATAAGCTGAGAGGCTGAAGCTTGATGCGACACAGAATGTAGGAGTCCCTACATCACAGCGCAGACAGAGACAATCACCTGATCAATTCACTAGATACATGGCTCTCATGAGCAAGTGTGTCGTGACATAGCCATCTTCCTTTGAGGACGCAGTGTAGGAGTCCACATGGGTAGATGCTATGGTGGAGGAGTATGACTCCATTGTAAAAAAAAATTATTGGGAGATTGTTCCAAGGCCGGCTGGTAAATCAGTGGTACGTTTAAGATGGATCTACAAGATAAAGCAAGTTGTTGATGGGAGCGTCAAGAAGTATAAGGAAATATTTGTTGCCCGAGACTTCTCACAGATCGAGGGGATTGATTATGAAGAAACCTGTCACACAGTATTCTTCCATAAGGAACATCTTTGCTCTCTCAGTGCAGATGGGTTAGAACATTCATCAGATGGATTTGAAGACTACGTTCCTTAATGGGATCATTGAGGAAGAAGTGTACATTGAGCAGCCTGAAGGATTTGAGATCTTTAGCAGCGAGTTTCATGTGTGCAGACTCAAAAGAGCATTGTATGGGTTGAAGCAAGCACCATGTGCTTGGTACACACGGATCGACAGCTATTTCACTGGACTTGGCTTCACCAAGAGTGAGGCGGATGCAAACCTAGACAAAATTGTGGTGGAGGCTAAGCTTTTAATCATTGTTCTTTATGTTGATGATTTAATACTAATGGGTGATGAGCAATTGATACACTCATGCAAGGAAGACATTGAAAAGGAGTTTGAGATGAAGGATTTGGGCCTCCTTCATTATTTCCTTGGATTGGAAATATGGCTGCGAGAAGCTGAATTGTTCGTGTCTCAAGGCAAGTATGCTCGAGAGATACTTGGTAAGTTTCACATGCAAGAATACAAACCCATGGATACTCCTCTTCCAATAAATTGCAGGAAAGAGGATGCTACATCGGCAAAGGTAGTGGGTGCTACTATCTATCGACAGTTGGTGGGTTTTCTCATGTATTTAGTTAATACAATCTACCAAACATATGTTATGCGGTGAACCCGCTTATTCAAGCGATGGTTAAGCCTACCAAGCTCTTTTGGAAGGCAGGAAAGCATGTCCTGAGATATCTCAGGGGAACATCTGAGCATGGCTTATGGTACAGACAAACGTATGAGGTGAAGTTGCATGGCTTCACGGATATAGATTGGGCAGGTAGCCCAATGGACAGAAAGAGCACATCAGGAGGGGTTTTCAGTATTGGATCTACAATAATTTCTTGGTACATTAGGAAACAAAGATCCGTGGTACTCAATTCAACGGAAGAGGAATACATGGCAGCAAGTCAAGTTGCATGTGAGGCTATCTTGATGAGGAAGATCCTGGTCAGTTTTTTTGGTTCTCATTTATATCCTACAGTGATACATTGTGATAATCAGAGTCGCATTAAACTCTAGATTAATTCTGTGTTTCATGATAGATCTAAGCATATAGATATCTGGTATCATCATATCAGAGATTGTGTGCAGCGGGAGATCATGTTGCTTCAGTACATTCGTATGAAAGATGAGGATGTAGATATTCTGGCGAAGGCGCTCACTAGGAGCAAATTCAAATACCATAGAGGCAGGATTGGGGTGAAGGATAATCCCTCTCTTGTTGAGAGGGAGTGTTGAGATTCAACAAGACGATGAGCTTAGTGAAAATTAAGAACCTTCACTAAGTGGGGCCTGCAAGCTATTTTTAGGTGTATGTCTATTTTTAGACATGGTGAGTGTATTCTATAAGTTGCAGGATGTTATTTGTAGATGGTCTATGAAGTTGGAAAAATAGATGAAATTCTATTTTTAGAAGATTGGGCGAAGTCTATTTATAGATTGCTGATCTAAAAATAGATGCATGTTGATTATTATTAGCCCTTAATAATAATCCGGCAATAAATATCAACTCATTCTCTTGGAGCACTTTATTTCAGTGAACAGATTTGGAAAATCAGTGGGCTGAAGGAATTAAGCAATTCCTATGGTGTTTGGTGACTCATGCATGGAGGACTCAGTTAGAAATGAAGTGGAAGAGTTGTGACAGAGTTGGAAGAGTAGTTATGGGAGTTGTTATTTATTTTAACTCAGTTAAGTGAGTTAAACTTAGTTGTGCTAGTTGTATTTAGTTCTAACTGAAGATACACTAGTGAGAGTTTAGTGAAATAATTATTTAATTAATTCACAACTAGAGACTCACTTGCAACTAAAAAAATATTGCAGTTAACTACTTGCATGTCAGTTCCAGTGGAGACACAATGGAGAGATATGTGAAAGGGTGAGATGGACTATCCTAAGGTACTCATAGTGATGCATTCATCACATCTAATAATAGATATGCCAATGAGGATTAAGGTGCGGTCAAGGAAAGGCCAATCAATTCATTTAGGGATCTTCTTAGTTGTGATTGTGCAAAGGAGGCAAAGTTGTTTAGTGGCAAGAAATTGGTGCATAGATATGCAAATTTCTACATGACAGTGTGTAATGATTGTTGATTGTACTGAGAGCTTGATGTACTAAGCTTTGTATGAGATTATTACATGATTCCATTGATATACATAATATATGATAGTTGGGGCTTTTAGCTTTAAGCTTTCCCGTTAAACAACTGTGTTTATGTGCAATTTATTTTTTTCATGTGTTTGTAATTGGCGATTTAATTTCCACAAATAATTAAGTGGAAGGATTCTGTATTTAACATAAGCACTTTTAGATAGGTGAGTCCGATAATATACATGTTGATATTGTATAATTTCTACAATTTTCAGACAGTAGATGATCTAATTATTACATGTGATGTTGTTTATCTATTCAAAGAAATCAAGCAGCAAATGTCACAAATGTTCGAAATGAAAAACCTTCGTGAATTAAGATATTGTTTGGGTCTTGAGATTTGGAGAGGTTTAGGACAAACTTTTCTATTCGAGGGTAAGTAAGGCCGTATGTGACAACCAAATCTCAATCGTATGCAACAACTATCGATGTGACAACCAAAGCTCAATCAAGCCGGCTAATAATCCGATGTTCCACAAGAACACTACACAATGACACGCAATTTAATTTTGTCAGAAAAAGTTCAATCTAAAGAAATCCATCTTGTATATTGTAAAACTTGTGATAATGTTGGGTTCTACATTTTCACTAAGCCTCCTGGAAAAATTAACTTTGAAATGTTCAGGGAGATGTTAGGTTTATTTGTGAACCCCTTCTCCATTAAGGAGGAGTGTTAAAAGATAATGGAGAATCTTTAATTTGTGAGAGTTGGTTCACGAAACTTTAGGATAGGAATTAGTTTCTATTTTTTAGGGTATGGTTTTAAATTCCCTACATCTATGTATGCTATATATTGGTTGAGTTGCATTCAGAATGTAGAGCGTTCTACAGAGTGAGACTCTCCTGGTTCAGTCTCTCTAGTCTTTTATTTATGAATTCAATCCATCATATTTTATCAAGTTGTTATATTCTAATAGTTAGAAAACATATGTTTTAATCTATTTGATCTAATGCCATGATGTGGTTCTTTGTCATGAAGATGAGTCACACTAGATAGTTCAAAATACTTTAAAAAAAATTATGTGATTTTTACCAAAAAAAATCTCAAATCCCAATATTTCTTAAACTTCTGAATCAAAATATTTTTATATTGAATCTAATCAAGATTCTCCAACGAACTTTATTTTACTGAGTCAATGGAAGTATTTTTTGGGAAAAGGAAAAAACCGACCTCTTTTTATTTAATAAAAAATTCAATGGAACTTTGCGGTGTCCTTCGATGTATATTTTATTTAATGATATTCCTGTCATAAAAAAAGAAATCATTAATTGCGTACCATCGTGATACACAATGTTTTGCCAAAGTCCACCATTCTGTTTGGCACACCGAATGGTCCAAAGTTTAAACACGCTGATCTTCCATGCAGAGTTTGAGATGAAACTATCTATCAATGAAGAAATCAATGAAGAAACCCATGGATACTCCTCTTCCAATAAATTGGAGGAAAGAGGATGCTACATCATGCAGGTGGAAGCAGCCATTTATCTATTACTGGTGGTTTTCTTTCATGTATTTAGTGAATACACCTACCAAACATATTTCATGCGTGAACCAAATTAATGTTTATGTTGCCTTTACCGCTCTTCAATTTCATTTAGGTAGGAAAGAATGTCCCGAGATATCGCAAGAAGAACTTGGTCTCAGTCACAATGTTGGAGGACATAGGTTATGACATTTTTCAATGAGGAAAAACTTTTCCTTGCTATTAAAACAACGGGTCAAACCAAGAGGATAGGGATTCGAGTTAAGAATATCTACAAGCTAGAGGTAGATGGTTGCACTGCAATGATGGGAAAAGTAGAAGAAGTGGTGAGTCGAGATGAGGGCGAATTATGGCACAGGAGATTGGGCCATCTTCACCATGGCGCTTTGAAGATTTTGTAGCAGATTTCTACTGGACTTCCCAAGGGTACTCTTGCGCAGTCAGATCAGTGCAAGGGATGTACTATGGGTAAGTTTGTGAAGACCACCTTTCATGAGAAGGAGAACCATGCTTTGGTGATCCTGGAGAGAATTCACACAGACGTGTCTATATCTTAGGACCTTTTCGTTGGCTTCAACAAAAAACACATGTATTATGTTATATTTGTTGATGACTATTCTTGTAGATGTTGAATCTTCTTCAAGTAGAAGAAGAGTGAAACATTCTCAAAGTTCTGTGAGTTTAAAGCATTGGTAGAGAAGGAGTTGGGGAAGTAAGTGAAGGCCCTATGGAGCAATAATGGTGATGAATGTGTCTCAAATGAATTCAAAGACTTCTATAGCAAAGAAATAATTCGAAGATAACTCATAACACTTCATTACCCAAATTAGAATGGGGTCGCGGAGAGGAAGAATAGAACGATCGTGGGTGTTGCACGAGCTATGATGCATTTCTAGGGCCTACGAATGCACTTGTGGGCAGAAGCATGCAACACTGTGGTTTATGTGCAAAACTGTTGTCCTCATAGAGTACTTGGCATGAGTACACTTGAAGAAGCTTTTACTAGTAAGAAGCTTGATATTTATCATTTGAATATTTTTGGCTCATCTGTTTACATTCATGTGACAAAGGATGCCAGGAAGAAGCTGGAGCCGACTGCAAAAGTTGGGATATTTGTGGGGTACATAGAAACACCCCATAATTATCGTGTGTATTTTCCAAATAGTCGGATGACTGTGGTGCGACAGGATATAAAATTCAATGAGGAGAAAGCCATGAAGTTGTCGCTTGAGGGGGAGGTACACTTGCATGCAGAGGAGGAACTTCTTGTTCCAAAATATGAGTCTTAAGATGTGGATCAGCCACAGGAGGAGGATCATGGAGTGGAGGAGTCCACTCACGTAGAGCAAAACATCAGAATAGGCAGAAGGTGTACCATAGAAGCAGAGAGGCTGAAGCTTGATGCGACACAGAATGTAGGAGTCCCTACATCACAACGCAGACAAAGACAATCACCTGATCGATTCACTAGATACATGGCTCTCATGAGCAAGTGTGTCGTGACATAGCCATCTTCCTTTGAGGATGCAGTGCAGGAGCCCACATGGGTAGATGTTATGGTGGAGGAGTATGACTCCATTGTAAAAAAAAATGCTTGGGAGATTGTTCCAAGGCCGGCTGGTAAATCAGTGGTACGTTTAAGATGGATCTACAAGATAAAGCAAGTTGTTGATGGGAGCGTCAAGAAGTATAAGGAAATATTTGTTGTCCGAGACTTCTCATAGATCGAGGGGATTGATTATGAAGAAACCTTTGCACCTGTCGCACAGTATTCTTCCAGAAGGAACATCTTTGCTCTCTCAGTGCAGATGGGTTAGAACATTCATCAGATGGATTTGAAGACTACGTTCCTTAATGGGATCATTGAGGAAGAAGTGTACATTGAGCAGCCTGAAGGATTTGAGATCTTTAGCAGCGAGTTGCATGTGTGCAGACTCAAAAGAGCACGGTATGGGTTGAAGCAAGCACCACGTGCTTGGTACACACGGATCGACAGCTATTTCACTGGACTTGGCTTCACCAAGAGTGAGGCGGATGCAAACCTATACCAAATTGTGGTGGAGGGTAAGCTTTTAATCATTGTTCTTTATGTTGATGATTTAATACTAATGGGTGATGAGCAGTTGATACACTCATGCAAGGAATACATTGAAAATGAGTTTGAGATGAAGGATTTGGGCGTCCTTCATTATTTCCTTGGATTGGAAATATGGCAGCGAGAAGGTGAATTGTTCATGTCTCAAGGCAAGTATGCTCGGGAGATACTTGGTAAGTTTCACATGCAGGACTGCAAACCCATGGATACTCCTCTTCCAATAAATTGGAGGAAAGAGGATGCTACATCGGCAGAGGTAGTGGGTGCTACTATTTATCGACAGTTGGTGGGTTTTCTCATGTATTTAGTTAATACAATCTACCAAACATATGTTATGCGGTGAACCAACTTAGTCAAGCGATGGTTGATGTTAATTCCTATAGGAATTTACAGGGTAAGTTCCGTAGATCAAGAACCAAAGGTGATCGCTCAAAAATAGATCACAAATCAGTACACCGGTATAATCACATGGTTAAAACCCAGTCTTAAGATGTGGATCAGCCACAGGAGGAGGATCATAGAATGGAGGAGTCCACTCACGTAGAGCCAAACATCAGAACAGACAGAAGGTGTACCATAGAAGCTGAGAGGCTGAAGCTCGATGTGACACAGAATGTAGGAGTCCCTACATCACAGCACAGACAGAGACAATCATCTGATCGATTCACTAGATACATGGCTCTCATGAGCAAGTGTGTCGTGACAGAGCCATCTTCCTTTGAGGAAGCAGTGCAACAGCCCACATGGGTAGATGCCATGGTGAAGGAGTATGACTCCATTGTAAAAAAAAAATGCTTGGGAGATTGTTCCAAGGCCAGCTGGTAAATCAGTGGTAGGTTTAAGATGGATCTACAAGATAAAGCAAGTTGTTGATGGGAGTGTTAAGAAGTATAAGGCAAGATTTGTTGCCCGAGACTTCTCACAGATCGAGGGGATTGATTATGAAGAAACCTTTGCACCTGTCGCACGGTATTTTTCCATAAGGAACATCCTTCATTATTTCTTTGGATTGGAAATATGGCAGCGAGAAGGTGAACTGTTCGTGTCTTAAGGAAAGTACGCTCGGGAGATACTTGGTAAGTTTCACATGCAATATTGCAAGCCCATGGATACTCCTCTTCCAATAAATTGGAGGAAAGAGGATGCTACATCAACAGAGGTAGTGGATGCTACTATCTATCGACAATTGGTGGGCTCCATTGATATACAGAATATATGATAGTTGGGGTTTTTAGCTTTAAGCTTTCCCATTAAACAACTGTGTCTATGTGCGATTGATTTTGCTTCATATGTGTTTTTGAATTGGCGATTTAATTTCCGCAAAGAATTAAGTGGAAGGATTTTGTATTTAACATAAGTTAATTTGTTAGATCAGGGGAGTCTGGTAATATACATACATTTTGTATAATTTCTACAATTTCTTTGTATGTAGATGATCTAATTATTACAGGTGATGTTGTTGATCTAATCAAAGAAATCAAACAGCAAATGTCACAAATGTTCGAAATGAAAGACCTTGGTGAATTAAGATATTGTTTGGGTCTTGAGATCTAGAGAGGTTTAGGACAAACTTTTCTATCCGAGGGTAAGTCTGTCAGAGGACTACTAGAAAGATTCAGGATGGATCAGTGTAAGTCTGCAGCAGTACCATTACAACAGAACATTAAACTTCAGAGTGAGGATGGCTCTAAAGAGGCAAATGCGACACTATCGACAATTGGTTGGGAGTTTGATATACTTAACCACTACGAGACCAGACTTGGCTTATGCAGTTAGTGTTATAAGTCAATTCATGTCCAAGACACTTGAGAGTCACTGGATTGCAGCGAAAGACGTTCTAAGTTATCTATATGGAACTGTAGATTATAGTATTATTTATATCGATTCTTCTGATGTTAGATTGACAGGGTTTATAGATTCCGACTGGGCTGGAAATGTAGACGACTAAAGATCCATAACAGGCTATGCATTTAGCATTGGATCCGGGGTGATTGCATGGAGTAATAGGAAACAAAACACAATTTCCTTGTCTTCAATGGAAGCAGAGTATCAATCCATGCGCGCAGCAACATGTGAGGCAGTTTGGTTGCGGAGACTTCTCCAGGATGTCGCGGAAGAATAGAAAGATGCAACAACTATCAGATGTGACAACCAAAGCTCAATCAAACTAGCTAATAATCCGATGTTCCACAAGAACACTAAGCACATTGATACACAATTTCATTTTGTCAGGAAAAAAGTTCAATTTAAAGAAATTCATCTTGTATATTGTAAAACTTGTGATAATGTTGCTGACATTTTCACTAAGCTTCCTCGCAAAATTAAGTTTGAAATTTTCAGGGAGATGTTAGGTATATTTGTGAACCCCTTCTCCATTAAGGGGGAGTGTTAAAAGATAATGGAGAATCTTTAATTTGTGAGAGTTGGTTCACGAAACTTTAGGATAGGAATTAGTTTCTATTTTTTAGGGTATGGTTCTAAATTCCCTACATCTATGTATGCTATATATTGGTTGAGTTGTATTGAGAATGTAGAGCGTTCCGCAGAGTGAGACTCTCCTGGTTCAGTCTCTCTAGCTTTTTATTTATGAGTTCAATCTATCATATTTTATGAAGTTGATATATTCTAATAGTTAGAAAACATCTATTTTCATCTATTTAATTTAATGCCATGATGTGGTTCTTCATCTTGTCATGAAGATAAATCACACTAGATAGTTCAAAATACTTTAAAAAAATTTATGTGATTTTTACCCAAAAAAAAAAAAAACTCAAATCCCAATATTTCTTAAACTTCTGAATCAAAATATTATTAATTATTTTTGGTTAATACAGTAAATTAAACTAAACTGCCAAATGGAATTTGATTAACTTATGCATATCATGAGCCCGGGGTGGACAGCTTGATTCGCAATGCCCGAGGAGTTATCTTTCATGACATTTCAGGTTCAAACCCGCTCGATCAGCCAATTAAAAAACTTATATCTCATCAATATAATTATACTTCGAGTTCGAAGGCGAAATGTCATTTTTTAAAATATTTTTATATTGAATCTAATCAAGATTCTCCAACGAACTTTATTTTACTGAGTCAATGGAAGTATTTTTTGGGAAAAGGAAAAAACCGAGCTCTTTTTATTTAATAAAAAAGTCAATGGAACTTTGCGGTGTCCTTCGATGTATATTTTATTTAATGATATTCCTGTCAGAAAAAAAGAAATCGTTAATTGCGTACCATCGTGATATGCAATGTTTTGCCAAAGTCCACCATTCTGTTTGGCACACCAAATGGTCCAAAGTTTAAACACGCTGATCTTCCATGCAGAGTTTGAGATGAAACTATCTAATTTAACTGAAAGAAATCGAGCTATGAAATTTAACTGCCTCTTAGGACAGGGGAGGGAAGGATCGTCTAGCTTTCGAAACGACGTCCTCAACAAATTCGTTCAAGTTTGTATCAGAAGAACCACCTTCATTCATGCCACTTTTCGCAAATTGTTTCCATTTCACAGCATTCTTCCGCAGTTCTTCTCCCGCTTTACTTGTTTTGTCAACGGCCATTCTCATACATCTCTCGATCTCTTCCCTTCCCACAGTCCCATCCTCTCCCTTTATCATTCTCACGCCGGCCTTCCACACATCAGCCAGGAATTTCGAATTGGTGGTCTGATCGGTCCAGACACCCAAGGTCAGCACTGGAACTCCCAAACTCAAGGCCTCCAGGGTAGAGTTCCAGCCGCAGTGGCTCATAAAAGCAGCCACAGACGGATGTGACAACACCTCCAGCTGAACGCACCAGCTCACCACGAGGCCACGCCCTTCGGTTTTCTCCATGAAGCCTGCCGGAAAGAATTCCGTAATGTCGTCGTGCCCGGGAGGAGGCCGGATGACCCACAAGAAATTATGTTGGCTGCTCTGAATTCCCAAGGCCAATTCATGGATTTGCTGCGGGTTTATGACTGTGACGCTGCCGAAAGAAATGTATACGACAGAGGAGGGGGGCTTCCTGTCCAGCCATTTCTGCACCTTGTCCGTCGCCTTCCACGGATCTGCGCCCACTCGCGCATCTTCGGGATTACGTCCGTCAAGAAAAGCGGAGGGAATGCAAGGGCCTATGCTGCTAAATGGCACTCCCAATCTTGATCTCATTAGGTCAATCGTCTCGGCTTCCAGTTCATAAAAGGTATTCGCCAGAACCCACGACACATCACTGAGACCGTCTAATTGGTGAAGATAAATCTGCAGCCTTTCCTCTGTATCTGTGAATGCCGAAGGTAAATCTCCCAGTTTCAGTTCTGGAAGGCTCGGAATGGCAACGCTCACGCTCTCTGCCATTTGTCTTGAATCCCACTTTTCTCCTGTGTGACATCAGATGCGTGTAATAGTTTCAGAAATATATAATAACAAATATAAAGATTAAGAAGTAGAGAAGAGCGAGTCATGATGACTAGACCTGAATTATTAAAGTGATGATAGATGGAGAAAACTGCAGTGGACTGTGTCCAGAACAAAGCATGAGGAATATTCATCTTCTTTGCGACTTGTCGAGCCCATGGAAGAAATGGATTATAAACGATAGAGCACACGGGAGGAGCGCCATTCCCTCTGGTATTGAGTCGGTGGATGAGCCTCTCCAATGTGGAGCCGTCCATGTTGTTGCGCATATGATTGAAAACGACATTGTTGATATTTGAATCGAGGGTATGGTCTTGCGGAAGGCCGTCTGGAATGCATTCGAATTGTATCGGGAGATTAAGTCGTTGCAGAGAGTCCTTGGCTTCTATCACTTTCTGATGATTGTAGCTAAAAGTAACGAATGTGACCAGCAGTCCTCTGGAGGCGATGTTCTTGGAGAACTGTAACATTGGATTGGTGTGGCCCGTTGCTGGGTATGACAATACCATCACGTGCGCCTTAATGTTTTTCCGATCCATCTCCATGACTGCAATGCAAGAGCTGCAACTGATTGCCTTTCTGTATATTTCTCTTAACACCAGTACACAGGCACAACCAATAACCAATAACCAATATTGCGAGGCCTACAAATTTATAGAATAGCGGTAGGAAGTTGAGATTTATGCATTCAACTAAATGCCTCCTTCCCTGTCGAAAAAGGGAACTGTGAGCTCATCATGGTGATGATGTCTAATGAAGTCGTCACTCTTCCCTCGTGCTATGTCGTCACCAATTAGGATTCATTATTAAAACGCACACCTTGTGAAATGTATATATCTTGATTTGTGCTATGTCTCATTAAGTCAAGTCGTCACCAATTAGGATTCATTAAAACGCACACCTTATGAAATGTAAATATGTTGATTTGTGCTATGTCTCACTAACTCAAGTCATCACCAATTAGGATTCATTAAAGAGCACACCTTGTGAAATGTAAATATGTTGATTTTTTAAATACTTCACAAAACGTAACCAATTTTGGATTCATTAGCTTTGTGAAATGTCAATATGCTGATTTTTTTTTAAATAATTCAATCAAAACAATTTTGTAAATCGAAAATGAAAAAATCCACTCAAAAGTCTTATCCCTTTTTAAAAATAAATAATTATCATCTACTCGCAATTTCATAAGTAGATTCGGGAATTAGGACGGGTTTACATGCTGATTAAAACAAATTGCATTTTAACATCAATCTGGTTCTTCCAGCCGATTTAAATTAGGCTTTCAAAAAAGGTCTCCCAACTCATTAAATTGTTTTACTATAAATTTTATATTTATTTATTGAAATTTTTTAATTTAAATATTTAACGGTAATCACAAATTAAATGTTGATATTTATTATGAATGAATGGTAATCACAAATTATAATTACTAGCCCTAGTAAAGTGAACAAACTAATGACATGTTTACTTTATGCGTACAACCTAATACCTTTATTTAATTTGTATGGAATAAACAAGTCTTATAGGATCACATTGACCCACCATTTAAATCATTGCTTTTAAGTCTTATAATGATTTGTTTAATTTGAATTGAAATATATAATTACAATGGTTGCAATTAAACAAACTAATTATATATTAGTTTCCACATGTAATATAATACAATTTTTAAATTTCAAACCTACTTAATTATAAGCTCTAGAGTCTCTACTTTAGTTTCTTTTAGTCCTTCTTTTAGTAAAGGTTCTATGTCTATTGTTGGGCCTACATACATCCTAATATATTTTTTTAACTTATATGAAATAAAAAATTTTATAACAATGCAATGAACCATCATTTGCATTACTAATTTCAAAGCCTGTATAATGATAACTTAAACCACAATTGAAAATAATAATTGTAATGGTTCAATACAAATAGAACAATTATCTATTAATTTTTACATACAATCTAATCCATTGTAAAAATTTCTATAGTATGAGAAATATTGATACGAAAACATTAAACAACCATTCAAATCAATAATTGTTATCAATACAATAATATCTCACAAAAATAAAGAACATAAAATTATTGTATTCTACTTTTGACAAACTAAATCAACAATTATTTTATTAGTATTGTGAAATATAACTCAACTTAAATTTAAAAGGGCTACAAAATATAGTAATAATTCATGATATCATACATATTGTGACATGAAATAGACACCAATCATCTTAAAGTACTATTAGATGTTATTGAACATCCTTCAAAATAGCTCGGACATCATGTTTCCACATCATGTGCACTATATTGATTATTTGTTTGCTTCCCACTTTCATCATTCCCTGTTTTAGAATCCCCATCATTAGTCATTGTAGTAAACATTTTGACAATTAAGAAATTTGAACAAAATAGTATCCAAAGTATTATAAGAGAAACAACAAAGAAACTATAGTACTTGAATTTTCCAAGAAGCTAGTGGATCCTTGGTTTGATAGTTGAAAATATTTGTAACTATTCAACATTATTGTCCTTTGTGATTCTATTTTCACAGCACATGAAATTCTCCTCTATATGTACAACAAGCCTTGATTAAATTTGCCCTAGCATAAAGAGAAATAACCACTTTTGCATCACTACATTGTTGATGTCTTTCCAATAAATCCATCCAGAAATCATAATCTCTCTCGTTTTCATCAAGTGCGTCTTCAAATGTGTGAGAGTATTTTGAAGCCTCGAACATTTTTAATTCTGAAGTATAGAAATGTATAGTCGAAACTATATCATAACTATAATTATTTTGGGACTTATATTCATAAATTCCAGTAGTCATTTTATATTTGAACTTGGAGTTGCATATGGAAATTTCCAAAGTTTGACGTACATCATTAACAAAACCAAAGTTCTACTAAGAGAATTGTAGTAAATTCATTCAACTCATTTTTTTCGATAAGAAATCGAAAAAAATCAATATAATAGCTCTTGTGGAATGGTTCTTTTTTCAAATCCACTGTATCCAGAACAACAAGGTCAATATGTCAAATTGGCTGCAAATGACATGGAAAAGAGTGCAAAAGTGTTAACAAAAGATCAGGCCCTCCAAAATGACAACCAAATTCAAAATTGTTGTCAATCTGTTGAATGTTTGTTGATTCTTTTATCATTCTGTCAAGGAATCCACATGCTTGTTTAGAAAGGGAATCTATCTTCATATTTCATGTTCCTTTTACTTAAGTAGACCCCTCCACAGTTTTTCAAAAATTGGAAAATATGAGCGCATTAATTTCATAATGCTCAAGAATATTGAATGTGGAAGAGTCTTATCATGCAATTTCTCATCATGACTTTGACAATATGCAACCATTGCATCCAATATTGTTTTGTTGGTTTTCAATTTAGAACATTAATCTTTTAATTTGATGGCATCTGTTGGATGATTAGGTGGAATAGAAAACCAAATGGTTCCATTCAATAAATTTTCTGCTACTAAACTATAATATCCCAAAATAGGGAAAATAAGAAAGAGCCTTAAGAAACTGTGGCCCGTTGTTGGGTATGACAATACCATCACATGCGCCTTAATGTTTTTTCGATCCATCTCCATGAATGCAATGCAAGAGCTGCAACAGATTGCCTTTCTGTATATTCGGTATACTACTTCTGTTAACACCACACAGGCACAACCAATATAGCGAGGCCTACAAATTTATAGAATAGCAGTAGGAAGTTGAGATTCATTCAATCAAGTAAATGCCTTCTTCCTTGTCAAAAAAAGGAACTATGAGCTCATGGTGATGATGTCTCATGATGTCTAACGAAGTCGTCACTCTTCCGTGGTGCTATGTCTCACTAAGTCAAGTCGTCACCAATTAGGATTCATTAAAACGCACAACTTGTGAAATGTAAATATGTTGATTTGTGCTATGTCTCACTAAGTCAAGTCGTCACCAATTAGGATTCATTAAAATGCACACCTTGTGAAATGTAAATATGTTGATTTTTTTTTGTTATAGTAATTAGAGAAATCAATTATTGGGTTGGTTTTGTACTCATGTGATACTGACTGGATTTTTCTATCACCATAACTTCCCTGTGCTTAATATGCTTCTTTTGGAAACACAAGTTAACATTGGAAATTTGAACCTTGAATCTCATAGTTTACATAATACTCCATAACATGACCATAGTGAATTGAGTTGCCCCTTGGGAGCTTAGCAATAGAGGAGAGTTTTCTAACCTTGAATTGGCCAAGTGGGCTTTTATTTAAAAACTCATCATATTTAGGGATTCACAAAACATAATCAAACACTTCTATCTAACAATCACCCCACTAGATGTCAAGCTAAACTTCCTATTCAAAAGAATCATGGCCAATCATTCCACTATCCAAGAAGCCCAAGCTTTCCATGTGCTAAAGGAATTAAACTACAAAGTTGATTCAATGGAAAATCAAGCCATATCCTTAGCTCTAGGCACATTGAAGACAAATGGAACCTTCTTAGTCATTCTAATTCCATAGCATGCTCACAATCTCCTAAGGCATCAGGACCCTCTCCTCAGAATGTTTCCCATGCAAAAGTTGGCTGCCCATGGGAGCAAGTGGGATGGGTGGTTGGCTGTGTCAGAAATCTAAGAAAAAGCTTAGAAATACCCCTCCAACTAGTGATGATAAATGGAAGAGGGTGAAGGTGGTTGTTTAGGAAATCATGGCTTAGGAAGTTGTGAGGAGGGATCCCATGAGGTCTTGATTGAGCATTCTCATCTCCACTATCGTATATAACATTGCATGGTATAATCCATCCCCCTACGACACTGGATTACTAGTGGTGGGTGAAGGACATATTGTAGGTGGAATTGATGGATTCACTGGCATGTGAGGTAGTGGGAAGGGTGTGGGACCTTAGTTTTATTCCTTGAGTGATCATGGTTGTGTGAAATATAGAATTCTTAGGTATCATTTTAATAAGTGGAAATGATAGATTTTGTATCAAATTTGGGAAAAGTCGCGTTGTGTAATTTCATTTTTCTATGGTTTCACAGAACTAGTTTGGACTATACAACCTGTCTTGAGACAGAGTTTTATTGTGGATGGAATCAAGTATGGGATTAATCTCTCCTCCCTTAAGTCTCAAAGGGAAACAAATGAGAGTGGGAATTGTTAATAACTAACATGGGATTTTGTCACTGTAGCGGTGATATGGAGATTTACTCCATGGAGATAGAGGCCCAATTGGAGATAACTTCCCTCAAGCTACATTTTGACATGCTAACAACTCATTTCAATTCCATGATAGAAATAATGATTGAAGAGAGTTTGTTAATCCATTAATTAAGTGATGAGCTAAAAGACTTGTGCTTATACTTGCAAGGCACTCATGTAATGACTTAGAAGTAGTAATAGCTCCAACATTGTCAACCAATTCAATATTCTATCCAAAGGTTAGTTTTCCTAGTCTAATTCGATAACTTCTATGGAAAATTTAGTAATTTGAACCATTGATGTAGCAGCTTTTTATAATTTTTTCATGTCTACAAAATACTATAAAGTTTTAGAATTTTTTTATAAACTATACACATATAGATACTATTGGATATATGAAACAAATTTATAATCTAGAATATGATAAAGCTTCAAATTAACTAAAAAAAACTCAAATTTAAGAATGAAATACCCAATTTTGAAATGTTATCTTTGTCTAGAATTTTAGAAAGCTCCAAATTAACTTTAAAAAAACTCATATTTAAAGATGAGATACTAAAATTTTGAAATGTTATATATATTAAACATACTCTTTTATAAATCCATTTAATGCATACAAATTGCAAATTCAAACACAAAATTATAGAAATGTAAGGATGACCTCTTTATTGAGAGAGAAGTAATAGAGCGAAGGCAATAATGTTCTCCTAGCTTATACATTATTTTTGGTCACGATGTTTACAGAGTCGACATCATATTAGGTGGGATTTGTTAGATGCCAACATGATAATAATCTTTCAGTCCAATGTTGTATTATATATAGCACTTACTCTCTTGGAATTTTAGAAAAAAATTAATATGATTTTTAAACACATTAAAATGTATAATCAGATTAAAAACTGAATATAATTAAATGGCTCTCCAGGCGAGAATCTGGAGAGTGTAGAAACAGTCACACAATCTAATACATTAATCAAGAGAACATCTAAGTACATATAGGCTTTCTCACAATCGGGTGGTTGAACCACTCCCTGAATATTAAGATCTGAGATCTAGAATTAGAATCTCAATCCTATCCTAACTGAACTTTCTCCATTAATTCTAACATAATCTAATTTGATAAAATGCAAAATATACTTAAAAACAAATATATAAACATTGTAATACAACCAATACTAATATAAGAAAAGAAATTAAAAAAAAAAATTGTGAGATGAAATTCTTATGAATAAATGTGACTCCAATTACACTTACTATATATATATATGTTCTTTTTATAATTTAATTAAATATAAATTTTGTTTTTATTTATTTTTATAAATTTTATAAAATTATAAATTAAATGAAAAAATATTTATTTTAATTAATTTATAAATTAATTGAAATGATTTTAAAATTTTTAAGATTTATTTTTGAGTAATTTTACTATAATAAAATATATATAAATATCCATAATAGGTATCGTGTGCATTCTATTACACCATCTAATTCATATGTGGTGTATTTAAATATTTCTTAAATAAATATAAACCATTATTTGTAATGTTTAAGTTGATTTGTTATAAAAAAGAATTGTAACATATATATTTTCAAAGTTAAAATTAAATCAATATGTCAAATTAATACATTTTTAAAGTGTAAATTAAATTAATTTGTTAAAACAAATCAATTTGTTATAGATATTTTTAAAATATGTATGAATTTTTTGTTTGTTAGGTTATGTGAGTTTTGAGATGACTTGTACGTCTAATATGTGGTTTGAGTAGCCACGATTCTGGGGCATCAAAGTCATCAAAATCATTTGGGGATTGCATTTGGTCTGAGCCACACTAGCCCTTAGCATAACTGGTTTTTGACGCAAAGAGTTTTGAATCGGTGAACTTCATATAACAGAGTGCCTTAATAGAACACATGGTGAGTGTCTTCTTTACACCTTTTGAGCATAATATGTATAAATATTTTTTGCAAAGTATAAATCAAACTAATTTTCTATCATTGTCCTTAGAATAATTATAAACCATTTTCTACAAAGTTCAATGTCATTTGCTTTCAATGTTGTGAGGAGAGATATTTGAGCTGAAAATGCATTATAATATGTCAGACGAAAATAAATTTTGGTTCCTATAAAATACATTTTATCCATTATAGATCACATTGCAAGGAAGTTTTGTGCAATACAATATATTGTGTTAGTTCAACGTTTCTATATTCTTGATAAAGGAAAATAATATTACTTTTTTTCAAGAACTTAATCACAACTTCATTTTTGTAAGGTGTTGAGCATGAGTCAATGCTAAAATGTGACGAACAACGCCTCATGTCAAACACAATTTGACATTCCAATGTGTCAAAAAAAAATTAACATTGCAATCTCACAAACATGAGTTGATGTTACAATCTATTGAATATGACCTGATATTGCAATTTGATTAACATATTTCAATGACACATTTGAATAAAACCTTCCACCAACATCACTTTTTGATGCAATCCAACATAACTCAATGTCACATATGATGAACATATCCCACCATCATAATGTGATATACATAACTAAACATTTCATTATGGCATACATAACCCAATGTTGTAGTATGAACAACATAGCCCAATGCTACAATAAGAGGAACACAACTCATCATGCTAATGTGATGAAACATAACATGTTAGCACAATATGATAAATGTATCTTGAAAATCTAATGTGATGAACATAACTTGAAGTCATGATGTGATGAGAAAAACTTGATGTTAAAATGTGATGACCATAACACAACATCATAATGTGATGAAAAAAACATGATGTTGTAATGTAATTAAATTAATCTTACAACGTGGGAATGTAACTTAATGTTGTAAGGTGTTGGATAAAACCCACCATCACAATATAAAAAACATAAGTCAATATTGTAATGTCATGATCATATCCTAACATCACAATCAATATGACCCTTCACTAATGTTACATTGTGATGTAGTCTAACCACAGTAATCTATATTCAACCATGTTCAAACAACAACCGTAGTCCTATATATCAATCATAGCCACCCATGGTCAATAATTCTTCCATAGTTTACTTTGGTCTATACTATTCAACCATATTCAACTATGGGAAATCGTAGTCAACATGGACAACATGGTCACAACTATCAACCATGGTCAGACATGGTCAACTATAGCCTTTCATAGGAACCCATAGTTAACCATGGTCAACTATGCTTAAACAATGCCATTAATAGCCTTACATGGTCATAGATGGTGATACATCATATACATGATCAAAAATGTGCAATTGTGATCAACCATAGTCAACATGATCAAATGTGGTCAACCATATTAATAAATAGTCATCTATATGTCAACCACAATAAACTCAAATAAACCATAAATTGATCAAAATCAACCAAAGTTGACTATAGTGAAATAAGGTTAATAAAATTCAACTATGGTCAACCATAGATCACCATGCTCACCTAGTGTTAGCATGGTCAATAGAGTCAACATAGTCAAATGTACTAAACCATGGTAAACCATCGTCAATAATGTCCAACCATAAATAATTATACTCAACCATTGTTAACTACAATTTTTCATAATAAATTATACTCAAACATTATCAACTATAATCAATCATAATAAACTGTATTTAACACTTACCCATAACCAACCATAATTAACCATATTCTACTAATACTCCGCACACATTATCCATCCAAAAATATAACACCATTAAAAGTGATTGACTTACATAAATTAAAGCCATGGAAAATCATATGAATCAATATATTAACCAACTTCAACTTCAATTTCAATTTCAATTTCAATACTACTATTATAATTCAACCATATCCGAAAAATTCCATTAGTAATGACGACATACATAGTAAGTCAACCCTAACCAAGAAGATTCCATCGTCGATGACGTCAGAGACGCTCTTGATGACGTGTGGGTTTGTGTCAAAAGATGTCGCATGCACAGAAACTTTCTTCATAGCGTGTTTATGTGTAAATCTGAACATCTGTGAAAAGAGAGGACAGAGATGAGCGGGAAGTCGGTGAAGATAATCATCCCTTTGAGGGTCAAAGGAGGCCACAATTTGAAAATGAGCGTACAACAAGGTAGGTTTGTGTTGTTGGATTACACTGCATATCCTTCACTTTCCAATGAGCAATGGGTCATGGTTAGGAATAACTGATGTGGAATAACTTTGACCATAAAATTGCCCCACCTCCACCACAAAAGAAATTGTCATTTAAAATCATCCATTCAACAAAACCGAGTCATACTTTTTATTCAACAGTGTAACCATCCACACAACTACGCAACTAAAATTCAACTCTTCCAATGTGTTGCAGTCGGTTACACCCAAATACACTTCTTCCACTATGCCGCAATCGCTGCCCATCACCTTGGACTTTTCGTGTCAATTTTGTACTATGATCACTTTTGACATTGTATTCTTTTAAACACTTTTTAAAAATCACTTTTCGTGACAATTTTTGTACTATCGAAAATGTCTTCAACTGCTGTCACGATAAAGATATACAGGAAATGTGAGCTCATGGTGATGATGTCTCATGATGTCTAACGAAGTCATCACTCTTCCCGCATGCTATGTCTCACTAAGTCAAGTCGTCACCAATTAGGATTCATTAAAAAACACACCTTGTGAAATGTAAATAGGTTGACGTGACCAATTTTGGATTCATTAACTTTGTCAAATGTCAATATGCTGATTTTTTATAAAAATACTTCAATCAAAACAATTTTGTAAATGGAAAATGAAAAAATCCTCTCAAAAGGCTTATCTTTTAAAAAAAAAAAATTATGGTTTATTTTTATTTTTTGGAAAATCATATTATTATTTAAAGAGCTTATGTTTTTCGATTTGAACTATCGAATATAGTTCATCATCAGGAACATGTAGATTGTGCTCATCAGAATTTAATTGAATATAAATATTGCTTAGATGCAATCGTCAATTAACGAAACATAGCCATTAAGGCTCCGAAGTGTAATTTACCCATACAGGACTTTTATACTGGTTATGATCTTTAGGTCTTTGGTAGTGGTTATAGACATTGGGTTGCGCTTCAGTGTTTTTGTGCCACGTTCAGGTGTAGTAGTGTCTACTCTGTTAGTTTACCTCTTATCTTTCTCATGGTGCCTAACTTGGGAGATGGAATCGTTCTTCGATCTCTGGCTTACATTTTATCTATGAAGCTGACTAGTGTTGTTGTTTGGATGGTAGTTTTAACATATTTGTTGGGTTTCTTTAAAATGGTTAAAAGAGGAAAGAAGCCTACTGGGGGAAAAGGCAAACAACCTTCTTCTAAAATGCACCAGAAAAGAGGAAGAAAGTCTGCTCAGCAACATCTCGAACCACTGGTTCAAACTTTTATGGCAGAAATCCCAAATTCAGTTCATTGACGTATTTATGGCTGGGAAACGGAGGTTTTAAATAACATAGACAGGGAAGATGATATGGCCTCGAAGGATATGAAAAATGTGATTAATGACCTTGGGCACACTCGGGGCCGAACCTCTTTGTTTCAACAATAAGTTAGAACTTATTGGTTAATCAAATGCTTGTTAGCTAAGGCAGTTATGTCGATAGCAGAGACAAAGCTGGAATCAACCTTGGCAGATATTAATAGGAACATTCAGGAAATCAATCAATTGCATCAATATGTGAGGCTTGGAAGGTTGGAGAAGGAAATTAAGGCTATGCAGTAGGTTACAGTTGACTTACCAGGGGCTACAGCCAAAGATCCAACGCCAGTGGAATCTGAGGAAGATTAAGGTTTTCTTGATCCAATGTCCTACTTTCTTTTTTAGTAGTTAGCACTTTTTCTATATGTTGTTGTCTCCAAACATTAGGGGAATTTTGAGGTTTAACATGGGCCTCCTAAAGAAATAATAAAATAATATCTAAACCAATAAAATAATATTTATGAATTTGCAATTCACTTTTTTCATCAAAATCCATGTAACCATGGTTAAATTCAATTCAAAATTTGTACCAAAATAAAATTAATAAAAAAATTGTATTAACGTGACTATAAATAAGAATAACATTTTCAAGAAAAAGACATTATCATTGAACAACTAATGCATTTGTCATTTGTACTTAAATAACTTAAAATAAAATATAAATATAAATTCATAAATTCTTAATTATATAATATACTAATAATAAAATTTATATTATTTAAATTATATAATAACATGTAATTAATATACTATATATAACATGTAACATGTAGATATATGCATTGTTTCTTTCAAAAAATATGAAATGACAATAATAATATTTTATTCAAAAGGTATGAAATGACATTTATTATGAGTACTCTACTTTATGACTTTAAAAGTACTTAGAGCACTACCATGGATATATATTGTTTCTTTCAAAAAATATAAAATGACAATAATAATATTTTATTCAAAAAATATGAAATGGAATTTATTATGAGTACTTTACTTTATGATTTTAAAAGTACCTAGAGCACTACCATGGTTAACCATGAGTTTTTATCCACCATTGAGAATGCGACAAGTAAGTACCTTTAACTCAAGCAATGCCACCTCAACCATTAGAGATGATGTCATCCCCTAAAATGTGATTGGTTCTCATAAAGTGAATTTTGATTGTACATTTTCCTTAGGAGGCCCATTTTAGACCTCAAAATTCCCCTAATGCTTAGATATTCAATATCGAGAGATGTGGTATAGACTGTTAAGGCTTTTTATGTTTTGGTTGACATACTTTGAACTTCGATGGCCAAAATACCTTATTTCCTACGGGCAGGTTGAGGTTTAGTTTTGTATATTTTGCCCGACTTTATTAATAGAAAATAAAAGCAACCACCTAAGCTTACAAAAAAAAATTAACAAAACATAGACAATAACCCTAGTAAAATTGACAAAACATAACCAATAATCCTCGCAAATTGACAAAACATAAAAGGCAATATTTAGATTCAATTATTCTTGCCAGCACAATTTATATGTTCTTGATGTTTACATGTTGATTAAAACAAATTTCACTTCAACATCAATCTGGTTCTTCCCACTATTTTAAATTACGTTTACAAAATAAAGGTCTCCCATGTTATTAAATTGTTTTACTATAAATTTTGTATTTATTTATTGAAAAGTTTTAATTTTAATCAAAAAAAATTAGTCAATGAATATGGATGAAATTTAATGATTGGATGTGAAAATGATATATTTATCAGTAAAATGTTATCATTATAATGGTGTGTGAAGCTCATATGTTTTTTCTGGATGGTTTAGTTCTCCAAGTGTGGTGTTTTTTTTCTTTTCAATTAAAATAAATACTACCATGTAATTATGTAAAGACATGTTTATTTTGGAATAGAGTTTTAGAATTTTGATTTAATTATGAGTAATGATTAGATGGATGGAATATATTTAATTTTAATATAATATTCTAAAATATTCTTAATAGTATACACATGTCAAAGTTAAAATTTATTTCCAAAATAATTATGTCCATATTACTCTTTTAATTAAATTTATTAATTAAAAAGAATATTATATGAAAAGTGATATAAAATAAGTTATGATTTTTTGGGTAAATGGTATTGATAAGCAATAGTATTCTTGTAAAAAGCTCGATGATAAAGTGAAAGTGGACTCCATAGTTAAAAATATTGCTACATGTTTTTTTACAAGGTATACATGTTTAACTTATATATTGATTCTTTTTACCATGAATAATGATAATTATTATTTTAAATAAAGTTATAATGAATTGTTTTTATGATTTTTTAAATTTTGACCATTTGAAATTTTTGATGAAGTTATTTGATGCTTATTATGAATTGATGTCTACCAGTATTTACAAGTCATTTAATTCTATTAACAAATTTTCTATTAACAAATTTTATGATTAGTAATATCTAATTATCATGGTTACTTGTGGCCAATCAAGGTAAAACATCTAGTCATACATCATCAAACATGGTCAACCATGGTTAACCTAAATCAATTGAAATCCATCAAAATCAACTATAGCTAAATAATTACAACATGATAAACCATAACTTAATCCCATTTAACCTTGTAAAAAATTGTGAAACCATGGTCAACCAACTTCAGCATGTTAAATAATATTCAACATATCTAATCATAGTCAACCATGGTCAATATGACCAAATATAGTTAATCATGCACAACCATGGTCAACCATTTTTACCCATACTCAACATAATGAACTTCTCAACCACGGAGTTGTCTACCGAGGCGAAGGAATTGTCTGGACTATCAAAAGTGACCAGAATCTGAGCAAAAAAAATTAAGAAATCTTGCAGTAGCAGTGTTTGAATCATGTTTTTGATGATGGAAATGGATTCAGCACCATCAAAAGCCTCTAAGGCACCCAAAATATTGATGTTTGATAACTATAACGTGGATTTACAAAAGTGACCGGAATCCGAGCAAAAAAAATTAAGAAATCTTGCAATAGCAGTGTTTGAATCATGTTTTTGATGGTGGAAATAGATTCAGCACCATCAAAAGCCTCTAAGACACCCAAAATATTGATGTTTGATAACTATAACGTGGATTTACAAAAATCCCTACGGAATTGTTTTAAAATCTTATCGGAATTTCCATGATTTTCAAGGCAAAAAAACAGTCTAGTTAGACTATGCCTACCATATCCAACACCATCAACCATATTCAACCACTTAAACTCAACTACTTTAATAATATTTTATTTTTAGGAATAATTAAATTTATATTTAATAATATTTCAATTTCTTAATATTATTCAGATCTATAATTCTCTATATTTTATTTTTGAAAAATAATTATATTATGTTTAATAATATTTACTTTGATATTTCTCAATAATATTGTATTCATAAATTCTATTTATGTTGAATACTTTGTCCATATTTCTTAATAATATTCTACCTATATTTAATAATATTTTTTTATATTTTCAAATGATAATAAATGTATCATAATTATAATGGAAAAGTAGAGTGTACAAAATCATAAATAGATATTTAAATTTTAAAGAAAATACATTTGGAAGATGAAGGTAGTACAAACAGGTGGGATGAGAGTGGTGAGCTATAACTTTCTAAGACAAATAGAATTAGTTTATTCATGGAGTTTTGGAAAAGAAACAAGCACTTGTTCATTTTTTTATTGTTTTTATTATTTATTTTTGTTATAGTAATTAAAGAAATCGACTAGTATGTTGATTTGTACTCATGTGATAGTGGGTGGATTTTGATCTCTATCACCATAACCTCCATGCGTTTAGTATGCTTCTTTTGGAAACAGTGGATTTGAACATTGAATCTCATGGTTTACATAATACTTTATAACATGACCATAGTGAATTGAGTTGCCCCTTATGAGCTTAACAATAAAGGAGAGTTTTCTACCCTTGAATTGACCAAGTGGTTTTTTATTTAAAATCTCATCATCTTTAAACATTCACACAACATAATCAAACACTTCTATCTAAATATCACCCCACTACGTGTCAAGCTAAACTTCCTATTCAAAAGAATCATGGCCAATCATTCCACTATCCAAGAAGCCCAAGGTTTCCATGTGCTAAGGGAATTAAACTACAAAGTTGATTCAATGGAAGATAAAGCCATATCCTTAGCTCCGGGCACCTTGAATACAAATGGAAACTTGTTGGTCATTCTAATTCCATAGCATGCTCACAATGTCCCAAGGCATGTGGACCCTCTCCTCGGAATGTTTCCCATGCAAAAGTTAGCTCCCCATGGGAGAACGTGGGATGGGTGGTTGGTTGTGTCAGAAATCTAAGAAAAAGCTTAGAAATACCCCTCCAACTAGTGATGATAAATGGAGGAGGATGAAGGTGATTGTTCAGGAAATGATGACTTGGGACGTTGTGAGGAGAGATCCCATGAGGTCTTGATTGAGCATTCTCATCTTCACTATCGTAGATAATGTTGATGGTATAATCCCAAATTTTAGCCTCAAGCTAAAAAGAACATTATAGCTAGCATTATCTCTAGGTAGGTGAATAAAATGGGTAGGGAGGCCCATTAACCTCTTTATAAGGAAGAATAAGATTCCTCATGTGAAAAGAGGAAGAATAAGCAGCTGGATTAAGCACCTATAGGTGTGAACAGGATTGAATCATATTGATTCAGTCATATTTTACCAAGTCCACATGCACTTTCTAGATACATTGTATCTCCTTGATGGACTGCGCAGTTTTAATGGAGGACAGCTTGAGTGAGCTTGGTAGCACATATGGATGGGACCCATTGTGGAGAGATGCACTTCCTATATATGGAGAGGAGGACAGCCATTGTGATGCATTTTTTTTATTATCATTTTGCTTTGGTATGTTTAGACTTTGCTTCCTCTTGCTGTTTAGTAGGGTTGGAGTGATGTTTAGCACAAGGGTGTTACTAGTCGAGAATCCCTACCTCATCCTCAGGGAAGGAGAGGTTTTGTGGGCTAAATTTTCTCATTTTCGCATTTTGGCCAAGCTACCTCCTTCAACTATAACACAGTTTCTGTTTAGAACTGGGTTTTGTTGCAGGGTGCAATAAAGGAGGATCTCTTAGAGTCATTTTTTGGGCCTGTTTTTTAGTGGAGAGTGTTAGGAATCTGTAATTTTAGCAGATTGGTGAGACTAAAACTACAGAAGCAACATCGTTTCAACCACTTTGGGATTCTAGGATCTAGCCCTCCTGAATCCGGAGAGGGATCTCTCCAATAAGTGCAAATATGGATTTGTCTTTGAAGTTTGGGGTTATGATATTAGGCTAGTTATGAAGGCCAGCGGTTTTGTTTGTTTTTTGGACGGTTGAGCATGATTACCGTTTGAGGTGGAAAGTCCTAAATGCAAAGAGTTTCAAAGGTGAGAATTTGCAAGTAATGAGAGTAAGCTTCAGCCAAAAAGATAGACAATTGCAGGTTTTAGTCCATTGGGCTATGGAGTCATAATAGGGTTTAATTGGTACAACAAGATGCAAGAGTGGTCCATGGGGCAAGTCATCTATGTCTAAGGATCTCTTTGAATTTTGATTTATGGAATGAAATGATACAATAAGAAGGAGAAATAAACAAATGCAGAACAAAGAGCAGCCCAGGATCTGGTAAGTACTTCTAAACTAGCCAGCCTTTGACATAGACTCAAGAAGAACATAAAAGTAAACTAGAATCTGGTAAGTACTTTGAAACTAGCCAGCCTTTGATGCACTTTCAATAGAAAACATTTTAAAACAAAGGGAAACTTGAAGGCAACGTTTGGAGTAGAAACTAGCGGGCCGGGCTCACCACAAATCCTCTCCTAGTTGTGCTTTACTTGGTTACTTTCAAGACAAACACAAAGATAACATAGAATGGCCTAAGATTTGGTAAGTACTTCTAAACTAGCCAGATTTTAACACATTCCAAGGGAAACATTCAGACAACTTGTAGAGATAAAACCGGGACCAGGGCTCACCATATCTTCCTCAGTTCATCTTCACTAAACATATACTGAAAATAACTTTTAAGAATAATCATTCAAAAAATACAATAAGATGAGGGAACGCCAACATTCCTATGCTTGAACTAAATTAAATCATTCCTAAATAACACAGTTTAGAAGAAAAAATTTAGATAAATATTTTCAGTCAGAGAAGGTTACTAATGTACAGTAGGTCCTAACTCTATGCGTGCTATTCTTCATAAGAGAAAATGGAACACGGTGAAAACAGAAACAAAATAACAAGTTACAATGAGGAAAACATCACCGCCAACATAGACTAGGATCCCATAAATCATCTTGTATTAATGCTCCAAACCAGTTACAACTTCAAGTCCAGTGCTTTAGTTTAGCAACCATCTACACATCTCAGCCTAACCTATCTATCACCAGCAGAGCTCCAAGAGCCAGTGAACACTATTTAAAATAAAAAATTTAAGCTCAAGAGTATATCAAAGTTTTGCAACCAACCCCTCACTCATCTTCTGGAGAAGTATATATAGAAGAATGAGGAAGTGAGATCTGATAAAAGATCTCAAATTACAATTAATACAGATTTAATGGCTTCTTGGCCTTTGAGGGGCTCAATGAAGAAACTTACATGGGTGCACTCTGTATTAAATGTTTTACATAAAGTTTAAGCTTGGTGGGAGCTTTTGTTGACCTTTGAGGCTCTGTGTGGCGTTGAAGTAACTCTGCAGATGTTTGTCATTAATTTCCTTGGCAGAGTTTCCTCTTTGGATGCGTTTTGAGACAAATATCTGATCTTGATCAATAAATTCGGCCTCTGATTGAATACTTTGAGGCACAGGTGGCATCGTGGTAGCTAGAGGGATCAATTTTCCTCAATTGTGGCGATGGAGGTTTTCCTGTCGATAAAACACTTCAGATTTTCTTTAAACTATGTTTTAAATTGGGAAGTAGGCTTTTGATAAAAATTCTTAGCCATAATCCCCACAAGATTTGTCTTTAATCCTCTGTTCTAATAAATTTTGGCCTTTGTCACTAATACTCTCTGACTGTGCCTGATTCATGGTTTTTGCTGGTATGCAGGGCTGCATAGGGTTATCTGGCATCAATGCTTTGCGAATCATTGATAAAACAGGGATTTTAAACCTGTGATGATTTTCTTTGGTGAATCGAAGGCAGGAAGATCGTCATCCTTTGCCTTTGAAATTTCTTCAAAAATGGCGAGAAAATCATTTAAACCCCGCAAAATACAAACAAATATTAAAAAATCCTGCATATATAGGTTTATTGCTGCGGAGGACATGTGGGGGCAACGTGGCCGTTGCATGGCATCATCCAACGGTCAGGATTGATCAGGAGAAGTCATAGAGAAGGTAGAAGAAATGTTTAAATCAGATCCGTCGATCACGCAGAGATTGACGATCGGGAGCAGAAACGGGAAGTCAAAGTGGAAAATGTTGACTGGGCGATCGAATCAGGGCGATGGAATATGGACCGTCGGTCTGCAGATCAGATCGGCGACGGAGATTTATTTAATGTCACATCGTAGCCCGGTTAACTGTCGAGCATCTTCGGTGAGCGATAGCGTCGGATGGGCAGCCCCAGATCGGACGGTGGATGCCAATATCGCACAACGTCCACATCCGAACGTTAACGCGTGATGGACGATGGTTTTATGAGCAGTTCCCAGGACGCGTGTCAACCGATGAGTGGAATCGATGACGATCGGGAAAAAACCGCCCTCGCCCAAAGGCGGTGCGATGAGTACTGTGCGGTTTTTGGAATGGGTTAGTGGATGGCAGGGACCACTGGGGAGACAGAATCCGCTCCGTCGATCTGCAGATCAGATCGACGGTGGAGATCGGCTGAAATTTTGAACTGGAAAAAAATTAGAAAATAATTACAAACCCAAAGTTTCGAAAATAACCTAAGGTTTTTAATATTTTTGGGGCGGGATATGTATTATGTGGCTAGGCGCCCATTTGTGGGGCCACGAGGTTACATGGAGGATCATGCGACCGGGGGTTTATGCAGGAAGGGGCTAAGACCCATATATGTCCAACATGTGGGTTTTTATGGGTTTTTAATGGTTTTCCAAGGAAATTGAGGGTTCTGATATAGTTTAAAAATGAGTTTTAAACTATGGAAAGAGGATTTTCACGAAAGGGAGAAAAGGAATCATGAAAATAGAGGAGTTTTATGGAGAAAAAGGGGAGCAAATGAGGTTAGCTTTGGAAAAGGGGAAAAGGGGGAAAAGGGTCTTGCAGCAGTATTCTAGCTTGGAAATCAACAGGATTTCTAAGTGTAAAATGGGAACAACAGTGAAGTTCGAACAGAGGATAGGCATGAGGCCTTCAAGAGTCTTCAAGAGCCAAAAATTTTTAGTAATAAAATTTGTTCCTTGAAGGCTCAAAAAGTCTTAGCCACCTTTTGCTATAACAAATATTATAGGTGGCTAACAGTGGCTCCACTTGGGGATGATGCCTTCTTGAAGGCATCAAGAATTTCAGACTTGCATTCTCTGGGAGGCTGACCTGTGCCACATCCATTATGTTCTCTGGGAGGCTGAATTGTGCCTGATCCATTGGGCTACTTTTCTTTGACTGAATGATCTTCTTTTTAAAACATATTAGTAGCCGTAAAAACAATGGACCTTCATCAATACAAATTTTCTACCTACCCAATCCTACTGATCTAACATTTTTTCTTCATTAGAGTGCACTTGGATTGGCAAACTCTTTTCACAACATTTTATTCTTTTAAAAGCAATAAACTAATCTAATTCTACTCCTTATTTCTCCCTGAACTCAGATTAAATAGTTGAGTTCAGATGCTTCTCTACCTATTCTACCATTTGTTGGGATTAAACTGTCCAGCAAATTTTTATTCTCTAAATTCTACAACAGAAATTAAAAAACATTCAAGTCAGGATTGAAAATTCTAACTTGATGCTGGTCTATGGCATAAAAAAAAGCTGCACATAGACATTTATTTGGCAAAAAATTAAATCAAAATGGAAGGCTTAAGATTTGAAAGTTTCTCATCATGGCCTTCTCTTTTCTTTACAGCTTTAGTGTGAATTTGTTTGAGTTGTTTTGTCTTTATAAACTGGTTCAAATTTTGAGCTGACTAGAACCAGATTTACATCTTCTTTGACTCAGAGAATAAAACAAATTTGAGTCATTTTCTATCAGGAAACCTAGGTTCAGATTTTGATCATGTTTGAACCTTTAATTTCTATCCTAAACTATCTACTGATAAGCCAAGATTAAACAGTTTGGAAAATCGAATTCACTATCCTATGAGCAGAAAATTTAAAGCTAATTAGTCAAGTTTAGACAACTTGACTAACTAGAAGTGTGTTCTTCAGGAGTGGCATTTAAGCTTGCACACTTTCAGATTTGTTTCTCTTTTTGGTATGGGTCTATACCTTTCTTGTTTTGACAATTTGCCCTCTTTTCTTTCTTTTCTTTGTTTTTGTATTTTTGTATTTTTTATTTTTCTTCAAAGCAGAAAACAACAACTACCTACATGCTCAGAACTGAGCTTTATTGACATTCCTATCTAACCTATTCTAAATATGGAGTATTTATATTTATCATATGATACAAAAATTCCAATGCAGCCAGCTGAGTAATGTCAAGAAGAAGTAGAAACTCTGGCTGCTTGTCAGAGGTATCCATAGAACATATTGAAGACTAACCTTCAATATCAAGGCTATCACAGAAGGTGATAGATTTTCATGTCTCTGGATCTTGAAAAGGGTCACTGCTTGATAATTTGAGCCAGTTGGGAATTCCACACACTCTTCCATAGGATCAACAAAGAAAAGATCAAGATTATCTTCTTTTTGGTCCTCCATGTCTGGTAGATTGTCTACTTCCAAGGCTTCAACTTTGAGGAGCATATCTTCAGAAAGTTGCTTGGAAGCTTCATCACTCTTAACAGAAAAGGAAGAAGATTCTTCTTGAGAAGATGGTATATCATTAGTAGGACAGTCTTCTATTTGTTTCTCTCCCTCTTCTTCATCATCATCTAAACTGGAGGACTCATCATATTTGGCAGTGTTGTCCTCTTGTAGCCCTGGTAAGCTCTGGTTTAGTGGACTGTACTCTGTGAGGAGGTTATTATATTTTTGAGTAGGGGTACGTCCAATTGCTTCCTCCTTTTCAAGAGAAAGCTCCTTGATTTTACTTTGCTCAAAAATTCCTTTGTTTCCTTCCTCCTCATCCTTTGAGATGAAAATATGTTGATTCCCAATCACATGGAAATTATTACTGATGATCTGAAATGAAGCAGAGCAAAGATCCAATGAATTTTCACTCTCTTCTAGTCTTTGAAAACTTTCATCATCAGTATCATAAATAATCTGCATTGGGTCATTACTTCTTTGAAGGAACTGATCTTCCTCCCATAAATTTGCTAATGATGATCCTGCAAAATTAACTTCTGTTTGGGAAGCATCATCACTTGATAGATCAAAGTTAGGAGAATCATGAATATAAGTAATACTACGAATCAAACATACTGGGTTATCAGCAGGTCATTCTTCATTCTGATCTACAAAAGAACTTTCTAAAACTGTACAACAAAGTTCTCTATGTGAATGGGCAAGAGCGTTTGTTTTGCAGAAAGTTTAAGAGGCTGACTGTTTATAAATAGTCTGATCTATCTCTTTTTCTGTCAAAGGGAAGGATGTTTCTAATTTCCTTTGAACAGGAGTACAACAGTTCTTTTTCTCTTGCGAAGACTAATTTTGAGGCTGAATGTCTTCTTGAGCCTCAGCTATAAGGGATGATGAATCAATATATGAGTTTCCAGGGATATCTTGAGGGATGTTCTTTATTTCTTAGGTCATCTCTTCCTCAACTGATTCATCTATGTTCTTAAAAATTTTCAATAGGAGATTAAACTCATGAATGGATGTTAAAATATCTTCAGGATGCATCTCTTCCAAAGCTTCCTCATTATCTATAATGTGTTGGTTGATGTTTTGTGATGGATCATAATATATTGCCCCCAATGATAATGATGTAGTGTTTTCTTTATAGTTCTCATAGAACACATATTCAAGGTCTCTTAAAGAAAACAAACTACTAGATCTTAAGCATTCATACCAATCCCTAGCTTTTTCTTCTAATGTGAACATGAACATTTTCATTAGGCAATCTTCATGCCATTCAACTTTCAACCTCCATACATGTATATGAAATTTGATGAGATGTAATAGAGGGTCATCAAAATTTTCACCTTGAAAAACAGGCAGGTTGTCATCCCAATTCACCTGGGGCATCTTATGTGGAAACCCAGGGATATGATCTCTACTCATTGGGGCATATCTTCGTTGTATTCTTGGAATCATGTTTGTAAATCAAGAAAGAGGTCACTATGTCTAGTCAATCAGTTCAGGGTCTTCTACCAGTGGAGTCATTTGGTCTTCTGGGAGTTTTAGAGTGTGGAGTCGCCAGGTGGAATATTTTTAGCTCCTATGGAGGTAAAATGTTTAATGGTCCACCACCATATATTTCTTGTAGATCTGCAAGGTTTTCAGGAATTGAATTAGCTCTCAAGGGTGATTTGAAAACAGTTGATAATTTAATCTTAGGAGACTTCCTAAGGATACTTTCTGGGTTATCAACTATCTCTGGTGGATTAGGGTCAGGATAGGCTCTAGTATGAGTATTTCTAGGAGCCACTATGCTGTGTTTTTAGACCCAACTAAACAAGAAAATTTCAACCAGATATGACAATCTTTGAGAGGTTAACTAATCTGTTTACAGAAATTTCAATCCTACAGTCCTCTAACTGAGTTTGACTGATGTTACAATGATGAGGGTTCTTCCAAGAGTTTGTATTTGTTAAGGATTGTGAGCTCACAAGAAGTTCTTAGTCTTTTTCAGTGACGCTTTCCGTCCACCACCATGTTTATTGAATACCAATCTGGAATATTTTGGATTTTTTCTGAGTTTTTTATAGTGATTTGGGAGACTAATGAGTCTATAAAATCTTGGTAAGAAACTATAACTTCAGAAATATCCCCAGCAGAGTCACCAGAAATGTTAGGAATCTGTAATCTTAGCAGATTGGTGAGACTAAAACTGCAGAAGCAACATCGTTTCAACCACTTTGGGATTATAGGATCTAGCCCTCCCGAACTGAGAGGATCTCTAATAAGTGCAAAGATGGATTTGTCTTTGAAGTTTGGGGTTATGATATTAGGCTAGTTATGAAGGCCAAGGGTTTTGTTTGTTTTTTGGATGCATATGTTGATTGTTTGAGGTAAGTCCTAAATGCAGATGGTCGTGCAGAGAAGTTAAAAGTAACAGAGAGTGGTTTCGCCCAAAAGGTAGAAAATTGCAGGTTTTAGTCCATTGGGCTATGGAGTCATAATAGGGTTTAATTGGAACAGCAAGAGGCAAGAGTGGTCCATGGGGAAAGTCATCTATGTCTAAGGATATCTTTGAATATTTGATTTATGGAATGGAATGATTCAATAAGAAGGAGAAATAAACAGATGCAGAAACAAGAGCAGCCCAGGATTTGATAAGTACTTTTAAACTAGTCAGCCTTTGACATGGACTCAAGAAAGACATAAAAGTAAACTAGGATCCGGTAAGTACTTTGAAACTAGCCAGCCTTTGATACACTTTCAATAGAAAACACTTTAAAACAAAGGGAAACTTGAAGGCAACTTTTGGAGTAGAAACTAGCGGGCTGGGCTCACCACAAATCCTCTCCTAGCTCTGATTTACTTGGTCACTTTCAAGACAAACACAAATATAACACAGAATGGCCTAAGATCTAGTAAGTACTTCTAAACTAACCCGACACAACATTCAAGGAAACGTTCGGACATCATGGAGATAAGGCAAGGACAGGTTTTAATATAGGTACCTCGGTTCATCTTCCTTCAAACATATCTCTTTAGAAATAACATTTAAGAGACAATCGTTAAATTTAAGACAAGACGAGGGAACGCCAGCATTCCTATGCTTGAACTGAATTAAATCATTCCTAAATAACACAGTCTAGAAGAAAACATTCAGATAAATATTTTTAGTCAGAGAAGGTCACTGATGTACAGTAGGTCCTAACTCTATGCATGTTGTTCTTTATAAGAGAAAATGGAACACAGTGAAAACAAAAACAAAATGACAAGTTACAATAAGGAAAACATCACCGTCAACATAGACCAGGATCCCATAAATAAGCTTGTATTTATGCTCCAAACCAGTTACAAATTTAAGTCTAGTGCTTTAGTTTAGCAACCATCTATACATCTCAGCCTAACCTATCTATCACCAGCAGAGCTCCAAGGGCCAGTGAATACTATTTACAATCAGAAATTTAAGCTTAAGTGTATATCAAAGTTCTGCAACCAACCCCTCTCTCATCTTCTGCAGTAGTATCTATACAAGAATGAGGAGGTGAGATCTGATAAAAGATATCAATTACAATTAATACAAATTTAATGGTTTCTTGGCCTTTGGGGGCTCGATTAAGAGACTTACATAGGTGTCCTCTATATTAAATGTTTTTACATAAAGATTAAGATCGGTGGGAGCTTTTGTTGACCTTTGAGGCTCTGTGTGGTGTCGAAGTAACTCTGTAGATGTTTGTCATTAATTTCCTTGCAGAATTTCCTCTTTGGCTGCGTTTTGAGACAAATATCTGATCCTGATCAAATAAATTCGGCCTCTGATTGAATACTTTGAGGCACAGGTGGCATCGTGGTAGCTAGAGGGATCAATTTGCCTCAATTGTGGCGGTGGAGGTTTTCTGTCGATCATTTCGATAAAACACTTGAATTTTTCTTTAAACTATGTTTCAAATAAAGTTAGGCTTTTGATAAAAATTCCTTAGCCGTAAAATAACGAATCTGTCTTTAATCTTCTGCTTTGATAAATTTTGGTCTTCGTCACTGATACTCTCTGCTTATTACTGATTCATAGTTTTTTTGGTATGCGAGTGCATAAAGTTATACGGCATCAATGCTTCACGAATCATTGATAAAACGGGATTACAAACCGTGTGATAGTTTTCTTTAGTGTAGATAAAATGCGGGAATATCGTCATCCCTCTTGCATTAATTTCTTCAAAAATGGCGAGAAAATCATTTAAACCCTGCAAAATACAAACAAATATTAAAAAATCCTGCATATATAGGTTTATTGCTGCGGAGGACGTGTGAGGGAAGAATGTTCGTTGGATGGCATCATCCAACGGTCAGGATTGATCATGAGAATTCATAGAGAAGGTAGAAGAAATGTTTAAATCAGAGCCGTCGATTGCGCAGAGATCGACGGTCGAGAGCGGAAACAGGAAGTCAAAGCGGAAAACGTTGACTGGGCGATGAAATATGGACTTTCGATCTGCAGATCAGTTCAACGACGGAGATTTATTGAATGCCGCGCCGTAGCCCGGTTAACTGTCGGGCATCTTCGGTGAGCAATAACCGTCGGATGGGCGGCCCTAGATTGGACGGTGGATGCCAATATCGCGCGGTGTCCATGTCCAAACGTAAACGCATGATGGACGACGGTTTTATGAACAGTGCCCAGGACGCGTGTCAACCGATGAGTGGAATCGCTGGTGATCGGGAAAAAACCGCTCTCGCTCAAAGGCGGTGCGATGAATACCGCATGGTTTTTGGAATGGGTTAGTGGATGGCGGGGACCACCAGGGAGACAGACTCCGCTCTGTCGATCTGTAGATCAGATCGACGGTGGAGATCGGCTGAAATTTTGAACCGGCGGAAAATTAGAAAATAATTACAAACCCAAAGTTTCGAAAATAACCTAAGGTTTTTAATATTTTCAGGGCGAGATATGTATTATGTGGCTAGGCGCCCGTTTGCGGGCTGCGAGGTTACATGGAGGATCATGCGACTAGGGGTTTATGCAGGAAGGGGCTAAGACCCATATATGTCCAACATGTGGGCTTTTATCATTTTTTAATGGTTTTCCAAGGAAATTGAGGGTTCCGATATAGTTTAAAAATGAGTTTTAAACTATGTAAAGAGGATTTTCAAGAAAGGGAGAAAATGAATCATGAAAATAGAGGAGTTTTATGGAGAAAAAGGGGAGCAAATGAGGTTAGCTTTGGAAAAGGGGAAAAGGGGGAAAAGGGTCTTGCAGTAGTATTCTGGCTTGGAAATCAGCAGGATTTGTAAGTGTAAAATGGGAACAATAGTGAAGTTTGGACAAAGGATAGGCATGAGGCCTTCAAGAGTCTTCAAGAGCCAACAATTTTTAGTAATAAAATTTGTTCCTTGAAGGCTCAAAAAGTCTTAGCTGCCTTTTGCTATAACAAATATTATAGGTGGCTAACAGAGAGGTTGTCTATTCATTGGAGGATCAGTAAGAAGGACTCCTGGGAATATTTCTACATCTTTGGTATCAGGCCAACCATCTGCTATCCCTCACAACGCAGGCACCATCCTAAACTGCATTCTTTTCGGAGGAATTTGCTGGGAGGGTTCATTGAGCTCATCAGGAGGGTCTATTTTTGAGTAGAGGGATCAACCTTATAATCATAAATACCATTGGAGGAGGTGATCCAGGTGGATAAATCAGGTACAAGTACAAGTGGCTCAGCAAAGAGGGCTCAAAAATCAAAGTGTTCGAAATATTCTCGAACCAGGTTCATGTTGTAGATCTTGTCTTCCTGATTCCAACGACGCAGATGGCACTCAATTCCAAGTCCGTATGAAGAAGTTATAAGCGGTCAAAGTTCCAGGTTGACTTGGTGACTGGACACCTTTAAAGAGGACACAAATTTGACTTTTTCTGGCCACCGGATTCTGACAAGCTCAGGCTAGATTCCGGGCAAATTTGTGGCCTGTTTAAATTGCCTCCTTCGGACCAAAACTGAATTTTTCAAAAGGCATGATTTGTTTTATTATAACAAAAATATATTAAAAAATGGGCCGGCGGGCCATGACCCCCGCCAGACCCCACACACCCGGCAACCATATTAATATATTTTTTTATATATCGGAGCCGGTGGGAGTCGAACCCACCACCGACGGGTCTGCCGGTCTACCCACGCGGCGGCTCCATATTCCGCCGGACCCCACGGAAGCACCACCATAAAACACACGTATTTGTTACAAACACACACACACACACACACACACACACACACACATATATATAATATGTTATAATGTGTAAACGGAGGTGGTTGGGGGCGGGCTGCCCAATACGGGTCCGCCCCCCCAAAAGCAATATTATATTGGTTTTCAACAAAAAAACAAAAGTATGCCAAGTATGGAGGGGCGGGATTTGACCACCCGACCTCTCTTAACAAATTACTAAGTTTTACCATTGCGCCCAACTGTGGGCTTGGTAAATTCCGCCCAACAATTTTTATTTAAGCCCAGAATTTGCACAGTGCGCCCAAGGCCAAGAGGACGAAGATGGAGCACGATTTTTCTAAGTTTTAATGCTAGTTTGCAGCCAAGCCTGGGCACAGAATCCGAGGAGATGCACGGATTTCCAGATTTAATATTTTTTTTATTGCAGATGCATGTGGAACCATGAGCCAGAAAAGAGGCAGGCAGAGCCTTGATTGAGGCCAATTTTCAAGAGGGCGAAATTTTGACTTTGTCCAAATGGGACAAATTTTATGTCGTTTCAGCACTACTCGACGCCACGAGTCTGATGGCGTGCTCAGTTTCTGCATCTGAGTTTTCGATTTTTCAGCCACTTTTGGAAGTGGGTTATGCCGGTGTCAGATGTTCGCATGTGAGCAGTCGTTTTCATCTTTTTCGACGCTGCAAGATTGATGGTGTTTTCAGATTCAGCCGCAGAGTTGCTCAGCCTTCAGAAAATGGCAGCATGAGGTATATGATGTGGATTCCATGTACTTCTTCATTTATTTCTCTTTGAGATGCATTGTCTTGCATATCTCGGTTGATACATGAGTCATGGGATCTTGCTTTGTGTTGTTATTGATGTACTTTTAGCTATGGATTTGTGTCATGTATGAGTCCCTTTTATGCCACATTGGCGGGATGCTCTTATTTTCTATGTGTATTGTTGAGATCCCTTGTTTGCCAGGATTGGTGGGATACTCTCATTTGCTACATGTCAGCTATGGTCATACTGATAGGAGTCTTTCTTTATGTATGAGAGTTTTGCAGTAGAACATCTCTTAAGGAAGTCAAGACACTCCTGTGTGAGGGTAATTTTTCCTTGTATGTTGTAGGGAAACATATCCATGTACATCTTCTTCTCACAACACATAATGCAGCGGCCTACACCATCTTGACACCGAGGCCCGGAGATGTAGTCCCTCCTAGATGAACTCCGTCATCAAACGACGTGTTTTTATGATTGCTGATCTTGTTCATTTATGTTCCTCTTATTTACAGCTACAATTGTTCATTTCAGTTCTTTAACGTCTTAATTAAATGAAATTCTATTTATCAGCCGAATTAAAAGGTCTTGGTTAAGGGTTTCAAGATTTTACCCTGGATCAAGTGGTATCGGAGCAGGTATTCTTGCTGATTGGATTTCAGGCATGAACATTGAACGTTTGCTAATTTGAGCCATGGAGAATGTGAAGGACATGTATGAAACCATGCTCAGGGTGTCCGAGAAAGTGGACATACTATACGAGGCTTACGAAAAACAAGCAGCAGAGAACGAAGAATTGAAGACCCTCCTACACAAAGAGGAGGACAAACAACAGTTGCAGCTTCAGTTGCAAGCCACAACAGAAGCGTGGGAAGATTGGAAGTGCAACAATGAAATTCTGCATCAGATCATGATGCCTTGAAGGCGTTCCTACATGAAGAGAAGGAGGAAAAACAACAGTTGCAGCTTCAGTTGCAAGCTACGATAGAAGCGTGGGAAGATTGGAAGCGCAACAATGAAATTCTGCAAGCAGAACATGATGCCTTGAAGGCATTCCTACATGAAGAGAAGGAGGAAAAACAATAGTTGCAACTTCAGTTGCAAGCCACGATAGAAGCGTGGGAAGATTGGAAGCGCAACAATGAAATTCTGCAAGCAGAACATGATGCCTTGAAGGCATTCCTACATGAAGAGAAGGAGGAGAAGCAGCAGTTGCAGCTTTAGTTGCAATCCACGACAGAGGCGTGGGAAGATTTGAAACACAACAACGAAACTCTTCAGAGAGATCATGATGCCTTAAAAGCATTCCTACAGAAAGAGAAGGAGGAGATGTAGCAGATGCAGCTTCAGCTACAAGCCGTGTCAGAGGCAGTGACAGAAGTGAACCGCAACGAAGGCTTACAACAGCTTTCTTCATCTGTTTCGCAATCAACACCTAAGGTAAACAGTGTTGATTTTTCTTCAGTTTCTTCACATGATGTTATTTCAGTTAGAAGTGTGGAGATACCCATCACAGGTACCAACATGAGGCTCCTCACCAAAATGGGGTACAGAGGAGGAGGACTTGGCATTCGTGGCCAAGGCATCACCGAACCATTGGAGGTTGTGCAACGATCTCGTTATGCAGGTTTGGGGTACATTGACGAAGGATGTTCGAAGGACATTAAAGGAAAATAGATAATGATGAGCTCTCCAAGGAAGAGGAATGATAGGGACACTTCGCCATCATTCCACGGCAGTGCACGTCGCAGTGAAGGAACCAAGGCGAGCTCCCATCATCATGATCGCACCAGAGACCACCCCAGAAGGTATACTAAGTCTCATTATTCCAGAGTGCATTTTGATTACAAGAATGTCGATACCCATGGTCGTAAAATATGGCATCGTAAAACTTGTTTATTTTGTGGTTTAAATAACCATGTGATTTCTGAGTGCTGGAAGAGGATGGCAGCACAAAGGCGGAAGAGGCATGAAAAGCCTTCTCCTCAACATGAAAGGAAACCAGTTAAGCAGGTTTGGAGGAAAAAGAACTTTTGCACCCATTGCGACCGAAGTGGCCACCAAAGAGCCACATGTTGGAAACTTCATCCAGAGCAGTGCCGTAAAGCTAAAGAGCCCATGCATACACCAGTTGAAAGAGCTGATCGACAAGCAAGTTCACCACAGGGAAATGATCCACTCGTTTTAATAAATGAGAAGTGGTTCTTCTAGATTGTTTTTTTCTAGAGATGTTAAGCTTGTCATGGCCATGCTTGTAAGTCATTTGTCGCATTTTTATTATGAAAGTGATGATGTGTTTCCATCACTCGTTTAAGCGACCATGATATTGTTTTGGCCTTGTTTTATAAGTTGTATGTTAGATCTCTTTCATGTAAAAGTGATGATGTGTTGCCATCACTTCGAGATGCGAAGTTTATGTTTTGGTCATGTTGTATGAGTCGTCTGATGCATTTCTTTCATGTGAAAGTGATGAGGAGTTTTTCCATCACATCGAAATGCGACGATGAGGTCTGGTCTTGTAATTTTTTTGAGGTATGATTTCCATTTTTGTTGTAAACTTGACCACCGAGTGCATGTTATAAACTCGTGGCAAGTATGGAAATATCTGGGTCATTGTTGGCCACATTGAGAATGTAATGTTCGTTGCAGCTTTAGGCAGGTGTTGGCATTCTGATTCCGAAGGACAAAAGTGAAGGAGTCTTTAAGGGATGTGCCTTTTTAGACATTTTCATTTCAGCAGATGCAAGTGTTGGCTTTGCATCTCAATTCCGAAGTACGTGAGGTGAAGGAGTCTTCAAGGGATGTGCCTTTTCAGACATTTGCATTTCCGCAGTTGCAGGTGTTGGCTTTGAATCTTGATTCCAAAGTACGTGAGGTGAAGGAGTCTTCAAGGGATGTTCCTTTTCAGACATTTGCATTTCCGTCGTTGCAGGTGTTGGCTTTCCATCTTGATTCCGAAGTACATGAGGTGAAGGAGTCTTCAAGGGATGTGCCTTTTCAGACATTTGCATTTCCGCAGTTGCAGGTGTTGGCTTTGCATCTTGATTCCGAAGTACGTGAGGTGGAGGAGTCTTCAAGGGATGTGCCCTTTCAGACATTTGCATTTCCGTCGTTGCAGGTGTTGGCTTTGCATCTTGATCCCGAAGTACATGAGGTGAAGGAGTCTTCAAGGGATGTGCCTTTTCAGACATTTGCATTTCCGCAGTTGCAGTTGTTGGCTTTACATCTTGATTCCGAAGTACGTGAGGTGAAGGAGTCTTCAAGGGATGTGCCTTTTCAGACATTTGCATTTCCGTAGTTGCAGGTGTTGGCTTTGCATCTTGATTCCGAAGTATGCCAAGTGAAGGAGTCATGTGGGGATGTGCCTTTCAACGAAATTTGCAGATAGTTGATGATAGGTAAAGCTTGATGCTTTTGGAGGACCAAAATCTCCTCAGTGGGGAGGATTGATCCAGGTGGATAAATCAGGTACAAGTACAAGTGGCTCAGCAAAGAGGGCTCAAAAATCAAAGTGTTTGAAAGATTCTCGAACTAGGTTCATGTTGTAGATCTTGTCTTTCTGATTCCAACGGCGTAGACGACACTCAATTCCGAGTCCGTATGAAGAAGTTATAAGCGGTCAAAGTTCCAGGTTGACTTGGTGACTGGACAACCTTAAAGAGGACACAAATTCGACTTTTTCCGGCCACCGGATTCCGACAAGCTCAGGTCAGATTCCGGGCAAATTTGTGGCCTGTTTAAATTGCCTCCTTTGGACCAAAACCGAATTTTTCAAAAGGCATGATTTGTTTTATTATAACAAAAATATATTAAAAAATGGGCCGACGGGCCATGACCCCCGCCGGACCCCACGCACCCAGCAACCATATTAATATATGTTTTTATATATCAGAGCCAGTGGGAGTCGAACCCACCACCGGCGGGTCTGCCGGTCCGCCCACGCGGCGGCTCCATATTCCGCCGGACCCCACGGAAGCACCACCATAAAACGCATGTAGTTGTTACAAACACATATATCTATAGTATGTTATAACGTGTAAACGGAGGTGGTTGGGGGCGGGCCGCCGAATACGGGTCCACCCCCCCAAAAGCAATATTATATTGGTTTTCAACAAAAAAACGAAAGTATGCCAAGTATGGAGGGGCGGGATTTGACCACCTGACCTCTCTTAACAAATTACTAAGTTTTACCATTGCGCCCAACGGTGGGCTTGGTAAATTCCGCCCAACAATTTTTATTTAAACCCAGAATTTGCACAGTGCGCCCAAGGCCAAGAGGACGAAGATGGAGCATGATTTTTCTGAGTTTTAATGCTAGTTTGCAGCCAAGCTTGGGCACGAAATCCGAGGAGATGCACGGATTTCCAGATTTAATATTTTTTTTATTGTAGATGCATGTGGAACCATGAGCCAGAAAAGAGGCAGGCAGAGCCTTGATTGAGGCCAATTTTCAAGAGGGAAAAATTTTGAATTTGTCCAAATGGGACAAATTTTATGTCATTTCAGCACTACTTGATGCCACGAGTCTGATGGCGTGCTCAGTTTCTGCATCTGAGTTTTCGATTTTTCAGCCACTTTTGGAAGTGGGTTATGTCGGTGTCAGATTTTCGCATGTGAGCAGTCGTTTTCATCTTTTTCGACGCTGCAAGATTGATGGTGTTTTCAGATTCAGCCGTAGAGTTGCTCAGCCTTCAGAAAATGGCAGCATGAGGTATATGATGTGGATTCCATGTACTTCTTCATTTATTTCTCTTTGAGATGCATTATGTCTTGCAGATCCCGGTTGATACATGAGTCATGGGATCTTGCTTTGTGTTGTTATTGATGTACTTTCAGCTATGGATTTGTGTCATGTATGAGTCCCTTTTATGCCACATTGGCGGGATGCTCTTATTTGCTATGTGTATTGTTGAGATCCCTTGTTTGCCAGGATTGGTGGGATACGCTCATTTGCTACATGTCAGCTATGGTCATACTGATAGGAGTCTTTCTTTATGTACGAGAGTTCTGCAGTAGAACATCTCTTAAAGAAGTCAAGCCACTCTTGCGTGAGGGCAATTTTTTTTTGTATGTCATAGGGAAACATATCCATGTACATCTTCTTCTCACAACACATAATGTAGCGGCCTACACCATCTTGACACCGAGGCCCGGAGATGTAGTCCCTCCTGGACGAACTCCGTCATCAAACGACGTGTTTTTATGATTGCTGATCTTGTTCATTTATGTTCCTCTTATTTACAGCTACAATTGTTCATTTCAGTTCTTTAACGTCTTAATTAAATGCAATTCTATTTATCAGTCGAATTAAAAGGTCTTGGTTAAGGGTTTCAAGATTTTACCCTCGATCAGGAGGACATCAGCATTTTAGATCTGTCATAGCCTCATTTCATATCAGATCCAATTTTTAGTGGCACATTAACCCCATGGTTATTTGTCACATTGTATGTTTTTCGGTATTTCTAACAATCCTTCCCGAGTTGGCTATAAAACATGTATTAGAGCCCATATCTTCATTGCTGGGCATTTATTTTGTTTCTATTAGCCATATTTCATGTATGTACCTCTACAGCAGCAACTACAGTGATATAGACTGCGCAGTCACTACTTTCTGGTATTCTATACAGTTGCAACATCTCATGTATCTATTGTTTTGATCATTCGAGGATTGTTCTTATTGCTTGAGTGGTTTTTCCCTCATGAAATTGTGTACATTGTTGCTGATCCATTAATAGAATGATGGATGTATATTGATCCCTCTCATGTCATGATCATATTTTTTGTGTTTACATTATTGTGTTCTTATATGGCTGTATCTCCAATTTTGGGATATTATAAGATATTCCCATTGTTGTAGATTTTCCCTATTTTGGGATATTACAATGGTATCAGAGCATAATCTTGGCTCATCCTGTGCATCCAAGACATTATGCCATTAGGAGGAGAAGATTCTCATAGAAAAGAGAAGTTGTGCAGAAGAAACAAAAGCATGACTCCATTATTTGGAGGAATGAAGGAAGAGAGGATATCCCTGCTTCTTTTCCAAGCTATGAAGAATATCAAAGAATATCTTAAGGATATGAAAGGGGAGGAGTGTAGAAGATTTCAGAGATGGTTTGAAGCAAGCCCTAGCTATTCACATGATGCGTGTGTGCATTCAGCCACACATGCAGATCCATAGTGCAGTCTATTTCCCACATTTACTGCAAGAAGGATGGAGGAAGAAGATGCACCAAGGGAGGAGACCTTGAGTGACTGTCTTAAGGAGTATGAATCTCAATCATGGAGATTCAAGGAGCACTTGGACTTCCAAGGGTTTTTCAATCTCAAGGAGGCAAGATCCAGCAGCCACAAAAGAAGCAAGAGAGGTAGAATCTTCCTATCTCACTTTGATGGATCAGCAGAGTGCACAGCCAAAGCTTGGGTAGAAGAGCTAGATTCCTATTTTTAGCTACACCAATTTTTAGAGAAGGAGGCCATCAGAGTACCAGCGCTGCACCTCAAAGGTATGGCCCATGATTGGTGGTTTAATGATTCTACTTCATTTTTTCATGCAAATGTAAAAACTTATGTTGGGTTCACTAAAGAATTGGTGAGAAGATTTGATAGAAAACATTGTGAACCATCATTTGTTAAAAATGAAAACTCAAACACTTTGCATGAGTTGGAGAGACCTATTAAACCAACTCCACTCCATATTTTTAAGGGGGATTAAAACATGCATGATAGTTTTCCAAGGGCAAGATCCCCACTTTTTGAAGATCCCTCTTCTATTTGTGAAGACATGGAGTTCCCTCCTTCAAGAGATGACCAAGATCAAAGGTCTCTCATTGAGGATGAGGCATTCTCATATATGGAAGAAGAGGAGAAGGATCAACATCAAGGGATGACGAGAATTCACCCTTATCGATTTCGGGAGGTTTCTGCACATAAGGAAGGGACTGCACTGCGCAGTGAAGAGAGGGATACTTTGGCATGAGGGATGTCAAAGTAGAAGGCAACAAAATGAGGAGAGCTTCACATGCCAGATCACCAACGTTGTCTCTTGGGAGGATTGATCCATATTGGGGATCTCAACTCTTGGTAGAGTACTCCAAGGATCTAGGTGCATGTATGATTCTTGATGACCCGGATAGAGATGATGAGTATATGGTGGATGATGTGTTCATCTATTCTTATGGCAGATTCTTCTTGACAGGAGCTTCTAAGCTCAAGGAGAAGCTGCTTCATGCAGCACATGAGGACTTCCTTTCCATGCATTATGATGCATATTTTTCTTTGGCAGAGGAGTTCACTTGGGAGGGCATCTAGCATGACATATTTCAGCATATGGAGAGATGCATAGCCCGGATGGTGATAGAGAGGAGGTCACAGCCACTTTCCTACTCTTTGGAGGTGAGGGAAAATTTCTGGTTGAGCCATCCCAGCTCAAGGTCTCAAGTAGATGATGGAGGACGTACAATTTCACTTTATGTTTTGTACTTCTTTTCTTTATATGAGCAGCATGTTGTACCAAGAAGGATTGTCTCTTATTGCATAGTATATGATGATGTACCTAGAGCCACTTGTGGCATTGAGATTTGCTATTTATTTGGTGGTTTGTGGGGGAAGCCACATGATTCTTGGTGTGCACCATTGGCACCAAATTGTATATTCATGATTCCATCTTATGAGATGACTTTGGTAGCAAACAAGTGGCTGGGAAAACACTTTTTTTACTTTTTTTTGAGGCAAGCATGGGATACACTGCGTTGGTTCCATGTGAGGAACTATGATCCACTTTCTGGTTGTCACATGACAACTTGTTTTTATTGGGTTTTGCTTCCATGTATTGCTAATAATTTTATGTTCATGGGAAGCTTTGTTTGGAGAGTGGGATATGAGTTGGAGATGCCCATTGGGAGTATGATTCTCCCTATTTTACATGTTGTATGTTTCAGGAGAAACAATGGGCACACCATGATTGCCACATCACACCTCTTTCCTTCATATAGGAGGAGCCATTGGGAGAACTTGCTTTCTTGGAGGAGGAACTTCATGGTTGACTTATCTTATGGGGTAGCTTGGGCCAATTTTGGAGGCCATGACATTTCAGCCCAATATCAGCAACCCTCCCATACTTACCATAAATGGAGAGAGAAACTACTTGGATGGGAAAATATAAACTCTCCATTCAGCCCCAACACATTGCATAAACCTAGGGTTGCATATTTCTTTGATCAGCTACATAGAATGGCTCATTTCATTTGGATGATAGCATGGGTGAGAGGGTCACTCATTGGGAATGAAATTTCCCATGTGTATCATCACTCCTACCTTGAAGAGGCCATGGGACAGCAATAAGGTTTCCACTTACACCTTCCACCTTTTCATGATGTGAGCCATTTGGTTATGCATCTTTGGGAGGAGACATTGGAGGGAAAATTTGTTGCAGATTATCTTGAGCAGTGGTGGGGACTATTGATGAGGAGGCCACAAGAGGAGAAGGGGAGGAATTTTTCTCTCCCTATATAGTTACTTGAAGAGAAGCAACATTTTGGACGGGAGGACTATAATGTTCCCAAATTTTGACCTCAAGCTAAAAATAACATTATAATTAGCATTATCTCTAGGTAGATGAATAAAATGGGTAGGGAGGCCCATTAACCTCTTTAGAAGGAAGAATTTTTTAACATTCCTCATGTGAAAAGAGGAAGAATAAGCAGCTGGATTAAGCACCTATAAGTGTGAACATGATTGAATCATATTGATTCAGTCATATTTGACCAAGTCCACATGCACTGTCTAGATACATTGTATCTCCTTGATGGACTGCACAGTTTTAATGGAGGACAACTTGCATGAGCTTGGTAGCACATATGGATGGGACCCATTGTGGAGAGATGCACTTGCTATATATGGAGAGGAGGGCAGCCATTGTGATGCATGCTTTTGATTATCATTTTTATTTGGTATGTTTAGACTTTGCTTCCTCTTGCTGTTTAGCAGGGTTGCAGTGCTGTTTAGCACAAGGGTGTTCTTGGTAGGGAATCCCTACCTCATCCTCAGGGAAGGAGAGGTTCTGTGGGCTACATTTCCTCATTCCGGCATTTTGGCCAAGCTACCTCCTTCAGCTATAGTGTAGTTTCTGTTTAGAACTGGGTTGTGTTGCAGGGTGCAGCAAATGAGGATCTCTTAGAGTCATTTCTCAGCCCGTTTTTCAGTGGAGAGCTTGTCTATTCATTGGAGGATCAGTAAGAAGGACTCCCGGGCATATTTCTACATCTTTGGCATCAGTCCAACCATCTGCTATCACTCACTGCACAGTCACCATCTTGAACTGCGTTATTTTTGGAGGCATTTGCTGGGAGAGTTCATTGAGCTCATTAGGAGGGTCTATTTCTAAGTAGAGAGATCAAACTTCTAATCAGAAATACCATTGGAGGAGGACATCAACATTTCAGATCTTTCATAGCCTCATTTCATATCAGATCCAGTTTGCAGGGGAACATTAACCCCAGGGTTATTTGTCACATTGTATGTTTTTCAATATTTCTAGCAATCCTTCCCAAGTTGGCTAGAAAGCATGTATTAGAGCCCATATCTTCATTGCTGGGCATTTCTTTTATTTCTATCAACCATATTTCATGTATGTACCTCTGCAGCAGCAGTTACACTGATATAGACTGCGCAGTCACAGCTTTTCGGCATTCTATACAGTTGCAGTATCTCATGTACCTATTGTTTTGATGATTGGAGGATTGTTCTTATTGCTTGAGTGGCTTGTCCCTCATGATATTTTGTACATTGTTGCTGATCCATTAATAGAATGATGGCTGTATATTGATCCCTCTCATATTATGATCATATTTGCTGTGTTTACATTATTGTGTTCTTATATGGTTGTATCTCCAATTTTGGGATATTATAAGATATTCCCATTGTTGTAGATTTTCCCTATTTTTGGATATTACAGTGGAAATGATAGATTTTGTATCAAATTTGGGAAAATTCGCACAGTGTAATTTCATTTTTCTATGGTTTCACAACACCAGTTTGGACTATACAACCTGTCTTGAGACAGAGTTTTATTGTGGATGGAATCAAGTATGAGATTAATCTCTCCTCCCTTAAGTCTCAAAGGGAAACAAATGAGAGTGGGAATTGTTAATAACTAGCATGGGATTTTTTCACTGTAGCGGTGATAAGGAGATTTACTCCATGAAGATAGAGGCCCAATTGGAGATAACTTCTCTCAAGCTACATTTTGACATGCTAACAACTCATTTCAATTCCATGATAAAAATAATGAATGAATAGAGTTTGTTAATCCATTAATTAAGTGAGGAGCTAAAAGACTTGTGCTTATACTTGCAAGGCACTCATGTAACAACTTAGGAAGGTCTAGGAGTAGTAATAGCTCCAACATTGTCAACCAATTTAGTATTGTATCCAAAGGTTAGTTTGCCTAATCTAATTAGATAACTTATATGGAAAATTTAGTAATTTGAATGATTGATGTAATAGCTTCTTATAATTTTTTCTCTACAAAATTCTATAAAATTTTGGGATTTTTTTTATAAACTAGACACATATAAATACCCTTGGATATATGAAACAGATCTATAGTTTAGAATACTAGAAAGCTTCAAATTATCTCAAAAAAGATAAACTCAAATTTAAAGATGAGATAGTGAAATTTTGAGATGTTATCTTCTTGTGTATGTGCACACATTATATATATATATATATATATATATATATATATATATATATATAATTTTAATAGAAACATACTCTTTTATAAAATCCATTTAACGCATGCTAATTGCAAATTCAAGTTACATAAAATTATAGAAACGTAAGGATGACCTCTTTACTGAGAGAGAAGTAATAGAGCCAAGGCAATAATGTTCTCCTACCTGATACATTGATTTTGGTCTCGATGTTTACAGAGTCGACATCTTGTTAGATGGGATTTGTTAGATGCCAACGTGATAATAATCTTTCAGTCCAATGTTATATTATATATAGCACCTACTCTCTTGGAATTTTTAAAAAAGAAAGACAGGGTATTAAACGAAACGTGCTGGACTTTGTGATCCAAGATAGCACCTAATCTTTCAGTCCAATGTTATATTATATATAGCACCTACTCTCTTGGAATTTTTAAAAGCTGCAGTGTGTATTAAATTTGTTTTCAAGAAAGACAGGGTATTAAACGAAACGTGCTGGACTTTGTGATCCAAGATGAGACTGTTAAAAATCAAAATCAACTAATGCTGCGTGGTATCCGAAAACACAGAAGTGCAAAGAAAAACGAGATATACATCAAATAGTTGTCTCGTTGCGTGCCGAAAGATTATTAGTAAAGATATCTATTTGGATATCTCAATATCAAATAGTTTTAGGTTGCGTGCGGAAAGAAAACTGAACTTGTAAAGAACAGGTAAGGAAATCTACGTCTCTCATTTCCAGAACTTTGCACCGTTTGACCCAGATATACCTAGTGATTTGGAATAGAGTAGTTGCAAGTTTGATCACCACTCCAATTGATAGATAAGTGGACGGTTTTGTTGTGTTTTAGGATATAATGTATTATAATTTTAATTTAGTATTTTGAAATTTAATACATATAAAAATTAATTGAAATAATGATAATTATGGTTTACTGAGATTTATATGGTTTATTATATTTTAAGAACATAAGAAGTTAATTTGAATTTTTTAATATTTTATTTTTATATTAAAAAATAAGTGAGAGAAGCATTCTCAAATAACTATGGTATTGGTAATTTAAAAGGTTAAGAAAGTTGGTAGTGTAACAAATATTCTGAAAATTAGATTGAATGTGGGTATAACCTAAAAGGAATTGTTTTTCATCTTTGATCTTTTAGGATCACATATGTGATACACTCAAGTTCATCCCATGGAATTTTAGAAATTGACCAACATCAATGTCACTATGAAACTCATGACAATTAGTTCTCATCATGACAATGTTCATTTTCTTTTTAACACTAGTCAAGACAAAAAGATGTTTTTAGTTTTCAAGCTTGGGGTGATCTCTTCTTATAATATCTTAGTTTCCTTTTTCCCTCTAACTTTTTATTGCCCCACAATTTCCCATTAAATTTGAGAGTAATAATATTTCTAATATTATCGGGATTTTGCAAGATGAACTCCTTTTTCCTCAATGGTCCAATCTAACTTCAATAAGAGGATTGGGTAGGGAGTATTTCTTTTAAAGCTTGAGGTTGTAGGTTATTAACTGCTTTTGGATATGTTCAATCTTCCTCCATGACTTTCTCAATATACTACAACATCGATTTTCAGATTCATATAAAATAATCAAAGTGATGAGAGTTTCAAAGAGGTTTTTTTTTTTTTTTAATATATCCCAAATCCAATTATCTAAAAAGTTACAATTGATTTCAATCCCATAGTAAGCTCCCTAATATCCATTTATCACTTTCTCAATGGTATAATTCTAATTGAGCTTATGAACGTCTATTCCTAAATATTTGTATAAAAGAAATTTCTCCAAGGAGTTGTTGTTATAAATGAAAGTAACATAGGTAATATTTTTGGATTTAACTATCATGGAAAATATTTTTATGGAGAAACTTATGAAGGTAACATAGGTAATATTTTTGGATTTAACTATCATGGCTTTAGTTTTAGTTTTGGAAGATTCTAAGTTGCTTGCCAAGATTATAATGGCTTATTGCCAAAAGAACAATATCTTAAGCATAAAGGAGAAGAGTTATGATTGTACTAGTGAGTGTGAGGCCAACACAACCTACAAATTCTAAACACTCTTCTAGCTTATCAATATGCCAAAAAGGGTAACCGATAACGGAAACCTTTGGTTGACTCTTATATTTCCTTTAATTTCTTTGAAGCAACCCTCAGTGGTCCTAAGCATGGAAATAACATTTTGGTATACCCTTTTCATATAAACTCTGAACTCATGGAAATAACATTTTGGTATACCCTTTTCATATCAACTCTCAACTGGAAAGGAATACAGATCTCTTATAGCCTCTTCCATAGCTTTGTTGTATGAACGATATCAAAAACCTTTTTTTAAGTCAACACAATAAAATATATTAATTTATTATTGCAACATCCCTATACAATTATCTTAAAAAGAACAAAACAAAATAATTCATAATTGAAAAATAATAATAAATATTCAATATCAATAAATCAATTAGTCAACTAAATAAATTGACAATATCTTTTTAAATAAAATTAATATAAAATAAAATTAATATTAAAAAAAATTAATATGATTTTAAGCACATGAAACTGTATAATCTAATTTGATAAAATGAAGAATATACTTAAAAACAAATGTATACAGGTTCAATGGCATAAAAGATGTAATCCAACAAGCGCTAATATATGAAAAGCAATTTAAAAAATATTCGTGGGATGGAATCCTTATGAATAAATGTGTCTCCAATTGCAGGATGTAAATAATTTTATTTTATATATATATTAAAAATTATTTGACGATGATGATGATGATGATGATGATGATGACGATGATGATGATGATGATGATGATGATGACAACGACGACAACGACCATTCGCTCGATTGTTCGCTGAGACCAATGTGGACTATGACCTTAAGAGAGGAGAAAAAATCTAAGTTTGATTCTTCAAAATATTGTTTCTATGGTCAAAGAGGAGGGAAATAAGTGCTCCAAGATCGCTATGTTAATGTTATTTTTATAATTTAATTAAATATAATTTTTTTTTTTTTAAACTTTATATAATTATAAATTTTAAGTGAAAATCTATTTACTTTAATTAATTTATTAATTAATTGGAATGATTTTAAAATTGTTAAGATTTATTTTTGGGCAATTATACTATAATACAACAAGTATATATAAATATACAACTTCCAAATAAAATAAAATCAATTTGTTATTGATATCTTTAAAATATGTATGAATTTTTTGTTTGTTAGGTTATGTGAGTTTTGAGATGATTGGTATGTCTAATATGTGGTATGAGCCACAATTTTGGGGCATCTAATTCATTAAAATCACTCAGGGATCACATCTGGTCTGGGCAACACTAGCCCTTAGCATAACTAGTTTTTTACACAAAGAGTCTCGAATCAATGAACTTCATATAACATAGTGCCATAATAAAACACCCAGCCAACATCTGCTTTACACCCTATGAGCATAATATGTATAAATATTTGTTTGCAAAGTATAAATCAAACTAATTTTATATTAATGTCCTTAGAATAAGTATAAATCATTTTCTACAAAGTTCAATGTGATTTTCTTTCAATGTTGTGAGGAAAGATATTTGAGGTGAAAATAAATTATAATATGTCATACGAAAATAAATTTTGGTTCCTATCAAAAACATTTTATCCATTATAGATCAAATTGCAAGGAAGTTTCCTGCAATATAATATATTGTGTTAGTTCAATGTTTCTATATTCTAGATCAAAAACTATTTTTTTTTCAAAAAACTTAATCCCAACTTCCTTTCTGTAAGGTGTTGAGCATGAGTCAATGTTAAAATGTGATAAGCAAAGCCTCATGTCAAACACAATTTGACATTCCAATGCGTCAAGCAAAAATTGGCATTGCAATCTCACGAACATGAGCTGATGTCACAATCTATTGAATATGACCTCATATTGTAATCTAATGAACATATTTCAATGACACATTCGAATAAAACCTTTCACCAACATCACTTTTTGATGCAATCCAACATAACTCAATGTCACATATAATGAACATATCCCACCATCATAATGTGATATACATAACTAAACATTGCATTATGACATACGTAACCCAATGTTGTAATGTGACCAACATAGCCCAATGCTACAATAAGAGGAACACAACTCATCATGATAATGTGACGAACATAACATGTTATCACAATATTATGAATGTATCTTGAAAATGTAATGTGACGAACATAACTTGAAGTCATGATGTGATGAGCAAAACCTAACATTGCAGTGTGATGACCATAATACAACATCAAAATGTGATGGAAAAACATGATGTTGCAATGTAATAACCATAAATTAATCTTACAACGTGGGAATGTAAATTAATGTTGTAAGGTGTTGGATATAACCCAACATCATAATATAAAAAACATAAGTCAATATTGTAATGTCATGATCATATCCTAACATCACAATCAATATGACCCTTCATTAACGTTACATTGTGATGTAGTCTAACCATAGTAAACTATAGTCAACCAAGTTCAAACAACAACCATAGTCCTATATATCAATCATAGCCACCCATGGTCAATAATTCTTCCATAGTTTACTTTGGTCTACACTAGTCAACGATATTCAACTATGGGAAATCGCAGTCCACATGGGCAACATGGTCACAACTATCAACCATTGTCAAACATGGTCAACTATAGCCTTTCATAGGAACCCATAGTTAACCATGGTCAACTATGCTTAAACAATGTCATTAATAGCCTTACATGGTCATAGATGGTGATATATCATCTACATGATCAAACATGTGCAATTGTGATTAAGCATAGTCAACATGACCAATGTGGTAAACCATATTAACAAATAGTAATCTATATGTGGACCACAATAAACTCAAATAGCCATAAGTTGAGCATAATCAACCAAAGTTGACCATACTGAAACAAGGTTAATAAAATTCAACTATGGTCAACCATAGATCACCATGCTCACCTAGTGTTAGCATGGTCAATAGGGTCAACATAGTCAAATGTACTAAACCATGGTAAACCATCGTCAATAATGTCCAACCATAAAAAATTATACTCAACCATTGTTAACTACAATTTTTCATAATAAATTATCCTCAAACATTATCGACTATAATCAATCATAATAAACTATGTTTAACACTTAACCATAACCAATAATAATTAACCTATTCTACTAATACTCCCCACCAATTATCCATCGAAAAATATAACACCATTAAAAGTGATTGACTTACATAAATTAAAGGCATTTAAAATATGGAAAATCATACGAATCAATATATTAACTAACTTCAATTTCAATTTTAGTACTACTATTATAATTCAACCCTACCCGAAAAATTCCATCAGCAATGACGACATACATAGTAAGTCAACCCTAACCAAAAAAGATTCCATCGTCGATGACGTCGTAAACGCTCTTGATGACGTGTGGGTTTGTTTCAAAAGATATCGCATGCACAAAAACTTTCTTCATAGCGTGTTTATGTGTAAATTTGAATGTAAAAAAGAGAGGACAGAGATGAGCGGGCAGTCAGTGAAGATAACCATCCCTTTGAGGGTTGAAAATGAGCGCACCACAAGGTAGGTTTGTGTAGTTGCATTACACTGCATATCCTTCACTTTCCAAGGAGCAATGAGTCATGGTTATGAATAACTAATGTGGAATGAATAAATATCTGTAAAATAAATTTGACCATAGAATTGCCCCACCTCCACCACAAAAGAAATTGTCATTTTAAATCATCCATGCAACAAGACCGAGTCATACATTTTATTTAACAGTGTAACCGTCCACACAACTAAAAAAATGGATCATGGCATGAAAATTAAATTCTTCCAATATGTTGCAGTCGGTTACGCGCAACTTAAATGGTAGGTCATGGAATAAAAATCCACTTCTTCCACTGTGCCGCAATCGCTGTCCATCACTTTGGACTTTTCGTGTCAATTGTTTACCATTATCACTTTGGACATTGGATTCTTTTAATCACTTTTTTAAAATCACTTTTCGGGACAATTTTGTACTATTGAAAATGTGTTCAACTGATGTCACAATAAATATATACAGGTCATCCGATGATTCCACACACTATTCTACACAGATTCCACTTCTACACCACATCTTCTTAAGGTCAATTTTCAACCACAACCGAGTTTTCTCGAAACTGACACACCGAAACTGACAAATATAGTGTGATCGAAACAAGGAACATGCACTTTCTTTTCCATACATGACATATCAATGTAAACAAACCGACACCTCAACAGATGTCATTGCCAACTACCATTTTTGTTTAAATGAATGTTAAATGCTGATAACTATCAAAAGATTGAGAATTTATTTTTTAAATGAATAATGCATGTCAATAACAATTCTAAAGTTGAGAATTTATAATATTAAGACCATCAAAACCATAATCCAACATATTGGCCACCTCTTTCCACAAGATCACATGAGCCTTGCTCTCATAAAAAATGTGTTGGTATTAGTTTCCCTTTGGGAAGGCCATGTTATGATGCTGCATCATATTCCTGGGGTTTGAACCAAAATATCCCTGATTCCAAGACATTTTAAGATATCTCATAGTTGCAAGAACTCCTTGTAATGGTCTTGAGTATGTAAAACACAGGAATTTTGTCAGACCAAAGTGTAGATTTGAAAATCTCTTTCTTTGAAAACCCCTTTCTTGATGATATAAAACGACCTTTTGTTCCAAATATACATCAATTCCATACATTAATAAGAGGTTGTTACAAGTGGCAAGTAGACATTGGATGAAAAGAATTATCAATTGAGATTTGTTTACTCATTAAGAAGTTGGAGAATTCAATGTTGCAGTTTCAAATAATGAAAATATACTTTTGTTAGAACAATGGCAGAATTATATGAAATAAAAAGATTGTTGGATCCCATTCTATGAATGGAGAAAGAAAAAGGAGATCCAAAGTATTAAAAGGAAAAAAAACTTGAAACAAAAGTTGCCAATCCTAGACACCACTGGAAAAGTCTAGATGGTAGCAAGCCTGAATCTAGTCCACATTGTCTCTCTTCAAAGGGATTGTTCTAGAAGAAGAAAAAAAGCAATCTTGAGCCATTCCCTTGGTCCTCAAAGAAGAACAAACACTAAATAATACTAACGGTAGACCACAAACTATTATTGAGTAGATCAAATAAACAAACATTTCCCTGAATGGAATGGAAATACATGTTTTGGTAACAAATTATTATGCCCCAAAAGGCATACAAATGTATTACAGACAAAAATGAATTTTGCAGTTTCTTCATTAAATGATTTCAATTATTCTATTTTTGAAATCAAGGAAGGAGCAAAAGAGATAAACAATATTACTTTAATAATAGACCATAAGATTCAAATAAAAAAATAAAGAAAAGATGGAAGGTTTAGGTATGAAATTTCAAGCCATGGGAAAAATCGTTAAATAAATTGATACATGAACTAAAGCTAGTCAACAAATTAATCCTACTAAGAAAACGGAAAGAAATATCCCTATTTCTTACCTATTCGGCCATCAAGTTCCCCAAAGTACCATTTTTGTTAAAAAATCACATAAATATTTCCCACTTGTTGGGACGCTGAATTTCCCGACTCTTTCTTACCATTTTGAGTATCAAATCCATGCCTTGTCACTCTGAAAACCATCATTGACTAAAGCATGTTTTGTTTTTGTATGCCATCATTATTATCTATTTTTTCTTCTAATTTGACATAAAAGGTAATTGATTTAGCCTATTTTATGAATGAATTGGAAAAAGTTTGTTTCAGGCTGTGTGGCTTGTTGAGATGATGTTATATGACAATGGTCATTTTCCCCAGTTTTTCCTTGCCAAGCATGCAACCAAGGCTCTGTTGTCACCACTAATACACATTGAGCTTATTTTGGATACTATGTTCTCCTATTTTTAGTAATGAAAATTGATTTTAACAAACACCATGTCAGATCCAACTTGACCATTGAAAGGAGAAAATCATGGACAACACAATTGATTTAGTTGAAATAGTTGGGATTCCCAATTGATAAATCATTGTAATTTAGAAAAGTTGTTACAACTATGTTACAACTAAATCTCAACTAGGATAATTTATTATAAGATAGTTATTATATCCTCTCAATTTAGACCAAATAAGAATAGATAGATTCTCGTAAGGATATTGCTTTTCAAAAATAGGCCTATACTCTAAAATTATAAAAGAATATACTCCCTACCCACGAGGCATGCATAGATACGGTAAAAAAGGGAGTACCAACATTGTAATTTATACTACAAATTTTCATTATTGGAGATATCTACCATTCATGGCTCCATATATTTCTCTTGATTAGCTTTCGTATTGTGTAAACTACCATCCCCTATAAAGGAGAAAGGGTCCTTATTCTTAGCAGGGATCGCTAGTTAGAGAAGTATTATAGTTGTGTATTTAATTTCTCTCAATTATGATTCATGCGTAATTTACTATTACTTTTACAAATCTCATTCATGCATTGAGTAGTTGTAAAATCATAAATATTGAAGTTTGCAACAAGAAACAATTAAATTGGCATCCGGAAACAACATTCAGCACCCACGCCTAGTGCATTAAGCACCTACACTAGTGTGCGGCCCACATGGCTTTTTTTTGTGCACATTTATTTTTATTATATCTTAATTTAAATGGAAAATAAACTGTAATATATTCTCAATGTGGACTTGAATGAGTTAATTGAAAGTGGCAAAATCAGTTAACTAGTGGATTTCGAGTTAGAGGTAGTTGGTGAGGCATGCTAAGTAATTCTAGTTGTAACAGAGTTCGAAGTGCAGTGGTGCATTAGTTAATGCAAGTTGTAAATAGTTTAACTCAATTAAGTGAGTTAAACTCAGTTGTGTGATCCAGGTGGATATTGGTGGTCACCCACCTATTCGACTTGGGGCCCCACCATTGTCTCTTTCAGTTTTTTCAGTTTCGGCACAACTTACTATTTTTAGCAGTTTTGCGGGTCCTGAACTTCCGGAGCCGTTTTGAGGCCTTAAATGACGTTTTTTGGGAAAACAAAGAGCAACATTGGTCCAATTTGTAGTCCTCAGATAGATATTTCTAACGAGGTATGGTACGCATCAAACGGAGATCGTATGCCAAAGTTACACCCCTGGGAAGTTGAAACACCAATTTACCCAAACGGAGCCCATAGTTTTGGCGCTTCATCTCCTAGGGTTAGGGTTTTGGCTGTTTAGGATTTTCCATTGTTTCTAAATAATAAATAGGCCCTCAAGCCTCATTGTAATCCGCCCGAGGCTTGTAGCCGCCACATTCTTCTCAGAGAGATAACTCAGCCGCCTAGCTAGTTTTATTTCCATTTCGTTCGTAAGCAAATTTCAGTTCTTTGATATTAATGAAATGAAGTGTTATTTCCGCTGCATCTTTGTATTTATGGTTATATGTTTATTCTATTGCGTTCTTGCATAAATCCGAATCAGTGGTATTAGAGAGGTCTGCTTTTTCTCGATCTTTCTGTGCATGTCCCCAACGAGGTCGGGGTATAAGGAGTTAGGGCTTGATTTGGTGGAACCTTTGCAAGATCAGCCTCGCAAACCCCGACGGATGCCCATGGGGGACGAAAAGAAAGATGAGGGAGCAAGAGATCCTATCAAAATATTGCTCGAGGAGGCCCTCGAAAAACAAAGGAATGAGATGATTGATAACTTTGCCCAGATCCTTCAACGACTGCCCACCGGCGACGCATCTGCATCCAGCAACCACTCTGGAGGTGCGACCCCTTTTGAGGTACAAGTAAATTTTGACATTCCCATATTTGAGGGTCAAATATATGCAAATGCCATAGATAGATGGTTGAATCTATTAGAAGGATATTTCTCGATTCATGACTTTTCTGACAGGGAGAATATTATTTTTGCACTCCTCAAAGCTGCCCCCCATGTCAAGGACTAGTGGGAAACCCACTTTGAGAAAAAGGACGAGACAAAACCCTCTCTGTTCTCGACCGTACCCACTTGGAATTCTTTCTGAGATTCCATCAAGGAACAATACTATCCCGTGGGGAGCTATGAGGACAAGTAGATACAATGGACCACGCTGCAACAACAAAAGGATCAAGATTTGCATGAGCTGACAAATCTGTTCCATACCCTGTGAACCAAGTTGGGTATCAAAGATTTAGAGAAACATCTGGTGCTAAATTATCACAGTTGTCTGCACAGATACATTCAGGAGGCACAGATACATTCATGAGGAAATGGAGTTCCTCGACATCTCCTCGCTTGGTACGACATATCGGTATGTTGCCAAGATTGAGAAGAAATTCAAACAGAAGAAGTGAGACTTTGGATCTGTGAATCAAAAGCAAGGGAAGGGTGCTCCCAAACCGCAGAACAAAGGACGGAGCCAAGACATGGCGACTCAAGACAACCTGTCGAAGCCACAAGCAAAGAACAACACTGCAAAGCCAAAGAAGGACATGGGAAAGTGGTGTGAGTTCCATAAGAGCTCCACTCACAAAACAAGTGAGTGTCAGGCCAAGCAGTTGCTGGTGGCTGAGATGAGGGCTTCTGAGTCAGATGCATGCTATGACTCTGAATCAAAACCTAACAAGGGGAATGACAAAGGGAAACAGATTATTCATGTGGAGCCCAACGCCAATGTTGCCACTACGAAGATCCAGAAGGAGGAACTGGAAGATCTAGAGGAGGAGGAACGTCTCTTCCACTCCCAGATGTGGGTAAAGGGCTCCTCGACACAGTTCATTGTTGACAATGGGAGCCAAAAGAACCTCATTTCAGCAGATGCCGTGAAGCGGTTGGGCTTGTCGACCACATCTCACCAACATCCATACACCATCAGGTGGCTTCACCAAGGATGAGATCTCTGCGTTAGCCAGCAGTGCCGCCTTCCCTATAGCATCAAGCCCTTGATGAATGAGGTATTATGTGACGTTGCTCCTATTGATGTTTCTGATGTATTATTAGGACAACCACACTTGTGTAAGCGTCATGCTGTGTATGAGTCTCGGCCTCGCGCTATTATTGTTACTTTGGGACATAAGTTGTACAGGATGCCAGAGGTACCACCTCCTGCCGTTATCTCTTTGATTACTGTAAAACAATGCCGTAAGATCATTTCCCAAACCAGGAAATTCATTTTCCTGATGATCCACCCCCAGGGCAAGAAGAATACTATGGCCACGACCTCCAAACAGGGCTCCTCTGCATGACAACAACAAATGGATAAGGTTGTGGAGGAATACGGGGACATCTTCACCTCACCCACAGGGGTTCCTTTGCATTGTCAGGTCAAGCACCCGAGATCTGATCCCAGGTGCGCTGCTACCCAATGGACCAATCTATCGGCGCTCTGTTCTGGAGAATGATGAAATCAAGAGGCAGGTTCAGGAGCTGCTGCAGAAAGGTCACATCCGACCAAGTTCATTGCCTTGTGGGAGCCTCATTGTGTTGGTACAGAAGAAGGATGGGACGTGGAGACTCTGTATTGACTATCAGGCGCTAAACAAGATCAATGGCTGGAATAGGTACCCGATCCCATGAATTGGTGACCTTCTAGACCAACTCAAAGGAGCAAAATATTTCAGCAAGATCGACTTGAAGTCTGGGTATCACCAAGTACCAATTGAACCCTCCGATGTGTGGAAGACTACCTTCAAAGCCAAGGAAGGCCTTTTTGAATGGCTGGTCATGCCTTTCGAGTTGGCGAATGCTACCGCCACCTTCATGAGGATGATGGATGACATCTTGCGGCCATTCACCAACTCATTTGTAGTGGTGTACCTGGATGACATTTTGATCTTCAGCTAGACTTGGGAAGAGCACCTTCACCACATCCGACAAGTCCTCCAAACACTGTGGCAACACAAGTTGTGTGCCAATTTGGAGAAGTGCACTTTTGGCATGACCCAGGTTCAATATCTGGGATACATTATTGATGAATGGGGGGTGCATGTGGATCCAACCAAGATTCAAGTCCTTCGGGATTGGCTATCCCCAACCACTATAATATAACTTTGCAGCTTTCCGGGTCTTGCTAATTTCTACCGTAGGTTCGTGTTGGGATTCTCTCATATCACTTGGCCCTTGATTCAAGTCACCAAGGGAGGAGCGAGAGAAAAATTATCTTGGTAAAGATCTTAACAGAAGGCATTCATAGAATTGAAACATCGCCCCTGCTCTGCCCTAGTGCTCACATTACTAGACTTGCAACAACCATTTGAGATCGATACAGATGCCTCTAACTATGCCATTGGGGCAGTTCTTACTCAATAATGACATCTAGTGGAATATAAATGTGAGACACTATCCAACATAGTTCGAAAGTATCCCACTTATCACAAAGAAAAGTATTCCATTGTGCAAGCTTGTCGACAATGGAAGCATTATACTTGGGGAAGAAAGAAATCATCCGTCAAGGTGCAGTTACACATGGTTATTTAGTTCATACAGACACAAGGGAAGTTGCAGAATGATCGCCATAAAAAGTGGTCCACATATCTGCAACAGTTTCATTTGAACATCAAGTACAAGAAGGGTAGCACCAACAATGTTGCAGACTGCCTCAGCCGACCACCGATCGTGGTGCTCACCACCGTTCTCAACTCTTGTGGGAACGAGAATTCTGATTGGCTGCTTCTCTACTAGAGCGACCCAGAATTCAGCCACACTTACAAGGCACTCTTGGGGGGTACAAAAGTTCCAAATTTTCACCTCCAAGATGCACTTTTATGTCACCTGGGACACCTTTGTGTTCCTTCAAGCAAGCGTGCCAAGATGATATGGGAAGCACACTACAGTCGAGTCGCCGGGCATTTCGGGTCAAGAAAATAGTAGCCATCGCGTGCTATTTCTATTGGCTGAACCTTCGAAAGGATGTCGGGAAGCACATCAGATCCTACACTGCTTGTGCCATTGCCAAACCTACCATCAAGAAGCAAGGCCTATATACTCCGCTACCTACCCCTAGTCGACCTTGGGAATCCATCTCCATGGATTACATGTCGCCCACTACTAAGCATGAAAATGACTTGTTTTCGTGGTCGTCGATGTATTCTGAAGATGGCTTTATAGCGGCTTCTGCAAGAAGAATATCACAAATAAGCCACCGCTAAACTCTTCGAACGAAAGTGTGGGTGCACTTGGGATCCCATAGTCTATCATACGTATCAGGATAGTAGGTTCCTCAACATTATTTTGGTTCAGCCTCTCGTCAATGCTAGACACCAAGCTCACCAAGTCTCACAAACTTTTCCATCCCCAAAACGATGGTCAGACAGAGGTCGTCAAATGCACGATCAGGACACATTCCCCGCACATGTATAAATCAAAGCATCCATGCACATGGACGAGAGCCTCCTGGGATGAGAGCCCTCCCTATGTACAACACAGTTATAACCGGGCTCTCCACAACTCAACCAGCCACAGCCCCTTTCATGTGGGCTTGGGATTACAGCCACTATGTCCCATTGACGTAGCCATGCCATTTGCAGCTACTCAGGCCAATTCGGCTCATGTCCAGTCTGAAGTTGACAAAGTAAACAACATCATCGAGTGCATTCAGCACATATGCCAATATGTTCATGACATATTGGACAGAGCCACTGCTAAGTACAAGTGCCATAATCAACACCGCGTGCCAAAGAACTTCCAGTGGGGCGACAAAGTATGGCTACATTTAGAAGGAGTGCCTCACCGAACCCCACTGAAAGCTTCGCCCGCTCCGATAGAGGTCGTACACCATCACCAAGGCCATGTGGAACAATGCCTTCGAGCTCAAAATCATCTACCTCATTCCCTGGTCTGCACCCAGTATTCAATGTGGACCGCCTTCGTCCTTACTTCCCACCTCTACTGGACACCTCTAACATTGCAGAACAACTCACACCAACAGAGTTAAACCCAGACTACATGGAACAGGCCACCATAGATTTTATCATGGACATACATATCAAGAACACTCGCCAACAGAAGATCCAACTGTATCGGGTTGCAAAGCTGGCCAATTCTTGCACCAAGGAAAGTGGTTCAGCAGGGACCAAGTTCAGCAGAAATTTTCTCATCTCATGGAGGACCTTAACGCAATGGGGACCATTGCTTCCTAATGGGGGAGGAATGATCCAGGTGGATATTGGTGGTCACCCACCTATTCCACTTGGGGCCCCACCATTGTCTCTTTTATTTTTTTCGGTTTCGGCACAACTTACTATTTTTAGCAATTTTTCGGGTCCTAAACTTCTGGAGCCGTTTGAGGCCCTAAACGACGTTTTCTGGAAAAACAGAGAGCAACATGAGTCCATGGACTGATGTTTCTCATTCAAAATTTTTATTCCTCAGATAGATCTTTCTAAAGAGGCATGGTACGCGTAAAATGGAGATCATATGCCAAAGTTACATCCCTGGGGAGTTGAAACACCAATTTACGCAAACGGGGCCCATAGTCTTGGCGCTTCATCTCCTAGGGTTAGGGTTTTGGCTGTTTAGGATTTTCCATTGTTTCTAAATAATAAATAGGCCCTTGAGCCTCATTGTAACTCAGTTCAGAGGCCTGTAGCCGCCACATCTCTTCTCAGAGATAGCTACCAGCGCCCTAGCTAGTTTTACTTCCATTTTGTCTGTAAGAAAATTTCAGTTCTTTGATATTAATGAAATGAAGTGTTATTTCTGGTGCATCTTTGTATTTATGGTTATATGTTTATTCTGTTGCGTTCCTGCATAAATCCGGATCATTGTGATAGTTGTAACTGGAGGTACAAGTAGTGATATATCAAGTGAAATAAATATTAATTAACTCAAAATCAATGATCTCACATGCAATTGAGGATTTACTAATATCAGTTGCATGCATGTCAGTTCCAGTGGAGACAGAGTTGAGACTAGGTGAAAGGGAAGTGTAACTATTAGTTGTGATATTAATAGGCTACCCAGGTGTAGTTAAGACACCATAGGATTCCCATGACACTCATCGCAGTTGAGGAAGGCTGAAAATATTTGTGAATTGGGATTACATTCATCAAGAATCGCATGTGCAAGGCAGGCTGTCTGGAGGCAGTAAATTGGTTGAGTATTGGCCCAATTTTATCTGAGATAGTGTGAGAGAATTAGTTGAATACAGGAGGATTCTTGTGAGAAGAATTGTATGTAATTGTTTCATGATTCCTTGTGGAATATACGATATATGATAGAGGGGTTTTGAGCTGTAATATTTCCCTGGGAATATCTAGTGTTTTGGTTTTGATCTATTCTTTCCTTGCTTTATGTGATTGGCGATTGTGTTTATTTTCCACAAAATATTTGTAGAAGCGATTCAGTATTTAACTTTAGTACATTGTTAGATTGAGTGAATCCATGATATACATGCATGTTGTATAATTTATACATGGTATCAGAGCACAGGAAATTGCAGAAGTGAAGCAGGAGCTGAGTTTGTGATTGAAAATAATTTGAAATTTGCAAAGGTACTCTTGGTGTGACAGGCGAATCTGGATCGAAATGGATTTCAATGGCTTGAGATTGGAGTATGCACTTTAGGGCAGCTCTAACTATATTTCTTGGAAATACAGGACGGAGGCATTACTCAAAGACAATGGCTTGAAGGAATTAATTGAAAATGACATTCCCAAACCCAATGTGACAGATGCTACAAATATTGATGCCTGGCAAAATAAGGTTGCAAGGGCAAGGAGGATCCTATTGGAGGGAGTACGAGACCACATTTTCCCAAGCCTCGATGGAAAAGTAACTCCATATGTGATATGGAAGGCTTTGACAAATCTATTTCAAAGCAGCAACGACCATAGGAAATTTTCACTCAAGGATAAACTCAGGAAGATTAAAATGGAAAAGGGTGACACTATTCTAGTATACTTAACAAAGTTTGTACAATGTGAGGATGAGCTTCGGAGTGTAGGAATTACTATGGCTGATGATGATTTCGTGATCTTGGATCTCCTAGGACTTCCTAAGAGTTGGCACAATTATGAAGACTCTATCAATGGACGATAAAAATTGCCAAATTGCGATTGGGAACAACTGTGGTCATATTTTGTGCAGGTGGAGTTCAGATAGAATACCATATATGAATCTTCATCTAAGTAATATGATGAAGAAGATAGCGCTTTGGCTGCCAAGGTGAGGAAAGGAAAAGGAAATAAATCCTATTATAAGACTGGTGAAGGCAAGGAGCCCGACATGTCCAAAGTGAATTGTTTTCACTATCACGAGTATATAAATTTCTCCATAGACTGTCCACAAAAGAATAAGAAAAAAAATCCTGTTAGATCTGCAGCTAGAGAGGCTTTGGCCTTGAAATTTGAGCTTGACTTCTCACATATTGCATGCATGGTGTCAGGTGCAATGAGTTTGATGTGGTACTTGGATAGTGGTGCATATTTCCACATGACAAGAGACAGAGAAATTTCCAACAGCTTGGAGGAGAAGGACCTCCAAATGCATTTCAAAATGGGTGATGACAAAAGGTATAGCACTACCGAGATTGGCACTGTTTCTTTCTAGAGAAATTCTGGTAAACCCTTCTTTTTAAAAGATGTAATGCATGTACTAGGTGTAAAGAAAAAATCAGTTTCAGTTGTAATGTTGGAAGATAAAGGATATGATTTGGTCTTTACTGAAGGTAAATCCTTCCCTTGGAATAAAGCCACAAAAAAAGTCAAGAAGTTTTGGATTCGTGTGAAGAATCTCTATATAATTGATGTAGATGTGATTTCTACAGAGCTTCCAACCATGTGGAAGTGTGAGAAAGCTATGCAATTGACCATTGAGAGGGAGCTGGATTTGCATGCAGGTGAGAATGAACGTTAAGATGTGGAGCAACCACATTTGGAGGATCATGGAGTGGGAGCAACCACTCAAGTAGAGAAATTTTGAGCCGGATGGGCAGAGGGAGTGCATGCAGTTATACCACCAGGTATGAGGTGGGGCGACATGCATAATTAATCCCAAGAAGAAATTTGGGCAGGATTAATTGAGATGGTGTGGGTCTCATAAATCGAACCTGGCTACGAGGAGCCCACAGTATAGCAGTAGCAGAATCAATTGGATTGATGCAGTCAGATGTCGGGAGGATATGAAATAAAAGTGATAGTGTCGGATATTAGAGCGGAGATCAGAGTTGGCAACAAGTGCAGAGTGCATGGATGCAGATCTCAGTAGCGCATATAATCTAGTACACATGTGCAGTAGCTAGCAGTAGTCGAAATACTTTGGTGACAGATGCATTATATTGATTTAGTTGTTTGGAGGCTATTCAGTTTCGGAAGTGTTGCATGCAAAGGTTTCATGTGCAAGAAACACTAGTGAAGTGTTGCATGCAAGGGTTGCATGTCACAGGCATGGAGTTGCATGGCGCATGCATGAGGTTGCATGTCGCATGCATGAGTTGCATGTTGCATGCAAGGACATTATTTTCTTGTTGAGAGGGAGTGTTGAAGTTTTCAATAAGAAACAATGAAATTGGCATCTAGAAACAACATTCAGCACCCACGCCTAGTGCATTAAGAACCTACACTAGGGTAGGGCCCACATGGCTATTTTTTCTGCATGTCTTTTTTTACTATCCCTTAATTTAGATGGACAATAAACTGTAATCTATCCTCAATGTGGACTTGAATGAGTTAATTGCAAGTGGAAAACTCAGTTAGCTAGTGGATTTTGAGTTAGAGGTAGTTGGTGAGGCATGTAGAGTAATTCTAGTTGTAATAGAGTTCAAAATGCATTGGTGCATTAGTTAATGCAAGTTGTAAATAGTTTAACTTAGTTAAGTGAGTTAAACTAAGTTGGGCTAGTTGGAACTGAAGATACAAGTAGTGAGAGATCAAGTGAATTAAATATTAATTAATTCATGATCAGTGATCTTACATGCCACTGAGGATTTACTAATATTAGCTGCATGCATGTCAGTCCCAGTGGAGACCCAATTGAGACTAGGTGAAAGGGAAGTGTAACTATCAGTTGTGATATTAGCAGGCTAACCAGGTGTAGTTAATACACCACATGATTCCCATGACACTCAGCACAGTTGAGGAACACTGAAATTCTTTGTGAATAGGGATTTCATTCATCAGGAATTGCATGAGAAAGGCACGTTGTCTGGAAGCAGTAAATTGGCTGAGTATTGACCCAATTTTATGTGAGACAATGTGAGACAATTAGCTGAATACAGGAGGATTCTTGTGAGAAGAATTATATGTAATTGTTTCATGATTCCTTGGGGAATATACAATATATGATAGAGGGGTTTTGAGAAGTAAGTTTTCCCTAGGAATATCTGGTGTTGTGGTTTTGATCTATTCTTCCCTTGATTTATGTGATTGGTGATTGTGTTTATTTTCCACAAAATATTTCTAGAAGCAATTCAGTATTTAACTTTAGTACATTATTAGATTGGGTGAATCCATTATATACATTCATGTTGTATAATTTCTACAATAACCACTATCATGATGTAAAAAAATAGTTTGATCCCTTCATTAGTTTGATAGTTACTCAATTACTATTACAGTTCCTTGGCTTGTCGATTTCATTGAATGAGTGTTTCAGAAATTGTCTAAGTGTTGAGTGGTTTCTAGGAGTATTGTTTCTTTTGAATAATAGTGATTGTGTAAGAGAGTGTGATTTATTCTGCAACTGTGTGTCTTTTCTTTGTACAAGGGGGGACAAGGTTTTGGGTGTCAAGTGTGATTTGAGTGCTAAGAGTGGAATTACATTGATTGGTTTTGATTTCATTAGTGTTAGTTGCCATCTATTCCTACATATACTTTGCACGATAGCCTTTAAAAAAATAAAACTACCTGGACTGAAAATTTATGTGTTAGTTGGATTGTCTATTATAATTTAAAAGGAAAATTGATCCCCCCAACACCATCCTTTTCCCTAAAGAAAAATATGAGAAAGTATCTTCCTCACAGTCCTCAAAAGAAAATTTCACAATTTCATGGATCAGGTATTGAAGCCCTATTCTCACTAGTTGATAGCTGTTAATTTTGGGCAACTAGGTCCAAACTCCATGTTCCACTGCTCATATGATGATGGTCATATTTTTGTTGGATTCCTCTTTCGGAGAGGTGCACGATTGATTTAAAGACCATCTTGTTTGGATGAGCAGAACATTTATTTTAAATTTATTTTCCACATGTGGAAGGTCGACTAGATTTGTAATGTAGGCTCACATGCCTAATAGATGTGTCACACACCCTCATTGATGGATATAAATTAGAGATACTTGGAGGTCATTTTCTCATCAAATCATCACACATTCTCTCATTGTTATCTGATTGGTTTGATATCCTTTGGAGGCCTTTTTCCTCTCACACGTGTGGAGCGAAGATGCTGTTTTTTGCGGATCTGTTTAGGGATTGTTTCTGCAGCATTGACTGGCATTGATCGTGGTCAACACTTGTTCATTTGACCTCAAAATTCTGCCAAAATTTTAATTTTAGGAATTCATACTGTTGGGCACTAAAATCGCGGAAATCTGACCTGTTTGATTGAAGCCCTAATTTGCAACATTGACTTTCTGTTGTTATCCTACGTTGACTTTTGGTTGACTAACATTGACTTGTGATGAGTTGTCTTTGAGGGTTGTGGGTGTGACATATGGAAGGTTGGCCGATCTAGAAAGACTTTGCTAGTTGAAGTATCCTGTTGACTGTCATAATGCAACAATATCTCATATTTATGATGGACAAAAGGAATTGTAAATCTGATCTATATTTGGCTTGTCTTCTATTGATCAATTATTGTGTTCTATCAGCATTTTACTTTCATGTTTATGTGATTTATATTTTGTATCGGGCCTAATAAATATTGAAGTAAAAGTGAATCAAGCATAGAACACCATGGTTATCCAAATTTAACATGGAATTAGAGCTGAGGTGAAGACAAAGTCCAAGCTTGTGTTAGAAGCAATTACCGAAGGAAGAAATCCTATCAAGGACAAATGGCTTCCTTAACCTACAAGGGTTTCAAGGCTAATGATAAATTTACTGATAATTCTAATTATCATGCATGGAAGATGTCCTTGGATTTGGTGCTAGAAGATCAAGATGTCATGGACTATGTGCAGGGGAAGATTCAAGAGCCTCCATCAAATGCAGCTGTTGCCACAAATTCAAAGTATAGAACAGGGGAAATAAAAGAAAAGATGATTATCTGGGATTCTATTCATAACCACTTGGTTTCTTACATTTCTGAGCTGAACACATCTAAAGAGATGTATGATAAGCTTGTGAGCATGTTCAGGGCTAACAATGCTAATCAAATCCTTTTCTTCAAGAATCAATTGAAGAATATCAAGAAGGGTAGGGATGAATCTATTAAATCCTATTTTATGAGGCTCACTAAAATCAGGAATAACCTCCTAGCTATTGGGGAAGAAATATATGATCAAGAGATGTTTCTTATTGCACTTGGAGGTCTACCCCGTGATTGGCATGTATTCAATACCACTATTCTTAATAATAATGTGATTCCTGATTTTGATGAAATATTGACGATATGCACTCGAGAGGAAACAAGAATGATGGAATATGCCTCTAATGGAAATCGAAGTGACCCTACTGCCTTTATCGCTCATGCAAAGAAGAAGAACCATGGTGGCCCGAGAAATCCAAACCATGGTAGAGTGGGGCCCAAAGGAAGGAAGGCAAGATGTTACACTTGTAACAAGACTGGTCACTATACAAGAGAGTGCCCTAATATAAAATACTCTCCCAGGGATAATGACAACAAAAACTCGAGAGGGAATGGCAGGAAAAACAGTTTCAAAGGAAAAATGAAGGCTCCCTCTGATCGTAGTGGAAATGGGAAACCTTTCAAGAGGTCAAGAAATTCTAGGTACGATGAGTCTAATGTTGTTGATAATAAGAGAAATGGATTTATTATTGTATCTTCCCTGTCTGCTCCATCTCCAACTGACACCCTATATGTCTGGTTGATTGATAGTGGTGCTTAAAGGCACCTCACTGGATATAAAGAAGCCCTCTCTGATTCGGTTCAGAAGGATACTAATATGGAAATTATCCTTGGAGATAATGTCACCTATCCTGTGAAAAGGAAAGGGACTGTGACCCTCCATCTATCTCAAGGTCAAGACCTCCGATTACAATATGTGTTGTACGTAATTTATTTGAAGAAGAACCTTGTGTCCATCTCGGTAATGGAAGACAAAGGGTTAAAGGTGGAATTCGTTGATGGAAAGGTAGGTATCTAGAAGAAGAAATTCCTGGAAGATCTTTCTATTGGTTTTAGAGTTGATACACTCTACCAGGTTGGAGGAAGTCCGCTAGGGGCTATGCCATGTGATACAACTCTTCAAAGAGATTTATGGCACTGAAGTTTTGCACACCTTGATTACAAAGCCCTTCCTGAAGCAAGGAAGGTGGTGACAAGGAAACCTGAATTTAAAAATGAATTCAAAGACTCTTGCAGAGAAGCTAGAATTAAGAGGGAGACCACAACTACGCACACTCTTGAGAAAAATGGTGTTGATGAAAGAAAGAACAAGACTATTGTGGAATTTTCCCACGCCATGCTATTTAACCAAGGTATTCAAAATTTTATATGGGGAAAAGCTATGAACATTGATTTGTATGTTCAAAATAGATGCTTGCATTCCGCTCTGGACTCCAAAACTCACAAAGAAGTATTCTCTGGTAAGAAACCTGATGTTTCTCATTTCAGAGTTTTTGGTTGTCTTGTTTTCTTTCATGTGCCGAAAGAAAAGAGAAGAAAGCTGGATGCTTCTAGAAAGAAAGGAATGTTTGTGGGCTAGAATGAAAGTTTGAAGGCATATAGGATCTATGTGTGTTGAAGAGGTAAATCCCCTCTACGGATAGAGGTGATCCCTACTAGCCCAGATCGGGTCTAGCAACAATCGTATCACGCTAAGGCACAGGTTCCTAATTGCAATAAACCAACTTGCGAAGAAGGCCTACCTCAAGTCCAACGTTTTTGTTCGTAGAGAAGATGGCGCTCTCGTTTCCCTGCTTTAGCAGATCACAATCCTCTTGCTCGCCGCGATCGAACACCTGCACACGCAAGAAACACGACGAACAAAAGTGTAAAACCCGATATATGAAATTATGTATCAGTCAGAGAAGACACAACTCATGATCATAATGAACAATACGAGTGGAACCATAACCAATAGTTGCTTATCATTAATTCATACAAAGGAAAATACAACCAGGCTCTGACGCTGAAGCTTCCTTCGGTGGGTCGTCAGTGGAATACGTCTTAGTAAAGCTTGTCGGGAATGAGGACAAGCCTCTCTCTTCGATCGTCAATCTCCTTGCTATGGATTTGGCACTATGAAGACTATCAAAGCTCTTGCAACATTCTTTAGGCTATGAAGGCTCTTGGAGATTATTGGAGACTCTTGGAGACTCTTGGAGACTAGCTTGCAAAGTGAAATGGCAAGCTTATATAGATGGTGGAAGAGGAGTTGGGATCCCTACAATCATGGGATTGGCCCTATCCTCAAGGAAGCTTCCATGAGAGGTGAAAAACTACTTCCTCTACATGGAAATCCGGAGCCAAACGTCCCAACTCAATTTAGAGACCAGTTCAGGAGTTGGTTGGAGTCAATCTTCCGCCATTTATTTTTTTTAAAACACCCTTTATTAAGCCTGGCGCGAGTGCGACTCTGAGACAGAGCGCCAATTGGCGCGCCCTCTTTGGAGTATTTCCTCCATTGGTGTGGGTATAACATTGGCTAGTCGCGCCAAGGATGAAAAGGCTATTTTTAGGGTTTTTCACAAGGAGATGTCTTCAGGGGAATGAAAGTCCATGTCTAGGGGAATGCCATGAAAGTGTTTTCAGATCATGTCACTGCTCACAGGTCATGGAATAAGCCCTCCAATGTGCGGGACGGGGAATTGCAGGGACGGTGACAAATTGCTGTGTAACAGAGGCCCCCTAAAGCATGAGGCCCGAAAGAGAGAGAGGGATGAAATGCTTTACGAGAACATGTCCAACTGAAAACACTACCGTCGGAAAACCTGCGTAGAGAAATACAACTGATATCTCAAATACATGATATATATGTGGTATGGGCGTAGCCATCCATAACAGAGTATACAATAATCCAGATCCAAGGTATGGTCGCAGCCATCCAATGAGGATCGATAAATAGACTCAGGTATGGTCGTAGCCATCCAATGGATGAGTCATGTAACTAATCATAATAATCCACAAAATCGCAGCCTGGATTTCAACAGACAAAATCTAGGGTCTTGCGCTCCATCTCGACCCGAACAAAGTACAAGTTCAAGAATGTGAATAAGTGAGCTGAAGTCTAACATGCAAGAACATCGCCTGATTACCAGCCAATGATGAAAGCTGTTAACAGACGCGAGAGGTACCACCAATAATGACAATGGCCCTCAAGGTACTATAGGTACAATCTACGACATGTGAATCAGTGAGCTGGCTTCGAACACCCGTAGAATCACTCGATCGGAGGCCAATGATGAAAAACTCACGTCAAATGCGAAGAACCTGCCATTGAGGCATGCAGGCTCCAAGGTACCAAAATGGAGTCTCTAGATCAGCTTCCTGGATAATGAGCTGAAGTCGACAGGAAGTGACCCTGATCAAAGGTGGGCCATAGTGTTTCCCACATCATCGACGTGAGACAGAGGAACATAATGCTTTGTGAATCAGGATCAGATGAGAATCAGAGGAATGTTGAAATTTTGCAGAGTTCAACTTCTCTTGAACATATCGGTGGCACGACAATGGATTTGGCAATATTTGACATCAAAAGATCAGAGGTCATGGTGACGAGGCAAAGAGTAGATGAGATGTCAAAAAGGATTACCCAAACCCATGGAGGAAAATAGATAAGGAGATGAGATGTTCCCAACCCGACACGAATGCAGACAAGTGCCATGTTCAAGAGTGACATACTGCCGACATGACAATGGTGTTGGTTCCATTTTTCCCCATCATTTCTGGCAACTACCTCTTTATTTTTACACAACCTTGAAGAGGATAGCATATGCTTGTAATATAAATCCATCCTTCGGACGAATCCATCCTAGTACATTTAACGAGCCCTAGGAAGGAAAAACTTGAATATCGTCATTACGACTGAACCCAATGTCATCAGGGTTTAACAAGTCTGACAAAGGAAGAACTCGAAATCTTTTCATGTTTAGAGAGTTTGAAAAGACAAAAGAAAAGTAAACTCCAACGGTCCCTTTTCGTAGATAGTTCCTCAAATCCGAAAAGGTAGAAAACTATGTCTGAGGAAACCTCCTAGTCGCGATAGGCTAGGGTATTCCTTTTTCGTAAATAATCTATCCCAGCCCGAAAAAGGGGTAAACGTATACTGGGTAGATGTCGTTTCGTGTCCACTTTAACGAGATCAAAACGACAAGCGACTCGAAAATCTTTTCATATTTAGAGAGTCAGAAAAGAGCTGAAATATGACTCCTCCTGGAGGAACGAGTGGTATAAATGGTAGCAACAGGTTCTGGTAATGGTGGAACTGCTCAGAACAAGTAAAGGTTAAGAGGTTGGCTAACAAGACCACTCATCAAAGCGGTTCCTCAGGAATGGTTAAAACAACCAAGTGAAGGCATATGATCGGCCAATCAAATAGTGACAATGGAGTGAGAAAACGAAGGCTCATCTGACAAGAACAAGCTGATAAAATGGCAATCACAAGAGGTAAAATGGGAAAGGTTTCATTTTTACACAAGCTTGAAACAAAGATAAACTATGCTTGAAACTAGTTTCATTTTTACACAAGCTTGAAATGGAAACAAACTATGCTTGAAAAAGTAAGCATGCCCCCAGCATGGTGACTCAATTCGAGGTACATGCCCCCCAAGCTTCAGTCCATATGGAAGGAAGATGGAGTGAAGGTTCAAATTACGAGATCTAAGAAAGACTCGACTGGGATTTTACGAGAACTAACCAAAGACTCAAATTGAACAGGAACATGTTTCATTGTTTTAACGAGGTTGACACATTAAAAGAACTATCCTCAAGACACCTTGTTTCATGGTTTAAGGAGCTTGGCACAAGACAAGGAACTCTGCTCCGACAACCTTGTTTCATTTTTTAAGGAGATTGACACAAGACAAGGAACTCTGCTCCAACAGACCTTGTTTCATTTTTTAAGGAGCTTGACACAAGGAAGCGAATTATGCTCCAACCAGACCCGGTTTCCTTTTTTAAGGATCTTGACACAGGAAAAGAAACATGCTCCAAAGACCTCATCATAATGAACAAGAAGTCATCGCTTCCAATATTTCCACTCCCGATGGAAGGAAAACATCCTGGAAGTTAGGACCCAATGCCCCCAGCACCTGATGCACAACGACACTATCACTAGGTACAGGCACGGGGTAGGTAGCCACATAGTTGACCTGCGGTGGGGCAGATACAATGGGTGGATAAAAACTAGGAAGGGATGATGGCGGGCCAGTTTCCATATCAGGACCAAAGAACGAAAGTTGATCAATGGTCACGATCCGTCCTTCATGTGGAAAACACATCACACGGAAAATGGAGGAGACAAGTGCTCCCATGGCATAGGTGTAATCGCACCCCAAAAGTATATTGAAATCCAAGGGGCCTGGAACAACCATCACGTCCATATGGATAGTTTTGCCTTCCAAAGTAACACGTAACTTTGGAAGGATCCCTAATGGTTGACTAGTTCTTATTTTAAATGCCAACAGATTCTGCGTAACGGGCGCAAGCGGCGGTGAACCGAAATATTTCCAAGTAGTTGAGGATAGAACACTAACAAATTCCCCTTCGTCTATAATGGTGTTGGGTATAACCATACCAAAGGCATGTACCGTTATCTCGAAAGGCACATAAAACGGAAGGCGGTATCCCGTAAATCGACTCCAATCAAAGGAAGTGACCAAACTACTTGGAGGGGATACCATTGAACCGAGAAGGTCTTCCCCTAATGTTAAAGAAGAAGAAGGAGCATCCTCCACGACCTCCATCTCGACAGTGGGAGGAGAATCCTTCGGGACCTCCATAATGGGAGGCGAAGGAACAACTTCTTGAGGTATAGGGGCAGGAGAATCTTTCTCCAAGTCCGAGTAATCTGGAGAAACAAGAAGAACATGGGGGGTGTTGTACAAGTTAGCCCCTTCATTCAAATTTTTGGCTCCCCGTCCCTCCTGAACCTTTCAAATTCTCCATTGTGGCTTAAGAAGTCCGTTTTGCTTATTGTGGCCTCCCCACTCCCTAAAATGAGCAGAAAATGCCGCAAATTGCATATTCAAAGTCACAAACGCCCGGCCCCTGCCAGTCATGGTCCCCTTTATTTTACCGTCCAATGTGACCAAGGCGCTGGACCTCATGCTAGACCAAAGGGCACTTTCCGCGTAAGATCATCGTGTGCATTCTTCGCCATCCGATCCGATCGTAAATCGACGGTTCACAATATTCCCGCCATGGTAGACCCCGCGCACATTGCCAAAACCGGCCTATAAATTTCACACCACCCTTTGAAGGGCTAGTGGTTTTCCGCAAAACCAAACGATTCCATACGCTGCGCGACAAGTGTCCCTCTGTACATCCTAAAACCGCTTCTATTTCGCGCGTTATTGTTCGGTCGATGAAAGGGCAATGGAATTCATTTACACCGTCCGATCCTGCGCGCTTCATCTGACGGTGATCCTCCTCCTAAGCTGCTCGAGATTTAGTTCAAGCCCATCACGCCTCTGGCCCACCATATATTTCCCGTTGATGTCGTTTTAACCGTTGATCCTGTCGTAAGGTCGTACGGTCAGGATCCATTTTCACCTCGCCGATTGACCAGGTCCTCCACCTTGTCATCCTTTCCGCTTGGTCTTTTGTATGCCTACATCATCGTTTCCACGTGTCAACCGTGTACTTCCTCCGCCATGCGTATATTTTATCCATACGTTGTACTTTAAATTTTATGTTTTAAGCCTCCGCCATGTCCATTTATTGTTGTTCCACTGTATGCCTCACCTCCACCCGGCTCGTCCACCACTGTTCCACTGCGTTTTCGCCACCACCTTGTCATACAGCCACCTCCATTGCATGTCCATCCCTGAGTCTGGTTTCCTTTAATATGTTTGTGGGTTTTGCAGGTGTGCAGCGGTGAAGAATCATCATAATTCTATCACCTCCATTACAGAAGCCAAGAACGCGTGACGGGACCTTGTTTCAGGAGCAAGATCTGCGAAGAAAGATCCGAGGGCCGCCATGACATGACCAATATTAAATGAAGAAAAGGTTAAAGTCTGTCGAACTCTCCAGAGAAATTAAAGATGCAAATGTTACAGATGGAGATATTAATTACCGTGGCAAACAACGTCAATGAAAGATCCGAGAAATGCAGTGCCGGGCATTGAAAGATTTAAATTTTAAATTGGCCTTCGGAAGACAGCCAATACCAGTACATAAAATCATATCCTCCAGGTTTTACTCCAACAGATGTTTCTCTCAGAAGAGTACAGAATGTTGTATATTTTATTCTCCATATCTTACCCCTGAAGAGATTTGTACCTACTGCATTTGTGTTATGAAGCAACCACAGAGTACATACAACTTTCTTGCGCCGTCAGACACTCTAGGCGGGCACTTTCTCACCATTTTGTTTCAATGAAATAGTTAATTGCTTCACCTACCTCTTTTATTAGTTTCTCTCCTCCTTCCTCTATAAAAGGGAAGATGAAAAACATTGTAAGGGTTCCAGACTTTTATCAAAAAATTGTGTTGTGAAAGGCATTTTTTGTATACATTCTGTAAAGCTTTTGTATTGAGGCTCAGAGCCTGTAGGGTCTCAGTGAGGAGGATTTCTATCTGTAAGGAGGATTCTGGTCTTTGATATTTCACAGTATGTAATTTCCTCTTATGTGTTAATACAATATCTCTTTCCATTTCATTTATCTTCCTGTATCATGTTTTGGAATGCGAGTGGCTCACTGGTTTGGTAAGGATTCATCCTAGTCGATGCCCATACTTAAAATCAGTCAAGTGATTTAAATAGGCTCATGCATGATATACTGTTTCATATTCATTTCATCCGCTTTTCAGCTATATTAGTTGCTTTGGGAGGGTGCTTTTAAAATGCCATTGTCATATATGGATTCTTAGAATAATAAGCCCATATATGGTTTTGTTGTGTATCTGGGTATCAGACCAAAGCTAACTAATATCCTTTTATGTTTCTCTCCCCCATGCACTTTCTGATATTTGATCCCTGTGACATATTACTTGAACCGGCCCTCTTTGCAGTAAATTGTCTCTTAACCGTCTGACACTTTTATATTGGAGCTTTGCATTGTGCCTCTGCAAAATTACTTTCCCTGTGACAGTTTCTGTGATTACTGGTCCCATTTTAAATCAATTTCCTTGTTTAACAAGAGATAGTAGGAGAGCCTTCGGATTGGCAACCCAGCTTTATTATATGCCTCCTGCTATGCTAAGATGTCCTAGGCACTGGTCTATGGCAGCTCTAGACTGTCTCTAGGGTAGACAACAATTTTCGCCAACATCTTTATGGCGCCGTTGCCGGGGACGAATTTAAGAATATCAGTTTCCCTGGGCCTCGACAAAATTTATTCACTCTCTAATCAGGTGAGCACAAAGAGTTGAAGAGTTGCGTATCTCTCACCTTGGCGACTCCACTGTTATTCATTTGATAAATATATTGTTAGTCCTGGCTCCTTGCAAGCCACATTTAAGGTCATATACGTCCAAATAGAAGATACCCTCTGTGTCTGACCCAGAGAAGATTATACATAGAAGAAGTTGGAAAGAGAGGAAATCAGCCCGTGCTGAAATCCTTGAGTTTTTCGAAGAAGATTGTCCATCTTCCTCTTCTCAAGAAATTCCAGTAGGAAATCCCGATTCCACTTAGGAAAATCCTGAATACTACTCATATAGCCCACCCAGCGGAAGTGAAAGAACCAAAGAGAACTTTTTCCCAACCCCTGAGGCTAAAGAAGTTAAAGAAGTTACATAAGTAGCCCCTGTTAACCGTGAATTGTTCCCATCTACGCCTCAGGCTGCTGTACAGTATACTCCCATTGTTATTCATACTCCACTTCCTCCTACTCCTCTTCCTTCATTTGTACATCAGATTGTTGCACAACCCCCACCTCCTCCAATGGCTAATGTTCCTGCCTTTTTGTTGAATAAATATGCTCCCCTGGCATTACCTCAAGTGCTGAATGATATGCCACAAGATTATTTAAAAATATTGCCCAGATTCACTGTAGAAAATGAGATTGATTCTTAGAAGCATCTTAAGACTTTCTGCTCTTTTGCAGAGAACTTTAATGTTGAACATCTAGACGTAGTCTTAAGACTATTTGTGCAATCTCTGGACGATGAAGCCAGAAAATGGTTCAAGACATTAGGTAACCGTTCCATAACTACTTGGGATAATATGTAAAATAATTTTCTCAGAAAATGGGGAGAAAAGAAAGATCATGGACAGTGTCTTACTGAGTTCAATACACTCAAGAAGAAACACAATGAAGGGGTGTCAGAATTTATTAAGAGATTCAATAAGTTATATCTGAACCTCCCTGCAGATATGAAGCCTCATCAGAATGCTGCCAAAGTTGTTTTCATAGCAGCCTTTGACTCAGATTTTGGTTTCTCTCTCAGGGAAAGAAATCCTGCCACCCTAGATGATGCTCAGTCAGATGCTCTTGAATTAGAAGCAAACTTTTCTTCTACTGGAAAATTAAAAGGAAGATCTGAACAAGATACCAGAAGAAGAGGAAAAGAGGAAGTGTCTGCTTCCAACCAGGACAGAGATTCAGATAAAATGGAGGAAATAAGTAAGATGATAAAAACAATGGTCAAGCTAGAACTGGAGGCCAAGAACACGTCCCCCAAGAATTTTTATAATGCTCGAAACAAAGGTTATAATCCTCAGTACAGAAAGCCACCCCTGCAAATATTGCCAAGGGAAGCTAAGGAACAACAGGATCAGGTACCACACCCATTGTACCTGGAAGGCCCAGTAGATGACTCCACTGATGACGCTACCTATGAGCTGCAAGATGCAAATCTTTCCCTTTCAAACAGTGATGAAATAGAATTCCCATTGCAAGAAGAGGAAGAAGAGATGAGAGACACAGAAGATGCAGAAATTGATCACTACTACAAACAGTTTAATGATTTCATGCAAGCACATTTTAACAAAAGATATGATCTCAAATATTCCAGAAAGAGGACCCGGACCCAAGGTGAAGAAGAAGAGCCTCCCAAGAAGGAAACACCAGCTCAGAAGGAGCCAGCAAAGAAAGTCACAGACAAAGGTAAGAGTTCTCTGAACAAACCATTGCAGTCCAATGACCAAATTCCTTCTTGTTCAAAAATTGTTACTCCTCCTAATGCTGAGTCTGAATCAAAAGAAGTTAAACCTTCAGCCGAAAATAAAGAGTCGAAAGAGGTTATAATAGAAAATCTCACACCTTCTTTTAATTTGCAGAAAGAACTTGAGAAAGTCAAAATCCCAGTCCCTTTGACTGAACTGTTAAAACAACCTACATATCAATCTCAAGTTACTTCTTTTATGTTCCCTCCTGAAGCAACAATAATCCCAGACAGTCTAAATATTCAAGAAGAAAGACCCATGGTAGTCTTTGGCCCACATGTCGAGGAGATAGACCCCTCTACCCCTCCTTTCTATGTGTCTCTAGTTATTCATGACCTGTTGTTACACAATTGTATGTTAGATTCTGGGGCTTCCCATAATCTTATGCCTTTGTCAGTCATGGAACAACTAGGTTTACAAATCACACGTCCATATAAAGACCTATATTCATTTTATTCCAAAAGAGTTAAATTCTTGGGGATGATTAAAGATTTAGTGGTCAATTTGGCCCAAATTCCAGCAAAAAGTGTGGTAATGGACATTGTGGTAGCTGATATCCCAGCCCGCTTTGGCATGCTGTTGTCAAGGTCCTGGGGTACAAAAATAGGTGGGTCACTCAAAATGGATTTAAGATATGCCACTATCCCTGTTTTCGGTGGCCAGGAGAGGAGGTTATACAGAGAAAATAGATTTGTCAAGATGGTGACTAAGGCTGACAGCTCAGAAAATGCACCAGTCTACAACAAGGAAGGAGATTTTTCATTCTTTATGCTTGAAGAAGATCAAAACTATGCTCATGAACCTTCCTTCTGTCAAATCAAAACTGACTAGCCTTTAGAAGACTGCGAAGCGGGAGTATGGACTTTGCATTTTGATGGAGCAAATTCAAGAGAAGGAAATGGAGCTGGAGTATTATTAATATCCCTTACAGGAAAATGGGTGCCACTGTCCTTTAAACTGGAATATGAAACTACTAATAATGTAGCTGAATATGAGCAACTGTTGTTAGGATTGCAAACAGCCAGGAGCTTGGGCATACAGTGTTTAAAGGTCCTGGGAGACTCGGAGTTAGTGGTCAGACATATCATAAATCAATGTCAAACCAAACATCCACGACTGAGAGCTTATAGAAATGAAGTGTGGGACATGGTGGAGAATTTCTTCTCAGCATTCAATATCCAGTTCATGCCCCGGGAACAGAATAGAATGGCAGATTCTCTTGCTGTGGCTGCTAGTACATTTCGTCCACCTCAGAACCCTCTCTTGAGGTATGAAATTGAGGTACGTTATAGACCATCTATCCCAGATAATATTAAGCACTGGCAGGTATTTGAAGATGATGAACAGATGAAGAAATTCCTGCAGACAGTGGGAGAATTCTCTAATTTGGAGATTGATGATCATGAAGAAGATGAGGCTGAGAATGTCTCGGGAAATAAGTGGGAAGAGAAAATGGCAGGAAATAAAGTGCTGCAGCTGAAAGGGAATGTGATTCCTAGAGGGATGGTGCCTCTAGAAAGATTATTCGACAAGAATGATGTTCCATTGCAGCATAATAAAGTAGTAGAAGAAAATCAGGTAGAAGATCTGAATCTGGGTACTAATGTCGAACCTAAAATTGTAAAAATATCTAAGAAGGTCCCAGAGGAGTATAAAGAAAGATACCTGAAATTATTTCAATCTTATAAAGATGTATTCGCATGGTCCTATCAGGACCTTAAAACTTTTTGTATTTGTATACTGCAGCATAAAATTCCTCTTAGGGAAGATGCAAAACCTTACAAGCAGATGCTCAGACAGATAAATCCTCTGCTGCTTCCCTCCATTGAAAAAGAAATCAAGAAGCTGTTGAAGGCCAAAATAATTGTACCATTAAGGTACTCAGAATGGGTTGCAAAATTGGTCCCTGTTCGAAATAAAAATGGAGAAATAAGGCTATGTGTGGATTTCAGGAATTTAAACAGAGCATCATTAAAAGATAATTATCCACTGCCTAAGATGGACCACATCCTGCAGAAAGTGGTGGGAGCCTCTAGAATGTCAATGATGGATGGTTTTTCTGGTTATAATCAGGTAGCTATGTTTCCAGAAGATCAAAAGAAAACTACTTTCACCACACCATGGGGAACATTTATGTACGCCAAGATGCCCTTTGGGTTAATTAACGCAGGAGCTACTTTTCAGAGGGCTATGGATATTGCTTTTGTTGGCGAGCAGGATAAATTTCTGGTGGCGTACCTTGATGATATAATAGTGTTTTCAAAAGATGATGTTTAACACATTGAGCATTTACAAATAACTTTTGAAAAATGCAGAAGGTATGGTCTTTCCCTCAATCCAAAAAAGTCTTTATTTGCTTTAGAGGAAGGAAAACTTTTGGGGCATATTGTAACTAAGGATGGGGTAAAGATAGATCCCAAAAGAGTAGAGGTTATAAATGGTATTCCTCTCCCTAGGAATAAAAAGGAAGTGCAAGTATTTTTAGGCCATATCAATTTTCTGAGAAGGTTCATTCCTAACTATGCTGAGATAGTTAGGCACTTAACTGATATGCTGTAAAAGAACAATGAAGTAGAATGGTCTCATGAATCTAGAGAAGCATTCTCCAGAATAAAACAGGCATTTGCTGAAGCTCCTGTTCTGGCTGGACCTGATTATGCAAAACCATTTATGATCTTTTCATTTGCCTCACCCCATACAGTAGCTGGAGTTTTGTTGCAGAAAAATGAAGATGGATATGAGCAGCCGATTGCCTTTTTCAGCCAAGTGCTTCATGATGCAGAATTGAAATATGATATATTGGAAAAGCAGGCATATGCCCTGGTAAAATCCCTCAAAGCCTTCAGAATGTATGTTTTGCAGTCCCATATTACTGCATATGTCCCCACTGCAGATGTAAAGGACATTCTCATTCAGGGAGACAGTGAGAGGAAAAGAGGGAGATGGATTGCAAAGATATAGGAATATGATTTGGACATAAAGCCTACTAAGCTGATTAAAGGAAAAGGGCTAGCAAAGATCTTATCAGAATCAAATTACCAAGCTTTAGGCATAAATTTGTCCATTGTAGCAAATGAAGATCCGGAAAAAGAAGAAGAACAACAAGGACTTGAGATGGCTACTCAGAAGGTTCATATAAAATATCTCACCAGCCCATGGTACAAAGCAATAGTTGAATATCTTTTGATGCTCAGCTGTCCACTCAGCTGTGATAAAGCAAAATACAGGGCTGTGAGATTAAAATCACAAAAGTACACAGTTGCTAATGGCCAATTATATTGGAGAGATCCTTCAGGCATACTACTACTATGCCTCACAGAAGATGAAGTGGAAAAAATAATGATGGAATTTCATGAAGGAATTTGTGGAGGCCATTATAACTCGAGAGCCACAGCTCATAAAATCTTGAAGGCTGGTTTCTACTGGCCAAAATTATTTAGGGATGTTTTTACATGGGCCAGAGCATGTGATAAGTGTCAGAAGTTTGCTGAAAAGAAAAAATTAGTAGCTTTGCCCCTGATTCCTGTTCATGTGAATGAGCCATTTCAACAATGGGGATTATATTTTATTGGAGAAATACATCCCCCATCAAGTGGGCAACATAAATGGATATTAACAGCCACAGATTACTTTACAAAATGGGTGGAGGCCATACCTGCAAGGAATGCTACTGACACTGTCATCATCAAGTTCATGGAGGAAAACATCATTTCCAGGTTTGGCTGCCCTGCTAAAATAGTGACTGACAATGCACAAGCCTTCAAATCTGCAAAGTTTGTGAATTTCTGTCAACAATACAATATTGCACTCAAGAACTCCACAACTTACTATCCTCAGGGAAATGGTTTGGCAGAGTCTTCCAACAAAACCCTAGTGCAGGCCTTGAAGAAAACAATCAATGAAAATCAGAAAAATTGGGATTCCCAATTGAAATTTGCTCTATGGGAAAATAGAATAACCAGCAAGAGAGTAACTAGAAAATCTCCATATGAGCTGGTGTATGGGCGAGCAGCAGTGTTTCCTGTGCAGCTGGCCTTACCAGTGGCACGTTTCATACAGGAAAGTCAGGAAAAACTGGATGGCATGGTTAGAAGAATCAATCAATTGGTGGAATTAGAGGAAACACGAGACCAGGTGAACCGGAGATTAGCTGAATATCAGGTAAAAATGAAACATATATTTGACCAGCATGCAAAAGACAGAAAATTGCAAGTTGGAGATTTGGTGCTCAGATGGGATATCCGGAGGGCTGAAAAGGGAAAGCACGACAAATTCGATCCCCTCTGGTTTGGTCCATTTAAAATTGTGGAACAGGGAGGTAATAACACCTTTATATTGGAGAATTTACAGGGCAACGTACTGGATGCCCCTATAAACAGCCAATTCCTAAGGCTCTATTTCCAGTTCTAATTCAGGTAGAGCAAGCCTAACTGTACCATACTGTATATTAGTTTTTGTTGCAATTTTGTTTAAACAGGGTGAGCGTGTTGACGATTCATAAAGAGAAAAGTAAGAGGGGCTGAAGAATGTAGTCTACACAGAAATATGATCAAAAGTTCTGCAAGTTCTCGACATGTCCACAGAGGAACATGCTGTCCCCAGATGGAGCCGATGTTGTACAAGTTAGCCCCTTCATTCAAATTTCTGGCTCCCCGTCCCTCCTGAACCTTTCAAATTCTCCATTGTGGCTTAAGAAGTCCGTTTTTGCTTATCGTGGCCTCCCCGCTCCCTAAAATGAGCAGAAAATGCCGCAAATTGCATATTCAAAGTCACAAATGCCCGGCCCCTGCCAGTCATGGTCCCCTTTATTTTATCGTCCAATGTGACCAAGGCACTGGACCTCATGCTAGACCAAAGGGCACTTTCCACGTAAGATCATCGGGTGCATTCTCTGCCATCTGATCCGATTGTAAATCAACGGTTCACAATACTCCTGCCATGGTAGACCCCGCGCACATTGCCAAAACCGGCCTGTAAATTCCGCACCACCCTTTGAAGGGCTGGCGGTTTTCCGCAAAACCCAACGATTCCATACGCTGCGCGACAAGTGTCCCTCTGTACGTCCTAAAACCGCTTCTATTTCGCGCGTTATTGTTCGGTCGATGAACGGGCAGCGGAATTCATTTACACCGTCCGATCCTGCGCGCTTCATCTGACAGTGATCCTCCTCCTAAGCTGCCCGAGATTTAGTTCAAGCCCATCGCACCCTTGGCCCACCATATATTGCCCATTGATGTTGTTTTAACCGTTGATCCTGTCGTAAGGTCGGACGGTCAGGATCCATTTTCACCTCGCCGATTGACCAGGTCCTCCGCCTTGTCATCCTTTCCGCTTGGTCTTTTGTACGCCTACGTCATCGTTTCCACGTGTCCACCGTGTACTTCCTCTACCATGCATATATTTTATCCATACGTTGTACTTTAATTTTTATGTTTTAAGCCTCCGCCACGTCCATTTATCGTTGTTCCACCGTATGCCTCACCTCCGCCCGGCTCGTCCACCACTGTTCCACTGCGTTTTCACCACCACCTTGTCATACGGCCACCTCCATTGCATGTCCATCCCTGAGTCTGGTTTCCTTTAATATGTTTGTGGGTTTTTCAGGTGTGCAGCGGTGAAGAATCATCATAATTATATCGCCTCCATTACAGAAGCCAAGAACGCGTGACGTGACCTTGTTTCAGGAGCAAGATCTGCAAAGAAAGATCCGGGGGCCGCCATGACATGACCAATATTAAATGAAGCAAAGGTTAAAGTCTGTCGAACTCTCCAGAGAAATTCAAGATGCAAATGTTACAAATGGAGATATTAATTACTGTGGAAAACAACGTCAATGAAAGATCCGAGAAATGCAGTGTCGGGCATTGAAAGATTTAAATTTTAAATTGGCCTTCAGAAGACAGCCAGTACCAGTACATAAAATCATATCCTCCAGGTTTTACTCCAACAGATGCTTCTCTCAGAAGAGTACAGAATGTTGTATATTTTATTCTCCATATCTTACCCCTGAAGAGATTTGCACCTACTGCATTTATGTTATGGAGCAACCACAAAGTACATACAGCTTTCTTGCGCCGTTAGACACTTTAGGCGGGCACTTTCTCACCATTTATTTTCAATTAAATAGTTAATTGCTTCACCTACCTCTTTTATTAGTTTCTCTCCTCCTTCCTCTATAAAAGGGAAGATGAAAAACATTGTAAGGGTTCCAGACTTTTATCAGAAAATTGTGCTGTGAAAGGTATTTTTTGTATACATTCTATAAAGCTTTTGTATTGAGCCTCAGAGCCCGTAAGGTCTCATTGAGGAGGAGTTCTATCTGTAAGGAGGATTATGGTCTTTGATATTTCACAGTGTGTAATTTCCTCTTATGTGTTAATACAATATCTCTTTCCATTTCATTTATCTTCCTGTATCATGTTTTGGAATGCGAGTGGCTCACTGGTTTGGTAAGGATTCATCCTAGTCGATGCCCATACTTAAAATCAGTCAAGCGCTTTAAATAGGCTCATGCATGATATACTATTTCATATTCATTTCATCCGCTTTTCAGCTATATTATTTGCTTTGGGAGGGTGCTTTTAAAACACCATTGTCATATATGGATTATTAGAATAATAAGCCCATATATGGTTCTGTTGTGTATCTAGGTATCAGACCAAAGCTAACTAATATCCTTTTACGTTTCTCTCCCCCATGCACTTTCTGATATTTGATCCCTGTGACATATTACTTGAACCGGCCCTCTTTGCAGTAAATTGTCTCTTAACCATCTGACACTTTTATATTGGAGCTTTGCATTGTGCCTCTGCAACATTACTTTCCCTGTGATAGTTTCTGTGATTGCTGGTCCCATTTTAAATCAATTTCCTTGTTTAACAAGAGATAGTAGGAGAGCCTTCGGATTGACAACCCAGCTTTATTATATGCCTCCTGCTATGCTAAGATGTCCTAGGAACTGGTCTATGGCAGCTCTAGACTGTCTCTAGGGTAGACAACAATTGTCGCCAATAGGGGGTGTGAGATCCACTCTCAACGGAAAAGACCTGGTGCATTGCAGACGGGGCCAGTTCAACCAATCCGACGACCAATGGTTGGTCAGGGATGGATTCTTGAATTTGAATTTCTGAGGGAGCGAGATCTACCAAGGATGACTCTTGACCAATCGTAGGATCAGTTGGTGGAGGACTTAAAGAAAGCTGCTTGTAATCAGCTAGAATGCACGACGCAAAAATAGCCGAGTTGTCCAAAACTTGCTTGGCTTCATCCATATACGGACAAAGGTGAATGGCATGGTGCCCTTCACACAACTTACAGGGATTGGTAATCTTACCCTGCTTCTTAGGAGCCTTACCAGCACCAGTTGAAGACGTGCCCCCAACCTGACTCCCAGAAGCCAAAGGCAACGGTGGGCGACCATCGAACCACACTTCGAGCACCTTGGCAATGCTAGGGAATTCTCGAAGAAGATGGTATCCCGTGCACAACATGCAATGGAACTTGAATTTCCGTTGAGGGTTGGGAAGTTTATCAAGAGGAGGTGTTTCAGAAGCAGTAGTGGTAGCTTTAGCCTCTCTCTTGTCTGACTTCTTCTTCTTTGTCTTCTTCTTCTTCTTCTTAGCCACCTGGTTACTCGAATCCAGACTTTCACCAGGTGAAGTAGAAGAGGAGGATGTAGAAACAGGCAAAGAAGGGGAGAGGTCCACCTTGGAATCAACATGATGTTGTTCAGGCGGAGGAACTGATTGAACAGTAGCCGAGACATTTGGGACCACAGAGGTTGAAAGCAACCAAACAGGAAACCCAACAGTTAACCCATGGAGGGACAACGTTGCCATATAAGGAGCGCCAACATTTCCAAAAGGAGGAAAATGACCAGGATTCCCATCAGAGGGGATTCCTTGATTGGTGAACTCCGAAAAAGTTTCCATCAGAAACGATCTTCAGAACAAAAACCTAAGGAAACTAACTTTAACCAGGAATATTTCGTGGGCAATTAATTTTTAAAACATTGAAACAAAACTCTGATGTTTCATCTTTTAAGAGTCGAGAAACAGGCAAAAGGTGACTCTATCACTTTCAGATTGGAAACAAGCGTGAAAGGACAAGCACTTGATGATCTTTTCAAATTTATGGAGTTAGTCAAGATCAAACTGACTGCTCAGGAATTCTAGGCAAAGGGTGTACCAAATAACCGTGAACTGCAATATACACCTTGGTTTCAAAATGAAAGAGAAATCAACCAAGGACTTAACGTACGTGCAGGCAATCTCCCCAAATGTTGTGTCTGGTGTATCATGGGTATAAGGCAGCAGACTCGGCTTCCTACGGATAAAGGATAGAGACCTAGTGGTGTCTCCCTTTATATACAACGGTACGGGGAGCACAAGTCCGTACTAGTGCTTTCTAAAGCCAAAAGGTGAACGACAGCTACTAGGTTTAAAGACGTCGGAACATGTCTCTAGCCTAGACCTCTAAATATTTCGTTAATTTTTCAATGCTGCCTTAGTGTAGATTGAATAAATTTTTAATGTCTATCTTCAATTATGTTTCAGTTTTCAGATCCTAGCGAGTGTTATGTCTCAAAATCTCCCGTATGCAGCTATATGATAAAAGAAATCTTTCAATTCGATGAATGCTATCTAGTTAAGGGAAAAGCTTCAAACAATGATGAAACAAACAACAACTCTGTAAACGAAATTTTTCCAAACTAGATGACTTTCACTATCCAAAAGTAATTTCAAACATTCAACGATGTGAATAATGCAATGTAATCTATGCAAAATCCTCTTTTTCAAAACTATGCAATTGTAATCTATGCACAATTTCCCTTTTTCTTTTCAAATGATAAGAATGCACTCAATGCATTTTTCGATGAAATGAGAATCTACTTAATGCATGCTTTTAATAAAAGAGAATGCACTCAAAGCGAATTTTAGTTTTCAATCATTAAACAATGTGATCTAAGTTCAATGATAAATCTCAAAAATACTTTTCAATGCAATGTGATCTAATGCATTTTAACGAAAAGCAAACTATGAGACGAAAACTAAAAGAACGCAAATCTCCTTAATGAAGGATGAATGCAAAAGAGATGTAAACAAACACTAAGAATGCAATCGTTGTTTCAAAACACTTTGTAACAAAATTCCTCAAAAGGTGACAAAACACAAAGAGGACTTCCAAAGCATGAGATCAAAACAAGGCATTCATTCCCTTTTACATCAAACAATCATGGAGAGAAGACATTTCAAACAATGAGCAATGTAATCTATGCTCATACAGTGAAAAGACTAGAAGGGAAAGAGACACTGGTGAAGGATTTAGGGAAAAAATCTCAATTTTCACACACCCTGAAATTGGCACGACTTTGTCATTGACAACTAGCGCCAACTGGCGCGAATTGCTCACTGAAAACTAGCGCCAATGGAAAATTGGCACGGCTTGCTAGCTGAAAACAAGCGCCAACGCCTAAAAATGAAAAAACAAAGAATTTCTCCCAACCAAGACCAGAATCACCACTTCAAGTAGAATCTCCAAGACCTAAATGAACCATGTAATCTAGGCTCAAAGCGAGACAAAGTGGAATTCGAATGAAGAAGAATCCAATCACTCAAACAATGCAACAAAACAATAGACAACCACCAGACGAATGTAGAGAAGCAATCACAAAGTTGACTGAATAGATAGAAACCACAAACTCCCAAGGGAGGCTCAACGCACAATAGCACCTAGATGCCCTAGGGCTAGAATGTAAAATCGATGGAAACGGGAAAACAACCAAAGGAAGAAGGTCGCAGTCAGTCAAACAAGGATCCAGAACACTCAGGCAATCGAAGAAATGAAACCAAAATCACAGATCAAGCTCAAAAAGCTCAGAACAGAGAAAACCCTAGCACCTTCAGGATGGGCGTGACTGTCAGGTGGAAACTAGTGCCATAACAGGATTGGCGCGAGTAGTAAACTAGCAAATCACGCCAATTGGTGCAACTGTTAGGCTAATAAGCGCGCCAGTCAAGTTTGCAATGCAAAAATAAAAAATAAGCAATCCAAGAAGCATACCAGTGATGTTGGAGCTCAAACCAAAAGCCAAACTCATGAAAAGAGCCAGCCAAAAGAGCTGATCGAGCAGGTAAAGTCAAGAATCAACCGAAAGACAAGACAATACTCCAAGTGTTCAGTTCATAAACTAAATCGGAGATTGATTGAAGAAACATTCATCTACTTCCGAATATGCAGAGCAAGAGCGTTTCGAAGGCTATCTAGCTAACTTCAGGCTTTGTCTGTAGTTTATAAAGCAAACAACAAGCTAACTCCCCAGTGAAGTCGACAATTTGTTGCAGAGGTAAATCCCCTCTGCGAACAGAGGCGATCCCTACTAGCCTAGATTGGGTCTAGAAACAATCGTATCACACTAAGGCATAGGTTCCTAATTACAATAAACCAACTTGCGAAGAAGGCATACCTCAAGTCCAATGCTATTATTCGTAGAGAAGATGGCGCTCCCATTTCCCTGCTTCAGCAGATCACAATCCTTTCGCTCGCCGCGATCGAACACCTACACACGCAAGAAACACGACGAACACAAGCGTAAAACCCGATATATGCAATTATGTATCAGTCAGAGAAGACACAACTCATGATCATAATGAACAGTACGAGTGGAACCATAACCAATAGTCACTTATCATTAATTCATACAAAGGAAAATACAACCAGGCTTTGACGCTGAACCTTCCTTCGGCGGGTCATCAGTGGAATACGTCTTAGTAAAGCTTGTCAGGAATGATGACAAGCCTCTCTCTTCGATCTTCAATCTCCTTGCTATGGATTTGGCACTATGAGGACTATCAAAGCTCTTGCAGCATTCTTTAGGCTATGAAGGCTCTTGGAGATTCTTGGAGACTCTTGGAGACTAGCTTGCAAAGGGAAATGGCAAGCTTAATCCCTACAATCATGGGATTGGCCCTATCCTCAAGGAAGATTCCATGAAAGGTGGAAAACTACTTCCTCTACATGGAAATCTGGAGCCAAACGTCCCAACTCAATTTAGAGACCAGTTCAGGAGTTGGTTGGAGTCAATCTTCCGCCATTTATTTTTTTTAAAACACCCTTTATTAAGCCTGGTGCGATTGTGACTCTAAGACAGAGCGCTAATTGGCACGCCCTCTTTGGATTATTTCCTCCATTGGTGCGGGTATAACACTGGCTAGTCGCGCTAAGGATGAAAAGGCTATTTTTAGGGATTTTCACAAGGAGATGTCTTCAGGCGAATGAAAGTCCATGTCTAGGGGAATTCCATGAAAGTGTTTTCAGATCATGTCACTACTCACAGATCACGGAATAAGCCCTCCAATTTGTGGGACGGGGAATTGCAGGGACGACGAAAAATTGCTGTGTAACAATGTGCCTAGTCAAAGAAAAGTGGATATATGCCACGATGTCACCTTCTATGAACATGATGCCCTCGAGAAAGTGAGAATTCTTCCAAGGTCCAAGGAAGACAAAGAAGATGAAGAAGCAGGGCAGCAGGAAGAGTTGAATGATGAGTTGATGCCCAATTGTTTAAGGACCTATGGATCCTATTGATCCACCTCCTTCAAATAAGAGAATACCCTCATGGCTATGGGATACTCTCGCAGAAGATGAGAGACATGTTTCCTCAAGGGGGAAATTTTGTGAAATAAAGAAGCCAAAGAGATATGAAGGGTATCTAGCAGCCATGAGTACGATAGTTCAATCTGAGCCTAAATCATTCAAAGAAGTTGTAAAGCATAAAGTTTGGAAGGATACTATACATGAAGAATATGAGTCCATAATGAAAAATGATGTCTTGGAAGTGGTCCCGAGACCGGAGGACAAATCTGTTGTCACCTCGAAATGGCTCTATAATATCAAGCATGGATCTAATGGAAGTGTTGAAAAGTACAAGGTAATATTTGTTGCTCGAGGCTTATCTCTATAGGAAGTCATAGATTATGATGATATATTTTCACTTGTGGCCCTCTATACCACCATCTGATCTATCATTTTCCTTGCTGATACACAAGGATGGAGTCTACATCATATGGATGTGAAGACCGATTTTATGCATGGTTGTATAAAGGAAGAGGTGTATGTGGAGAAACGTTGGGGTTCGAAGTCCAATATAGATAAACCCATGTATGCAGGTTGAATAAAGCCCTCTATGGGTTGAAGCAAGCCCCCAGGGCTTGGTACGAGAGAATAAATAGCTACTTGATGAATTTGGGCTTCACTCGAAGTAATGCTGATCCAAACCCTTATTTTAAGGTTGATAGAGAAAGGGATGTCATTCTGTTTCTCTATGTGGACGATACCTTCATGAAAGGTTTTGACCCTCTCATTCATCAGTGTAATAGGGATCTAGATTCCGAGTTTGAAATGAAACACCTAGGACTGATGCACTATTTCCTAGGTTTGGAGGTCTTGCAGAGGCCAAGCGATATTTTCCTCTCTCAAGGAAAATATGTCGTGAAGCTGTTGAAGATAGTTGGTATGGTGGACTGTAAGTTTGTGTCAACACCGATGGAACTCAACTTTAGGAAGTTGTGTGGAAGCGCTGTTGGGCCCATGCTAACAAATCCTACTGAGTATCATCAATTTTTGGGGGCCTTGATGTTATTAGTGAACTCTCGTTCGGATGTATGTTTTTCCTTGAACACTTTGAGTCAACATATGGTTGATCCTCATCACATTCACTAGATTGGTGTGAAGAATATATTGAGATATCTTCACGTCACAATCAACCATGGGTTGAGATACACTGTCAGGATTTTCAGACTCAATGGATATATTGATGCTGATTGGGCTGGTAGTGTGGTGGATCGCAAGAGCACATATGGATGTTGCTTCACCTTGGTTTATGCTTTGATATCTTGGATGAGCAAGAAGCAAAAGTTGATGGCTTTGAGAACCGCTAAGGCCGAATACATTGTAATGAGTATGGCCTATTGTGAAGCTGTTTGGTTGTGATAACTCTTCAATGAGTTGTTTTGGCATGTGCTAGATAACATATTTATCCTTTGTGATAACCAGAGTGGGATTTGTCTTTCTAAGAATCCCGTGTTCCACGATTGATCCAGGCATATTGATATCAAGTACCACTTTATCTGGGATATGGTACAGTGAGGCGTCGTAAGGCTCGATCATATAGGAACTATTGAGCAGGTTGCAAATACTCTTACGAAGCCCCTGGGAAAGGTCAAGTTCCTAACCTTTCGTGAGAAGCTTCGAATCGTGGAAAGACCTTATTCTGAGGGTCCTACTTTAGTTGGACTATGAGCTCTGGGAGCTCTAGGGGGGCTTGAGGATAGCTTCTTAGAGCTATAAGCACACACAGGGCTAGGCTTGTTGAACCTTGTTGTGCTTCTACCCCACCATTATGATATTGAGTTGGTTCACCTCTCTTTGATCTGTTCTCCACACACATCCTACACATGGAGTTTTAGACTCATGGGAGGTACCTCTCATCTGGCCAATGTGGTGGGAAATGTGGATAGAGACCAATATCAAGACCGATGGATGCATCAGAGATTGTCGTACTCTCTATGTCTAGGATGGCATGTGTCCAACACCTTGATTTGGGATAATTTATGATGAGGTTTCATCCTCTAAACTGAATTCAAGTCAGTAAACTAACTTCGGGTTAGTATGTGACTCTTTTTTATTCTATTGAGGTTTTATCCTCTAAACTGACTTCGATTCTGTAAACTAAATTTGGGTTAGTATGTGACTCTTTTTTAGTCTATTGAGGTATTATCCTCTAAACTGAATTTGGGTCAGTAAAATAACTTTGAGATAGTATGAGACTCTTTTTGAGTCCAAGAGAGGTTTTAACCTCTAAGATGGCTTCGGTTCAGCTGAGTGTGATGACTTTGTGACTCACATTTTGTTATATCTGAAGACGAGAGCCAAAAAAGAAAGTTACGGCAGGATGACGCACAATTTTTGGTGAAAGCACATGATGGTATTAATGGATGGCACTTGTGGACAGATGGAGTTATCCCTAGTTAAGAGGGAGTGTTAATTTTGGGAAACTAGGTCCAAACTCCATGTTGCACTGCTCATATGGTGATGGTCATATTTTTGTTGGATTCCTCTTTTCGAGAGGTGCAATATTGATCTAAATATCATCTTGTTTAGATGAGCAGAACATTTATTTTGAATTTATTTTCCACATGTCCAATGTAGGCCAGATTTGTAATGTAGGCTCACATGCCTAATAGATGTGTCACACACCCTCATTTATGGATATAAATTGGAGAGAATTGGAGGTCATTTTCTCATCAACTCATCACACATTCTCTCATTGTGATCTGATTGTTTCGATAGCCTTTGGAGGCCCTTTTCCCCTCACACGTGTGAAGCGAAGTTGTTGTTTTTTGCGGATCTGTTTAGGGCTTATTACTGCAGCATTGACCGTGGTCAACCCTTGGTCGTTTGACCTCAAACTTTTGCCAAATTTTTTATTTTAGGAGGTTGTACTGTTGGGTTCTAAAATCGAGGAAATATGAGCTGTTTGACCGAAGCCCTAATATGCACCATTGACTTTTTTTGTTGTCCTGCGTTGATTTTTCTATGTTGAATTTGGGTTGACCAATGTTGACTTGTGACAAGTTGTCTTTGAGAGCTGTGGGTGTGAAACATGGAAGGTTGGCTGAAGCATCTTGTTGACTATTATAACACAATAATATCTCATATCTTTGCTGAACAAAAGGAATTGTAAATCTGATCTATAATTGGCTTGTCTTCTATTGATCTATTATTGTGTTTTATCCGAGTTTTAATTTCATGTTTATGTGATTTATATTTTGTATCGGGCCTAAGAAAGATTGAAGTAAAAGTGCATCAAGCATAGAAAATATGATATATTGTTTTTTTTCCAAATATATTAAAGAGAATTTAAGACATCTCAAAAATTTATTGCAAGTGATAAAAGAAATTAAGCTAGCCATTAGCAAAAATAAAATGTAATTATTCAAGACTAGCATCAAATTCCTTGTCCATGCCATCTCAAATGGCCAAATTACTCTTCAACAACACGCTACTGATTTTTCCAACAAATTTTCGGACAACATCTTCAATGAAACTCTGTTGCAATAATTCCTAGGTAGTATTAACTATGTAAGTCATTTATGTAAATACTACACCAAGGATATAAATATTTTAGATGAAAGGCTTAAGAAGGAATCATCACCCTGAATAGAAAACACAACAAGGAAGTTAGGAGAATCAAAACAAATGTAAGGACTTTTCCTATCCTATATGTTGTTGACGATGATCTTCCAAATATTGTAGAAGTTTATACAAGCAACATAGGATGGGGTGTAGTCCTTAAGATAGTAAGAAGTTTGTTAAGGGAAACAAAGTAGAAATCACATAGTTTTCTTTAGGTACTTGGATGGAAGATGAGAAAAATTATGCAACAATTGATAAGGAAATAAATGTTTCCTTAAATGAACTTGATTAGTTTGAAATTTATCTTTTGAATAAAAAAATTATTCTTTGAACTGATGCAACTATAATGAGTAAAGTCCTAAATAAAGAAATCAAGAATGAAAGTGAAGAAAAATTTGACAGATGACAAGCTCTTTTCTCTAAATTTGATTTTGATATTGAAGACATTAAAGGACAAGAAAATTCTATAACAAATTTTATCATTATAGAACACTTGAAATCCAACAAGTGTGGTAAAAAACTACCAAGCGAGTGTGTTAAATATCCATCAAAAAAAGAATGGTCAAAAACTATCAAGTGAGCGTTTCAAAGATCCATAGAGCGAGTGTCATTATAAACCATCAAGAAAATTAGTTAAATGTATGGTGATAGTGACTAAATGGAAAAATAATCATGAAATAATTCATGACATCCAAGATCAACTTGAATGGAGACAATATTCAAAAAATTGGGCACCTAGATGGAAACTATGGAGTAATCAACTAATTGATATGGGTCTATAGTCATCAAGTGCACATATTCATTTAGCCCAAAAATTCAGATCAAGATCAACATTGAGTATCAGAATACCATATATAATATTTGAAAGAACAAATAAAAAGGCCTGTCAAGCAGAAGAACATTTAGAACATCCTTTCCACGACATTAACCTAATCTATAAGAAAACCCATCAAAGAGGAGACATTAAACATAAATTATATTAAACCCTACAAAGAACAACAACCTTATATCTATGGCCACATAAAAACCCACAATTAAAATTTCCCAAGACTGATTATGATATTTCTCAATATAAGAAACATTGGTGCAATTTTTTGCGTAAAACAAAACCTACAAAACCATACTACACTCTTATAAAATTTGGACTTCTCTTTACTAATCTAAGTGGCATAGTACCATACTGGCTAATAGAATGGTGGAAAATATTTGTGATAAAAAAAACCATAGTGGCCCTAGACTTATTCAATGTGTATACCCTTTCCACTACTTCCACACAGTAAAAGATTATGAAGTCTTGTATGAACAACATGCTCTTGGTACATTCATGCCAAGTCATGATCAATGACTTGTCTGAACAACATGCTCTTGGTGTATTCATGCCAATTCATGATCAATGGATCATAAAAATGAAAATCTCTCATCAAATAATTCAAGGAAGGCCCATAATTGTATGAAAATTGTACACAAAGATGTGGGAAAGGAAGAAATATGCTCAACACTTTCCAAGACTATCAATGGAATTTGACTAGTGGAGGCATCTTACCTTCACAATATATTTGTAAATAAAACTGTAGCTCACCTTTCTGGATGAGTCTTTGGAACTTAGAGAAATTCTTTGATTTCTAGTGAAATTTGATTTACAACCAAACAACTTACGAAAAATGGGATTAGATTAGTGTCAGAAAAACCTTGAAAGTAGATGCTTGTTTTCTACTCAAAATATTATAAATAAGAATGAATTTTGAGACAAGATTAATTTAGAGTCATATATTTTAGTCAAAGAGACTTATAAAATCTCCCTCTCTCTGATCTTGAGTCATTCTTACTTAGGGAAAGTGATAAGAATGTGTATGCATATGCATATCTGCATGATAACCTAAAGTGGCAGTTTTCATAAAAGTATATGGTATGTATCTTGTTCTGAAATTTTTTGTAATTGGAGATGTAATGAGAATCCTTTGGAAATGACAATAAAATTTGTTCTGTTGAGAAATATGTTCTCTGTGAGTTTATGAAATTTATGCTTTACTCTACTTGAATTTTTCTTTATGTTCGTTTGAGATTCACTTAGGATTATGGAGTGTTGGTGTATGTTGCGTTGGCCTATAAAGGTAAGAAGTCGCAAACAGAGGGTTACAAAACAAATAGAGGGACATAATACCTTTTTAGTAAATATCAATACAGTTCGTAAAAAAAAGATTAAAAAGGGAATTTACAGTAATAGTTACAACAGTGAGTACTCGATTGCTTCGGTCGTCCAATAGAAATAAAAGGATAATGAACTAATAGAACAAGTAGGAAGCTTTTATAAAAAAAAAACAGTAATAATTCTTTCTCAAGGTTCGACTTGACATAAGAGGAATTAATTCCTTACAGTCGAATTTAAACTATGGTGGGCGAAGCCGCACCAAGAGATTTCATGAATAATCATGACATGGGAACAATTCAAAGGAACAAATTAGTTACATATTCCAAATTAGACAAATAGCAAAGCATGCTGGCTTATCCGTAAGAAAAATGAAAGATTTAAACTTCCATAAAACTATATGGTAGGAATATTAATTATAGTCGACTTCTAGGCCTGTAGCTTGTGTCTCGAGCTAAACTCTAATAGGTAGGGGTACCTGTTGATAGGAATGGAACAACAATGTTTGGTGGAGCTTAGCCAAGTGCTAGCAAGGAAAGCATCAAGCAGAAATCCCTCAAATTCTATTACCTGCACGATAAATGAACCCTAACATTAGTATTAAGCTTGTAAACAATATAGAAAAATGTTGAAAGGGTTCATAGATTTTCCAGTAATAGTTTATCTCTTACCTATGAAAGTGTATGGTGAAGTTTTCGAGTGCATAACTTGAGAAAACATTACATTTTTAGAAGAAAATAAATAAACAAAGTTGAAATAAAAAAATGGCTAAATGGATATAAGGAAAATAATGAAGGGTAGCTGAGTTACCATCATAACTATTGGAGATGTTCCTAAGTTGTAGCCATGCGAGCAAAGCTGAACCAAAAAAAAGGCAGAGGGGTGTATCTGAATTTCCTTAACCATATTCTTTCAGATAATTAAGATACATGCATGGAAAAATAAATCATAGAGTTATTGAAAATACTTGGAGGAAGCTCTAGAGACATAGCGAGCTTACCGTGGAGAGACTGTGACTATGGCAGAGTCCATCCGCTCCAGAAAGATTCAGAGACAAGGGTCTCTCTCTCTATAGGAAATGAAAAATGATCGAAAATGCTCGGAGACGGTTAAGGGGTAGGGTCATTACCCGGAACCATAAATCCTTACCTTCGTTGGATCCTGGCGCGAAAAATCAATGGTGAAATATTAATCCAAGTGTCTTACAGGTACACAAGCGACGAGAGGTGGGTATACCCATAACTTACTAATTAAAGTATTCATTCAATTTGAGTTGCAATGTGTCAGTTATGTCCGACGCTAAAATCAAAGATTTGATCCAGAATTAAATGTGAGTATCGGAGTGGGATCAAATTATATCCAAGCTGTTAGTTGAACCTCAAAAAATAGAGAGAATAAACATAGCTTTGGTTTACAGATTAAAGTTTTAGATTTCATAAATTAGAAAATTTTCCTTTCTTCGAATATGCTAGGTGGCATTATAATATGTGTTACCAATGTAAGCATAAATATTTATAGATTATATATGTATATCATAAGGTTAAGAGAAAAAAATTAAGAATGTTGAGACGTATGAGGTGTCCAGGAGAATGATAATAGTTGACGAAGGTTTATGCATGTTGTTAAAATGAGATTGTAAGGTTTATTCATGTTGTAAAAATGAGATTATAAGTTTGAAAGTAAAAAAAAAATTATGTGTATTGGATGGCTGTTACAAGTGGTATCAGAGCAGCGTTTGTACACTGGGACCCTTTGGGTCAACTAACGTTTAAAGTGGTGTATTACTAATGCACACGAAGAAAGAAGTTAATATGATATTATGAGGAGGGTGCCAACACAACAGCCACCTCCGAATACTGGGGAAACACAACCCCGACCGAAAATGAATCTAGAAATGTGGGTGCAGCTGAGTGTGGATCAGCACCATCAAACTAGTAGGATGTTGGAGGAGCAACAATGCCAAACCAGCATCCTCTTAAACACAGTACAAAAGTTACAAGAGGAAATGGAGAGAGTGTGAAACGATCATGCGCGTTTGATGCAAGAATAGGAGAGGATATTAAAAAGCCTCTCAGACAAACAAAATCAAGGAAATGAGAAATCAAGTACTGATAGAGAGTCTTAAGAAAGAAATGAGAAATAGACAAGAGACCATGACACTGACAGACTGGAAAGAATTCAGTCTCAGCGGAGTAATAGAAATAAAAATCACAATGAAGCTGAGTCAGATAATGTATTAAGTCAGAAAGAAGTGAAGAGACAGAAAGTAGAGCTACAAAGTGAATTTCGAAAAATAAAGCCTCCTACGTTTGATGGAGTAGAGGAGGAAGTGGTTGAGGCATGGCTGATAAACATGAATAAGTATTTTCAAGTATATGAATATAAAAACAATCTCAAAGCTAGATTGGCTATTTATTAGTTGAGGGAAAAAGCTACATTATGGTGGGAGGAAGTGAAAAAATTCCACAGTATAGATGACTAGGATGTGACTTGGGATTTGTTCCAGCAGTATTTTAAAGATAAATAATTAACTGAATGATTCTATGATGAAAATATAGGGAGTTTCATGATTTAAAGTTGGGACAAATGACAATGGATGAATAAATCACCAAGTTTAGCTCCTTACTTCGTTATGTTCCCTATTTAAGAGATGAAAAGGCAAACGTATAGCGATTAATGAGTAGTTTTCCGACTTATATGAAGGAACGTATTGAGTTTGTGAATCCCAAGACTATGGACGAGGAAATCAGAAGGGTCAGAATGTGTTACTAGCAAGCTAAAGCAAAATGAGAGTAGGGCAAAAAACTGGCAGACAAAGAAAGAACATAAGGGCAGTTCTAGTTTCAAGAAAAAGAGAACCAGTACATTTTCAGAAGAAAATAAATAAACACAGTTGAAATAGAAGAATGGCTAAATGGATATAAGGAAGATAATGAAGGATAACTGAGTTACCAGCATAACTCTTGGAGATTCTCCTAAGTTGTAGCCATGCGAGGAAAGCCGAACCAAAAAAAAGGCAGAAGGGTGTATCTGAATTTCCTTAACCATATTAGTTCAAATAATTAAGATACATGCATGGAAAAATAAATCCAGAAAATAAAACTTGTCAAAAAGTATGAAAACCTATAATAAAATTCTGCAATAACAAATCATAGAGTTATCGAAAATTCTTGGAGAAAGTTGTAGAGACATAGCGAGCTTACCATGGAGAGACTGAAACTATGTCAGAGTCCATCTGTTCTGAAAATATTCAGAGACAGGGGTCTCTCTCTCTACAGGAAATGAAAAATGATCGAAAATGCCCGAAAACGATTTTAAGGGGTAGAGTCATTACCCAGAACCCTAACTCCTTACCTCAATTGGATCTCGTCAGGAAAAATCAATGGTTAAAGATTAATCCAAGTGTCTTACAAGTACACAAGCGGCGAGAGGTGGGTATACCCATAACTCAGTAATTAAAGCCTTTCATTCAATTTGAGCTGTAGTGTGTCAGTTATGTCCGACGCTTAAACCAAATATTTGATCCGGAATTAAATGTGAGTACCGGAGTGGGATCGAAGCATATTCAAGCTATCAGTTGCACCTCGAAGAACGAATAGAATAAACATAGCTTTGGTTTATAGATTAAAGTTTTAGATTTGGTAAATTAAAAAATTGTCCTTTCTTCGAATACGTTAGGTGGCATGATAATATGTGTTACCAATGTAAGCATAAATATTTATAGATTATATATGTATATCATAAGGTTAAGAGAAAAAAATTAGGAATGTTGAGACTGTATGAGGTGTCCAGGAGAATGATAATAGTTGAGGAAGGTTTATGCATGTTGTTAAAATGAGATTGTAAGGTTTATGCATGTTGTAAAAATGAGATTATAATTTTGAAAGTAAATTTTTTTTTTATGTGTATTGTACGGATGTTACACCATTCTAGCCTTTTAATTAAAGTGATAAACATATGGTTATTAGTAAGTCATGGTGTTCATGCTTGGTATTGTAAAGTGAGGATGAATCTTCAGAGTTGAATCTTATCACATGTATTTTAAAATGTGATATATATATATATATATAACTCACGTTGATATTTTATAATTAATAATATTAATAATGTGAAAATAAAATATTAATTTTAATGGTTTTAAAAATCTTCAAAATGTGAGATGTATTATGAAATAAGTGTTATGATACTTATCAACATTTACTAACCATTTAATTAATATGAATTCAATAGTTTTATTTATTAATAATAAAAATAATATTAAATTTAAATTTAAAAAGTATGAAATAAAAAAGATAATTATTTTTATAATTATACATTATCGTGGTCACTTTTTATTCTTTATATACAACATATCATGTCTTTGTACATAAGAAATTATAGGTTCAAACCTAGAGGGAGTAAAGAATGTACAACTCCATAAGCTTCAGTAAGTAAATCTTGAGTGAAGTTTGTCCCTTGTCCCAAAAATATTAGGGTTTTATACACCAATTTAGTATTTAACTTAATTTTAACCTTAAAAATATATTATTATTTCTATTAAAAAAAACTACATGTCTTACCAAATAATTTATTATTTTTACATTCATTTATTATATTAAAAAATGTATTATTTTATAAATAATATTGAAACTATTTTAAAATATTATCATTATTTAAAATATTAATTATATGATTTTTTTCCAATTATGCTGCTATCAACCAACCATTCAAATCATATTTTAAGAAAATTAAACTACCTCTATATAATTTTAACTCTCTTTCTATCTCTTATAATTAAATGCTCTCTTTATCATAGTTTCCCTCCATATCTCAAATTATATATGTGTGTGTGTGTGTGTGTGTGGAGAGAAACTATAATTAAGAGAGCATTTAATTTAGACTATGATTAAGTGAGAATTTAATTTAAATAACTTTAATTAATGATTAAATGTTCTATTAATCATAGTTTCTCTCCATATTTGAAATCAAATTATATATATATATATATATATATAATATTTGATTTCAAATATGGAGAGAAACCATCATTAAGAAAGAATTTAATTTAGATAACTTTAATTATAAAAGATAGAAAGAGAGTCAAACTTCTATATAGTTAGTTTAATTTTCTTAAAATATGATTTAAATTGTCTATTGGTAATAGCATAATTGGAAAAAAGCATGTTGGCAAGCCTTTGTGCATCCAATTGATCGGAAGTTCAATCCCCAAACATGCCTCACCAATCTAAAGAAAAAAATGATTTGAATTTGGAAATTAGTTACAATATGTTCTCCTTATTGTAAGGTTTTTGACTAGCTTAGACTAATGGCACACTTACAAAAAAACTAAGAAATGAACCTCTTCTCAATAAGAGCAGGGAAGGCAAAGTTCCAAGACTAAGTCTTTTGTTTTTTACATGCACTATTTCATGTGAGCAGGAGTATATCTGAACAAATTGCTTGCTTAAGAAAATTCTAAAACATAACATGTCTATAAATTACTAGAAGATAGCTCACTGCTTGGCTTTCAGGAGTCATGACCAAAGTTATTTCTACTATTGTATTTTTTTACTACTTGCTACCAGTGGGGAGGAACACTTCTTTTAAGCACATTTGAATAGGACGAAGGAGGATTTATTCTCGACCACATTACCTGATTATTCATATTTTAAAGAAGGAGGCACCTTTGGGGAAATATTTCCCATCATAGAATATTTCCTTGGATGGCCCTGATATGGTTCTTCTTCATAAATAAAATCAGGAGGGGCCTTTGGAACATAATTGTTTGGCTGATCCGCTTGGGCTCAAGATTCTCACCTTCTTCCTCTGAAGCATTAAGGACTTCAAAGCTATTTGTGGAAATGGGTTGATTCTTAGATTTAGCCTTAATTTTTTATTTCCTTTTACTTCCATGCCTCTTATGTTTCCTTTTAACTGGAATGATTCCTTGCATAGTTTCTCCTTTCTCTTCATTAATAGGAGGCTTTGGATAGATTCTAGAAGTTGAAGCTTTTGGACAACTTTTCGCAAAGTGTTCATACTCATGGCACAAACTGCATTTAAACAGAACTCGTTTGTAATCCAAAGCCTGGAGATGAGACTAAAAATCCAAATTTAGTTGAGTCACCTTAGGGAGGGCTTTTGAGAAATCCATTTCAACACAAATTAGGGAACACGAAAAAAATTGTTCCCTTGTTCCAGATCGGAGGAAATAAATTTTCCTAGTTTATCTCCAATTTCCTTAAAAATGCCATCACCCCAACAAAGAGGATGGATAAAAGGGAAAAAAATCCACACAAGTGAAAATGAGATTTCCATCATAGCATTAAATTTTAGATACCACTGAGTAAAAAACACACCTCAGATGCCCATGCAATAGGGACCCAACCTATAAATATTTCTCTATCTTCCTAATTTTCAAAGAGAAATGCATAATATCCATTAAATGTTTTGGGGTTTATGATTTTCCTAGTTGTAAAAATCCTAGTCTTAAAAAACTTCATAACTTGGCCACAAACTAGTGAACTTTCCCATTAACCCTTTTTCCTTCAAGAGAACCAAAAAAATTTTTATTGAGGAGAAAAACTCTAGATCCAAATAACGGTTTTATTTTTCTTTCTTTACAAATTTATTTTGGGCACTCATTATGTCTACATTAAAGCACAAAACCAACCAAACAATCTTAGACCCCACATAATGATTGCTAGCAGGAAAGCCCACAAGCCAAACCTTGAGTAGTGAATGCAAAAGAACTTAAATAAGCTCAGATATGATAATCAAAGCAAGGTAGTGACGAATTTTCCTCAGCTTCCGAAAAGAAGCGATGAATAGCTTCATCGTTGTCAACCAAACTACCAATTGGGATTTCCCCTAGGTTCAAAAGATAACCATGCAAAATCAACTAAAAAAAGCTCAATAGTGACATAACGAAATTAAAGAAACCCTAATCACAAAGTAATAAACAAGATCTCCATGCCCTGCTTATCGAGTCCCCCAACATTCCATGATGTTATTAAAGAAATTTTAGTATATTTAATTTATTTTTACAAATTACAAAGCAACAAATATTATATACCCTTTCATATGTATATATATAAGTAATATTTGAAATTTAATTTGATATAGCGGAAATATGTTTTTTAATATCTTGTCAAATTTTGAATTAGTTTAATATATTATAATTTTAGTTAAAGTTTGATATTGAAAATAAATTTAATCTTTTGTTTCATTAAATTTTAATAGGTTATTGTTTTTTTCTAAATTAAATCGAACTAAATTTTAAGAATTTCAATATATCACCGTTAATAAAAAACTAATGATTAACATTTTACTAAAAACATTTAGAATCGGTTACATATTTACATTATTCTAAATATTTATTTTTAATCATTATATATTATATATTAAGTATATCATATCTAATACAAAATAAAAAATTTAATAAATTAATTTTAAATAAAATCTCAATATTTTTATAATATTTTGATGGTTGAGTGTTTAGAACTCAAATTTGTGATTTAGAAAACTCTAATTAAATTCTAAGTAAATTAGATTTGAAAATAAGCTGAAAAAAGTGCAAAATATACCACAAATAAATTATAGCTTAAAAAATTTAATTATTTATCTTTAACTGTTTTTTCATTTATTTTTTAATTTGTGTTAGTATAAGAAATTAAATTTGATTAACTTATATATCTCATCCATGTGTCTGGGAAAACAAAAAACATCACATTTACATTGAAGAGGTCATGGTCATTGCAAATATTTATTTAAAGTTAACTATTTATTTTATTAATTAATAATAATTTTTTAGTGAAAATTAGTTGTGTTAAAAGATAATGGAAAATCCTTAATTTGTGAGAGTTGGTTCACAAAACCTTAGGATAGGAATTAGTTTCTATTTCTTAGGGTATGGTTCTAACTTCCCTACATCTATGTATGCTATATATTGGTTGAGTTGTATTGAGAATGTAGAGCGTTATGCAGAGTCAAACTCTCCTAGTTCAGTCTCTTCATTATAGAGTTGACAAGCTTTTTATTTATGAATTCAATCCATCATACTTTATCATGGTATCACAACTTTAAAGTCGAATCATAGCCAGCGTGTTTTGATCCCTATGAGTATCAAGGTGGTAGAGGAGAATCTCCTGATGATCGAGTGGAATTTTTTTTTCCTCAGGTGTTGATCGGATCAGTGTGGTTTTTTGAGGAATAGTTGCGTCGAATAACGCAGAATTTGGAGAAACAGTTGCATCGAGAAGCGCGGATCTGAGAAAAATATAAGCACTGATAGGCTAGGGCCTTACTCAGTTTCATTCCCGGCGCGATCAATGCAGAATTTGGTCAGTAAGAGTGCTGATGCGGGAAAGAGAGGAGATCTGAGAAGATATGTGCCAGTGCCCTGCCACTGATGGTAAGAAGAGATTTGAGATCTACTGCTGGTGAAAGGTCGCTGATGAAGGAAGATATCTGAGACAGATCTACTGTCGGTGAAAGGTCACTGATGAAGGAAGAGATCTGAGACATATCTACTGCCGGTGAAAGTTCACCAATGAATGAAGAGATCTGAAGCAGATCTGCTGCTCGTGTTAGCTCGCCGATGAAGGAAGAGATATAGAGAAGATTTGTTGCTGGTGTACTCTTGGTGCAGAGGAGCTAGAGAGGTCGCGCTAAGAAACAGAAGAGGCCATGGCAGAGGAGCCGAGAACCTGTGGTGCAGCACGTAAAGTAACTTGCTGGATTGATCAAATATCAGGTAGATTTATATCGTGATATTTATTTCTGTGAGGATCTAGGGTAGATCCACCATTATTTTTTTTTCTCTTGTCAATTACTTGAAGTTTTTTTAGAATCATCAAGATGAACAATCAAATAATCGAATCATACTTGAACAAGAGCAACAAGCTCGATGGCTCCAATTACTCTAATTGGAAGTTCAAGATGTAGATTGTGCTAGAAACACAGAGTTCCTGGACGATTGCAAATAGGGATGAGCAGAAGCCAGCAATGGCATTTGCAACAACTCAAGACTGGGAGAAGACATAGAGCAGGGCAAAGATGACATTGAAGATGTCAGTGAAATACAATAACATACTGCATATCAGAGAATGCAAATCTGCAAATGAAATTTGGACGGTATTGAAGGATCTATATGAGATCAGGAATACAAATTGTCTCTTGTTCTTGAAGAGAAATATCCTCTCTGTAAAGATGGAGGAGAATGAAACAATTGTTTCTTTCATATCGCAAATCAAAGATATGAAGAACAAATTGGTAGATATCAGTGATATAGTTGCAGACATGGATTTGGTCACGATTACCATTAATGGTATGACTGACGATTACCAAATGTTCATCACTGGGATAAGTATGACGGAGAAAGCCCCAAAGTTTGAAGAACTAATAGGAATATTAATGCAAGAAGAAGAGAGAAGACTGACTCTAAAACCCTAGAATAAATTCTTTACAACAAAAGGAAATTCATCACAGCAAAACTGAGGAAATCCAAAGAAAAGGCCGAATCAATCTCAAGGTATGTACCCGAATAGAAACAATTCTATATTAAAATTTTTCTATTGCGGAAAAATCGGTGATATGGTTAAGCATTGCGGGAAAAATAATTTTGATGAAGGACAATAGAGACATAAAAGACATGTAGGTCGTTTCATAGAGGATGACCATGTTCAGGATTTTAGATTGATCATGGCTGAAACTGATGGAAGTGTCCAAGAAGACATCTGGTATGTGGATTCGGGAGCATCCACACATATGACAGGGAATAGACAATGATTCGAATATTTTAAATAAATCAACAACGAAGCACAAATCTACCTTTGCGATGATAAAGGCTATTAGATCAAAGGGTATGGGAACATTCCTGTTATTTTTCCTGATGGTAATATTAGACATATTCAAAATGTAATGTATGTACCCAGAGTTACAAAGAATCTGATTCCTGTATCCATGATTACGGATCAGAATCTCAAGGTAGAATTATTTAAATCTAAATGTTATATTAAATATTTGTTGGATGGTATGAAGACTATTGCTTTAGGGATTCAAACATGAGGTCTATACAAATTAAATGTGAGGTCAGCACCAGATCGAGCTTTAACATCATCGAGTTTGACTACAGAAGAGCTATGGCACTAGAGACTTGGTCACATCAACTTCAAAGATCTGTTGTTACTTCAGAAAAAGGAAATGGTAAGAGGTCTTCCTACTTTAAAACAAGTGCATAATGATTGTGAAGCTTTTGCATTAGGAAAGATGCATAGAGAAGAATTCCATGTTCGAGTAGAGAAGAAAAAGAGAGATATACTTGAATCAGTGCACACTGACCTATGTGGACCCATCCAAACAAATTCAATAGGAGGTGCACTGTATTTTTTATTGTTTTTTGATGAATGCACAAAGATTTCTTGGGTATATTTTTTGACTAAGAAAAATCATACATTTTAATACTTTAAGCATTTAAGAACTATGATTGAAAAGAAAACAGGGAAGTACATAAAAATTCTCCTCTCTGATCAAGGCGGAGAATACAGAAAGGCTAAACTTACCAAGTATTGTAAAGACCGTGGAATATTGCAGCAATTCACAGTACCCCATACTCCTTAGCAGAACAGAGTAGCGGAAAGAAAGAATATAACATTGGTGGAGTGTGCTCGGAGCATGTTGAAAGGTAATGATCTTTCAAATGGTTTTTGGGCTGAAGCATTGAATATAGCAGTTTATTTGAAAAATAGGATTCCTACGAAAAGTCTCGTGTTCAAAACTCGTTTTGAAGCATTATATGGATTCAAGCTTGCAGTAAAACATTTGAGAGTATTTTTGTCTAAAGACTTTGCCTATATTCCAAAGGAAGACAGAAGGAAATTAGATTCAAAAGCCATCAGACGCACCTTTGTAGGGTATTGTTCACAATATAAATCTTATAGATTGTTTAATCCCTCTGCTCACAATATTTTTGTTAGTAGAGATGTCATGTTCCATGAGCAAGTTTATGATGAATCTCATAAAAGCAATGAAGAATGGGATATTCCTTTTCTGGTGGAAGTAAGTGAAGTAGTAGGTTACAGCCATGAGAAGCAGGAAAAGGAAGAAGCAGAAAGTTCAAATACAGAAATTGAGCTGAGTCATTCAAAGGAAATTCAAAATAGGTTGGAAGCCACACCAACGCTCAGAAGATCATGTAGGTAGACTCAATTGCCTACTAGATATAGGGGATAATGCCTTTATAACTAGTATGATGAATCTTGTTGAACCGTCTAGTTATAAAGAAGCAAATCAATGTATTGAATGGAAAGAAGCTATGGAACATGAATATGAATCTATTCTCAAAAACAACACTTGGGAGCTAGTTGAACTTCCTAAAGGGAAAAAAACCATAGGTTGTAAATGGTCGTATAAACCCAAGATTAATGCAGATGGAAGCATAGATAAATTAAAAGCTAGATTGGTAGCAAAGGGGTATTCACAAAAAGAAGGTATTGATTATGGGGAAACCTTCACCCCTGTGGCTAAACTAAATACTATCATAATGATGATTACTTTACCTACTAGAAAACACTGGATGATTCACCAACTAGATGTAAAGTCTGCATTTTTAAATGGGGAGTTGAAAGAGGAGGTTTACTTAGAGAAACCTGAGGGGTTTGTCCAAAAAGGGAAATAACATTTATTCTGCAGATTAAAGACAACTTTATATGGACTAAAACAAGCACCCACGTCATGGTATGAAGAGATAGATTCCTTTTTTCTGCAACACAGTTACAATAGAATAAAAAACAACCCTAATTTGTATACTGTGAAAGATGAAAAGGGGTGTATAGTGTTTATTTCTGTTGAGATTCAACAAGATGATGAGTTAGTGAAAATTAAGCACCTTCACTAAGTGGGGCCCACAGGCTACTTTTAGGTGTATGTCTATTTTTAGACATGGTGAGCATATTCTATAAGTTGCAGGATGCTATTTGTAGATGGTTGATCGAGTTGGGAAAATAGATGAAATTATATTTTTAGAAGTGTTAGTCATCAGTAATTTTTACTATCTGAATATGACTAAATATCAGTCCTAGATTTCTAAAAACAAGATTCCTAAATATTGTGAGTTTTAGAAATCTCACTGCCTTCATTATCCTTGTCGCAAATTTTTCATTATTCTACTATTTATCATTCCATGGTTAACATGCCATTCATAAAGGGCCCCTCATGGTCTTATACCACTTATCTATATCCTATTTTCCCACCTGTAACCCCAATACTCTGTTTTGCCTTTACCTCACTCCACTTTTCATCTAGGGTTACCAATCAACCTATTCATTCCCATGTTCATCAGGTTGCTCAAACCTTGATGGTCTCAAAAAATACCTCTATAGGCTCTTTAGATCAATCAAGTACATCAATTTCTATATATTCAAATACACAAACTAGTCAAAAAACTCTGTTTTTACACTATTAAGATCCAAAGCCTGATTTCAGTCAAAAGACCAAGTTAAAACCCTCCCACTAGATCACTAGGGTTTACTAGGTTGTAGGGTCTTCATTGGTATTTTAAGCTCTGTTATTCTTATGATAAGACCTGGTTCAAATGTAAAAAAAGGGAAACACATGATTTCCCAAGAAAGAGCAGAAAATATCCTAAGAAGGCCACTCTACCAATTTCAAGTTCTGCTAGAGATAAATGAGAAATTTTGAAATTTCTGCAAGAGTGTTAAAGTGACCAACAATAGAAAATTGGTAAGGTAATAGGCCTGTTACAAAATGAAGACATTCACAGCAAAGGGAGAAGGAAAAATTTTGTGTCCAAGAAGAATAAAGGATGTTAAGCATGATTGGGCTAGTAGTGTGCCAAGTAGGGATCTAGTGCAACAAATCACATTGAGAAAGCATCCTAGAAACCTGGGGTTTGGTAAGATGGTGAAAGGAGGAAAAATGAAGATGTTATACCTCCATGATGACAGCAGAAAGAGGATTTAAAGGGCTACTATGTATGTCATCCCAAAGGTTTTCAAACTGAATTCAACATTTTCAAATATTAGAGGGGGAAAGTCACTTCAGGGTTTCATAACACCTGTTGAAGTGAAAATGTTCAAGGACATAGACCACCGAAAGAAAGTAAGCCTTGTCACTCAAACAAAATCTGCAAAACAAGGAGGTGAAGAGTATCAATGGACAAGTTTCAAATTATAAATTCAGACACCTGCAAAACATAAGTGTTCAAAGAAGGTAATAAACATGATTTTGAATTTCATAATGCTTGTCAAAGGGAGATTTTATCATGCCTAATCACTAGTAAGAAGAGGATAATGTTTGAGTTGAAATAAACAAATGAAGCAGCAAAAGACCAACTTCATCATCTCTTCACCTAAAAAAAAAGGGTCAAATGAAATAGCAGTAAAAGTAACAAAGGCGAAAACATTAGAAAGTTGGTTTTACACTTGAAATTAAGTTTCTAAACCTATTAAGGCCCTCTTTAACCTTCAACAACTCATTTTTCTTTTACAAAGAGGATCAAAAAAGTCAAGGAGGGAAATTGTGAGTTTCTTACAAATTCGGGCAAGTTACCCTTTGTTGCACGCCTAGAGTCATGTGATGCACTCCTGAAGATTTTTCCTGTGAAGAATTGCTCTGCGTTGTAGGCATGTAAGTGCACGTTGAGCGTTTACCCATGCAGATTTCACCTGGTGCCCCTGTTCTAGTTATGCGTGCAGCGTTCACCCGACAGGTCCGTGCAGGCTCGACCCCTGTTCTAATTTTGCGTGCACCTTTCCCAGGTAAGAGGCCGGACAGGTCTGACAGTAAGGTTTTCAGTGCTGCATGTTTAATCGTTTAGCACGACATTACAGGCACCAGCCCGAATACCTTCACGCTGCGCATTTAGCATTCACCGAAGACCCGACAGGCCTGTGCCACTGCGCCTTCAGTGCTACTCCTTCTTCTCACCCAACTGGCACGATGTTGCATGCTTAACCCTGCACAGAAGCTCACCTGACTGGCCCAGTGCTGCGCGTTCAGCGCTACACCCTCGGCCAACCTGACAACACGTTCAGCCACCTGACTCCACGTTCAGGTGTTGCATGCTTGGCCAGGAGGGCCTCTGTACTAGTTCAAGCCCTAAATCTACTCAAGGCCTCATCAAAATCACCTCCAAGGGTTTTTTGAATACCGCTAAGGGGTAAGTACAAAAACAAGCTCCTCTTCAAGGTTCTTGTCATTTTGTAATATTCCTAAATAAGCATGCAACTAATAGGAATATTAATTTTTCCTTTAAAATCTAGTTAGATGAATAAATGGGCAAGGAGGCTCATAATATGCTTATGGAACAAAATCCCTTATAATGTGAAAAGGGATCATGTAATAACCAGATCAAGCATCCACATGTGTGAATAGGGTCTAAAATGTGTGGACAAATTAAATTTTGACCAAGTCAACAACATTTATATTGAAAGAGTGAATCCTAAATAAAGATAGCTCAATGTGAATGTTACACCAATTTTTGGTCATCTAACCTATTATTATTAGATGAACCCAAGTACACCATGTAAGACCAATTTTACCCTAAGTAAAATTGCTTTCACCATATAAAATAACTTATTTGTTTATATTCCCTAGTCATATTTAACCCAAAACAAGGAACTTGATTAAATAAATCCGTATTTATTTAATTATTTCCTAAGAACAAGTTATTTAAATCATTATTTAAATAATATTCTTAGTTAAATTTGACTAAATCATCCACAAATAATTAAATAAACCATTATTTATTTAATTATATCCCCATCATTTCCCTAAAATGATAAATAAACCATTTATTTATCTGTTATTTATAAATAAAGGAATTGACCCAAGTCAAGAATCATTTTCCCTCCAACAAATATAGTAAAATATTCCTAAAGGGTGCTTCTAGAATTCAATTAATAATATTTTATTCATGCACCGAGTTCTAGGCTGCCCCAATATTTTGTTATAAATAGGAGAGTTTTACCCATTCATTAGTCACCTCCATTGCATTAGATCACTCTGGATCTACACTTGGTCACCATTTTTCCATTTTTTCTTTGTGAGCTCCCACTGAGTTCTATGTTTGTTTTTCTACACCAATAAGAGAGAGGAATGTTAGATCTGAAACACTGAGGACTTTCAAGAACCCATCCCACTGAGGAGAACTGGAAAACACCTTTATTGTTTTCCTCTCAGGTGCCCCATTCTTTAATATAATATAAAATTCTTTTAATTACATTGTTCTTGTCTTGTCTATTGGATGCATGGAGCCATATTGTATTTTATCTGCTTAATGTCTTTTGTACTTAGATATGAATTTGTGTAGCAAACTTAAAGATATTTTGCAGCCATAATCAATGTTAGGGCTATTTGTTATGCATAGCTAAAGTGATCTTTTACGACGAAAGATTCATACTAACAATTGGCGACTCCACACGGGTTTTCTTTTGCGACCGTTGTCGTTTTATATATTCCTGCATATCCAACTGTTTCAGACCCTAGGGTTTCTCTTTCATTTTCTATTTTTCCTATTTTTATGGTGTTTTTCACCCCTAAAACCCTGAAACAGTCAAATTTTTAACTTCCATGTGTTTCTGGCCTTATTGCGCAGGTGACAGACATCAGTCGTAGCTGAGACGACAACTTTTTTCTGAAATCTGCCGCCGAGAGAGCCGGATCTGCAGGTCGCACTTATCGGCCCAAAAAGTGCGACCTGGCCTTGAGGTCGCACTTTTATGCCCCAAATCTGCGTCCTGGACTGCAATCAGGTCAGAAACTACGACCTGCACTTTTTCTGCAAATTTTCCAGCACTTTTTCTGGGTTTGTCTGGAGCTTCTGTCAGGGTTTTCCAGCCTCTGTCTCTGCCCGTTTAGACATGTTTATGATATTCTTCACTCAACTAAGAGGGAATCTTGCCCCTTAGGGCTCTAGTACCCTCCACTTTTTTTGGGAGAGTCTTTGCTGTTTCAGAAGTCTGTATTTTCAGAGTTTCAACCTTATTTTTCTCAGATATGATACCTCCTTTTCAAATCCCTTTAGATCAGCTCTTCCCCCTCTGAAATCACCTCATATAGTTTTGTTTGGGTTCATTTCTAGGGCCGCCTCCTTGTCTCTTCTAGTTTTCGCTGGTCTCCTCCTTTTTAGCAGCAACCTTGCCTCTGTCTCTTTGTTGTTCTCTGCACCTCTTTTCAACAGATTTCCCCTTTAGATCCCAGTCCCTCCCTACCTTAGATCTATTGGCCTCTTTTTAGCGTGCTTTGTTTTTCCCTCTTATAGACTAGTTTTGAGAGACCAGCCTTCTTGGGTTAGTTTGATGCATTAGTAGCTGTTAATTTTCTGTTCTTTTAGTCTTATTTACTACAGATTTATTTTCAGTTACATAGAACACTATTTCTTTTACTCTCAAAACGTCTAGGTTTAAACAATTAAAATTAACGCACGCCACACACTGAACCTAAGTGAAGAAGCACTTGGTTAACACCGCCTGGCAAAGACATTAAAATCAATTGTCACTGCACCTCTCTGCCCTTGAGCTCGTTTGATTTTGTCACTCCCTGCCCTTATCGGTTTTTCTTCTTCCCGTCCACATTGCGCCCCCAAGGCGCCTCTCTCAGAGACTTCTTGGCCTTCACCCTCAGTTTTCACTTGGTCGACTTCCTCCTTCCCGTCGTCATCGAGTAAGTCCTCCTCCAAGTCCGCACTTTGACTCTTCCTCTGATTGTTCGGGTTCTCCCCCTCCTTTTGGTTCCCCCCCTATTACCTTCACCATGGCTAGTTCTGGACCTAGCCCTAACCCCAATTCTACTGTTGGGTCTGTTTCCAGTGGAACCCCTATGGGACCTACCTCGACTGCCCCATTACTCCCTTATATCGCTGGCCTCAGTCTCCCTGATTTCAATCAGCTGATCAATGATCCTATTCGACACGATGTCAGTTGGCCTGCTATGCCAACCAAGCTCCCCTTTGACATTCCCAAGTTCGAGGGCCTTGCTAGTGAACATCCCTCTAACCATATTTGATCTTTTCACATGTGGTGTTCCTCCAATTCCATCACCGATGACTCCATCGGTCTTCGATTGTTCCAATGCACGCTTACCGGTGAAGCTTCTAAATGGTCTGTTGACCAAGCCACCTCTTCCCATACCACCTTTGCGACCATTGCCCAAACCTTTCTATCTTATTTCCAGCTCCCCCTCCGATACGACACCAGTACTGAACTCTTAACTTCTTTCCATCAATCCTCTTCGACCCGCCTTTCTGCTCATGTCTAGGAATGGCGGCGAAGACGGAGCTTGTGTCGTTCTCCCCCCTTTGAAGATCGGGTTTACATGGATTGGTTCCTTCACTCTCTCTTACCTCCCATTGGCAAAGATGTCGCATCCCATTTTCCCCAAACCGAAGAAGCCGCCCTCCAAATAGCCTTGAAATATGACCTTATTTACGCCCAATCTGGTTATGTTTATACCGTCCTTCCTGACCTTCCCAAGCCCGGTGGCCCTACTGCCTCGGGGGCATCTCACTCTGCCGATGGTATCATTGGAGCCCTGTCGCATACCTCTGCCCAACCTCTTCCGGGCCTCGGTTTCCCTCCAGGGGCCAGCCCCTCCGGCACTTTTCCCCCTCCAGGTAGCATGTATTCAGGCTACGACATGCCTCCTCCTTTTGCCCACTCTCCTGCTTACCTTACTGCTGCCCACCCTACCCCTTATCCGTATCCGCAACCTGGTGTCCCAGCTCCTCCAGCATTTGGACCTCCCACTCCCTTGACTTTCCCACCCCCACAACCGCACTTACTTCCCCCTCCAGGGCAAGTCTTTGCACAGCAGGGGGCATCTAATTTTCTTCCTTCTCAACGAAAGAGAAAAATCAACCAATCCGCTCCTGGTAACCGGGGACCAAATCCTTCCAGTATCGACTCTACCACTGTCAACCAGCCACAGGGCTCTCAGCCTAAGCCAGACATGCCACTTCGCACCAATAAGCCCTGTTTGTGTTGCAGTGTTTATGGTCACTACACTCACGATTGTCCCTTATTACCACAAATGAGGTAGATGTGGGAGTCTCAGGCCACCGTGCGGGGACAACACTCCTCCCGTGCTATCCCTCCCAACCCAGCTACTTTTCACCCCGCTATGTTTACCGATCCTTTCCCTCAACAAGGATTCATGGCTACTCAACCCGCTCATGGCCCAATAACCCCTCAACCTTCCCCTTCTGGTTCATCTGATTACCAGATTCTCATGATGGCCTCTGACCCTCCTCTCACCGTCGACCTCAACCTTCAAATTCGATCCCGTCAGTATTCCACACCTCCCGTTCCATCTGTCTCCGAGTCTCCATCTTCAGGTCCTACAGATCCTCTATCGACACCCAATGGTCCCTTGCAACTCCCTCCGCCCAAAGCTGAGGTTCATTCCAAGACCCATAAGGGACCACTACGCCGAAATGTTGCCTCTGGTTGGGCTGCCCATTCATACAACATAGTAGATGATCTGGCACAATCTCCTGCTACCATTTCAACACTGGAACTCCTCCAGTCATGTCCTTCTCAAAAGAGGGCTCTACTATCTACCGTGGGCACTGTAGATCCTGCTGATGACCAATTGATTGTTTTCAACGCCCGTCAGTCAGACCATCCCCCTCTTCCTCCTTCGGTTGCTTTCCAAATCCCTGTCAAAATCCGAAATGCCAATGTTGCTCGGTGTATTATTGATGAGGGGGAATCTACCTATGTAATGTCCGCTTCGGTTTGGAAACAACTTGGATCTCTTGAACTGGCCCCTTCCGTGATCACCCTTCATGCGTGGGATGGCCATGCCTCCTAGCCCATTGGCCTCTTCCGTAACTATCCTATCACCCTTTCAGGCAAGACTTTTTGTGTCAACGTTGAAGTTATCGACGCCCCTCTTGACTACAATATTCTTTTGGGGCGTAGTTACACCTATGCCATGTCTACCATCCCATCCGCAGTCCACCGCAAGATGTTCTTCCCTCATAATGGCAAGATTGTCACCATTGACCAATTGACCTACCATGAACCAAAATCTCAGACCTCCCCTGAGTCCACCATCTCTACTGTCACCAACAAGCAAACTGTTGATTCTTTGACCAGTGTTTCCCCCGGCGTCTACAAAGACTCCTCCTTGCTTGGAACCTTTTTGGACTCCCCTTCCGTCTCTGATCCTAACTTGGCAAACGTTTGCATGATGCAATCATCTTGGGCCAATCTTACAGAGCCCACTTTGGCTAGACAACCACCTCAACCTCCACCAGCTCCTAGCCCTTCGCCCTCGTTAGCCACCCTTCTTCCTTCTAAATCTTCTTCTGCAGACACTCCTCGTGGGTCGTTTTCACCCAAAATCACCCACCTTGACACCATTCCTCCTGGCCATTTCCATGCTGGTCAGATCCCTTTCCTTGCTCCACCTCCCGGAGCTTATTCGGTCCCTACCTTGGCCACCCTATCCCTCCCCAACTTGACCTTGGGTATTCCCATCTGGTATCTTGACCCTCCAACCACCACTCCACCAGGTTAACCTAAACCATATATTACTTTGACCCCAGTTCAACCAATCCCCACGACTTCTCTTGCTACACTAGTACCTCAGTCACCTCAACCAGCACTGCCTCCTATTGCAACCGCTTCGAGTAAAAATGGCAAAGCTTGCAGGGGGGCATCAAAGCAAAAACCTACCCTGCCCAACCCTACCCCTCCTCGGCCTCCCAAGCATCCCATCCAGTGTTCTCTGTGTGATGTTGCTAATCATGCCACCCATACCTGTCCTGAATTACCGCCTCTCAAGACGGACACCCTAATCCACCTGGATTTCTGTCCATAATGTACCTAAGTCTCTCTCTCTCCACTTAATTGGTATATCTACCATATCTGAACAAAAACATCATTTTTGTCAGCCTCCAGATCAACAAAACTACATTAACATACACCAAAACAGAATCTCAGCCCATAACAGCACTGAAACCCCCCACATCTAACAGGTCGCACTTTTCAGGCCAAAACCTACATCCCAGGTCGCAGATTTTGCCCCAAAAAGTGTGACCCGACCGTAATGAGGAAGTAAGGGCAGTTACTGAGATTTAAAGCCCTAATCTGCAATTTGAATCCATAAAAAACAAAGCTTAGGATTAGGCCTCTTACTTGCAACTGATGGATCAAAATTCCAAAGGTTGGTTTGTCCGCTACGATCGCCACAAGATTTAGGGCCTTCTCTCCTCTCCACATTCACCACAGCTCCACAAGAAAATGAATGATTTTGGAGGGAAAATGCCCTATTAGAAGAAAACCCCTGTTTTTTCTTTCGCCCGTTGCGACCAAACCTTAGCCCCGTTTGACACACCATCTGCACCGTTGGAAAGCTCTCACCGAGCACTCAAATGGGTATATGTCAGTTTTTCATGTTTTGATACTTCACCAGGACACATTTTGTCCATGAAGGGTCTATTCACTTCTTCTCAAAATCGAATTTCTTCACTTACGACACTTGTACTTGGGGCACCACTTTGCCTCCTTACTCATCTTCGCTCGTGTTGATTTTTCGTCATGAGCTACCCTATTGTACTCATGATTTTATGGTCCCCCATTGGACCCATACTATGAGGCAGCACCATTGAGTCGCCCTTGCTTAGAGCATCCGAGTCGAGTCACCATCACATTCATGGAGTCTATCCCAAGTCCCTTTGTACCCCACCATAGTCCTCCATCCTTTCTTGCTTGGTCCCTCTCTCGTGTTGCACATTATGGCCTTCAGTACCCTTGTCCACTATCCCTCATGATACTGTGTCAGTCGCTGCTAAGCCATTCATACCCTTTATGCTCTAACAAGGGAAGTTGTCCAACCACTCCTTCGTTTCTCTCATTCCATCATCATCATTAGTGTCTACTTGTTCGTTGGGGTTCCCTTATTGCCTCACCCATGGCACACCTACTTCTGTCGACATCAGCTCATTTACTCTACAAGCCAGGTCTAGGGGGCAGTGTACCTTGGTTCTAGCTCTTCCTAGCATGATCATGATATATCCACTTGATGGTCCAGTGACACAGCAGCAGCTATTGGTGATTCCCGGGCATGTGTGAGATGTCTCAACCCTCATGAGGGGGTGGCCCTGCAGGTAGCCCCCCACATGCCCAGATGATTTCATTTCCACCCTTGATGCAGCTCCTCTCATATGATGATATCAGCCTCAGGCGCTTGCAACACATTTTCGATTTGCATGTCTTTGTCAGATTTTGTGAGCCCTTCCCCGTGTGCAGGGGGCATTTGGGTTTCTTTGCATCTCATGTACTACCATATTATTGTATAAGTCCTGACGATTATTCCAGGCATTGCATGTATGTGGGATTCCTCCTGTTATTTATCTGGCTCATGTTTAGGCCAGCACATGCTTCATTATTGCATTCCATGGTTTTTCGGGCACCTTATTCTTTGTACTTTGTATCGGCGGGCATAGGTATGCCTCCCCCGCCACCTTTAGCACAGGTACCACTTCATAACTTAGAGACTTGTTGCACTTGTAAGTCTCGTCTCCTCAGGGTCTAGTCCTTTAGCACATCAGAAAACCTTACATTTCTCTCTCTCACTTCCCTCTTGATATCTAGTGATTGAGTTCTTGCAACGTACTTTGTTCATACGATTTGCTCCTAACACTCGTACGGTGGGGGGCAATCTGTTACACCAATTTTTGGTCATCTAACCTATTATTATTAGATGAACCCAAGTACACCATGTAAGACCAATTTTACCCTAAGTAAAATTGCTTTCACCATATAAAATAACTTATTTGTTTATATTCCCTAGTCATATTTAACCCAAAACAAGGAACTTGATTAAATAAATCCTTATTTATTTAATTATTTCCTAATAATAAGTTATTTAAATCATTCTTTAAATAATATTCTTAGTTAAATTTGACTAAATCATCCATAAATAATTAAAAAAACCATTATTTATTTAATTATATCCCCATCATTTCCCTAAAATGATAAATAAACCATTTATTTATTTATTATTTATAAATAAAGGAATTGACCCAAGTCAAGAATCCTTTTCCCTCCAACAAATATAGTAAAATATTCCTAAAGGGTGCTTCTAGAATTCGATTAATAATATTTTATTCATGCACTGAGTTCTAGGCCGCCCCAATATTTTGTTATAAATAGGAGAGTTTTCCCCATTCATTAGTCACCTCCATTACATTAGATCACTCTGGATATACTCTTGGTCACCATTTTTCCATTTTTGCTTTGTGAGCTCCCACTGAGTTCTATGTTTGTTTTTCTACACCAATAAGAGAGAGGAATGTTAGATCTGAAACACTGAGGACTTTCAAGAACCCATCCCATTGAGGAGAACCGGAAAACACCTTTCTTGTTTTCCTCTCAGGTGCCCCATTCTTTAATATAATATAAAATTATTTTAATTACATTGTTCTTGTCTTGTCTATTGGATGCATGGAGCCATATTATATTTTATCTGCTTAATGTCTTTTGTGCTTAGATCTGAATTTGTGCAGCAAACTTAAAGATATTTTGCAGCCATAATTGATGTTAGGGCTATTTTTATGCGTAGCTAAAGTGATATTTTACGATGAAAGATTCATACTAACAGTGAATGAAGATCAATCTAGCTAGTCAAAATGAAGACACCTTGAGTGTGAAAGGAGACAAGGCATGAAGATCCGGTCAAGGTTGATCCAGTCAAGATTGACTAAATCAAACAGCACTGTAAATAGATGAGCATGACTAATGAGGACAGCGTGATTTTGGTGGAGGAGCCTTTGCATAGAAGCAACCTCATAATGAGGTGGGACCCTTGGTGAGGAAGCTCATCAACTATATAATGGAAAGGATGGCACCCATATGGAGCATGATTGGAGATTATATTTTGTATGTGGTATATTTAGACTTCTTGCATACTTTGGCTATTACATAATTTTGCTGCACTGTTTAGTGCAAGGGTTTTCCCATGCGGGGATTCCCTACTCTTTCTTGGAGATCTTGTTTAAGAAATCTAAGAGGAGCTTTCTGAGCTACATTTTCCACTATCCGATGTTGGGCCAAGCATTTATCTTCAACAAAAACACAGTCCCTTCAAGAAACTACATTATTTCTTAAGGTGTGCAGTGGGAGGGGTTAAAACCCCACTTTTATGAGCTTGTTTCCGAGGAGGAGGATCAACATTTTTCTCGGAAAGCTAGTAGAAGAGTATACAATCATTTCTTTGCATGTTCAGCCATTTTTATGTAGAGCTTCATCTATACATCATGATTCAGCCATAGATCTGTAGCAATTCTTCCTTGTATATCTTTTCTGTCAAGAAACCCTTGCCGGGTCATCTTGGATCTATGTAAAAAGATACTAGATCTCTGTTTTTATGCCTCATTGAGTAATCTAATAGAATATCTGATTTGTCTCTCCATTTTCTAAGTATAACCTCCATTAAAATGTGCTATCTCTTTATGTAGTAAATTATGTGTGTTGCAGTCTTGGGGTTTCATCATTTTTAAAGTTGTTTGAGCATGGGAGGCCTGTTTAACTAGGAAAAAGACATTTTTTTTCTAAAAATATTTTTCATGTAAGGCCCTTATTACATATTCTAAGGGAAAAAACCATTATTTACCATTGGTATAATTTAATCTTCAGGAAATAACGTTTTTGGGGCCAATATTGCTACTTTTCCCCACTTGGAGACATTGTATGAAGGCATAGTTTGTTGTTGTGGTTTTAATATGATGGATATGTGTTCCATACACTCCTATGAGTTGATTTCTTTCTGGATCTCCAACTTTGGAACATCTTAAGGTGTTCTTATTGTTGTAGAAATTCCCTATTTTTGGATATTGCAGTGGTATCAAAGCTCTAATCTTGGCTTAGCTTGTGTTCTTCATCCATTATGGAATCTTCTCATGGGAAGGAGAAGATATGAAAGAGAGATCAAAGAAAACCATTATTTTCTGGAGAAAAGAGGTTTTCAAAACTTCTCTTTCCAAATCTGCATAGTACAAGCAAAGACATCAAAGAAATGAGGAGGGAAAAACATGAAGATCCCTCAACAAGATCTATAAGATCTATACATGAGGAAGGTTCTAAGTCCTCATCTTGTGGATATGAGCGCTCAGCCATATCATCAGATCTACAACGTTCTGTCAGCAACTTCTTCATGAAGAGGAAGAAAGGAGATGTGCCAAAGAGAGAGACTCTTGGTGATTATTTGCAGGAGTATGAAGCTCAATCTAAGGAGTTCAAAGATAACTTGAACTTCCAAGGGTTTTGCAATATTAAGGAGGAAAGAAGCACAAGGAGAAAGAAGAATGGTGAGGGCATATCCTTTCTATCTACTTGTGATGGATCATCTCTATGTTCAGCTAGGGCTTGGGTGAAGGAGCTAGACACCTATGTGCAACAACATCAAGTTTCAGAAAATTAGGCCATCAAAGTAGCAGCGCTGCATTTTGAGGGTAAGGCTTATGCTTGGTGTTTGTTTGAATCTTTTTCCTTAAATAATGCAAATACCTCTACTTATGCAAAGTTCATTGAAATAATAGTAGAAAGGTTTGATGAAAAATCATGTAAAACACCTTCTCTGGAGGCTATCGAACCATATCAAACAAAACTTTTTCATGGGTCAGGAGGATCTATAAATCCAACTCCATTTTTGAAAAATATTGAAGAGGATGTAAACTTGTTTGATACCTTTCCAAGGGCAATATCTCCATTGAATGAAGATCTTTCTTCTCAAGAAGAATACATGGAGACTCCTCCTTCAAAAGAAGACCAAGATCTAATGTCTCTTGTTGATAAAGAGGTATTTATAGCTATTGAGGAGAAGGAAGAGAAGTCTGGGGATAACAGCATAGTCATGACAATATCCCATCTAGAACCTCATATAGAGGAATAAGGATAAATTTCTCCAAAGAGAGAAACTCTTGCACCCTTGCAACGAGTTCCAAAGAATCTCACATATGGAGATTGTGGCAAAATCCATGTGCAGCATGTGCCATCATTATCAAATGGTGAGAATATGAATATTGCAGAAGATAAAGGGGAGGGAAAGCATCATATGATGAGGAGTATACACCCCTCTTTATTTCAAAATATCGATGCACAAAGAAGGCAGGAGGGTCTATGAAATGAAGGCAAGGACAAATCAGTTCATACATATATATATCCTGCTCTAAGCCTTGATGTCTCTTTGCATGGAGGCATTCCACCAGGGAGACCCCCTGATTGGAAGAATGCTAAAGTGTTCTCTCAACTATATGCAGCAGTAACATATTTGTTTAAATAGGGAACCTTGAAAGGAGCTACTACAGCACTGAGAATCATCAATGGAAAGCTAATAAATTTTCTAAAATTGACTTTGCTATCTTCCATTCATATATTTGTGCTGGAAAGGAGAGATTCAGAAATCTGTGTTGATATAAGCATGGTATCAAAAGGCCACTCCATAGCCTTAGAACAGGAAAATATACTCCAATATATAATGAAAGTTTATGAATATGACAAGTAGGTATTTCCATTCTTCTATGCAGGAGCAAAACTATGGAAGTTTTGGAGGAGGAGAACCTTTCAAAAGAAGGATGACTCTCCTAAAATTCAATCTTGTCTTGAGCACGATCAGCTGCAAGAGAGGCAAAAAAAGAAAGTTGGGAACACTCCAACATGTTACTTTGACATCAATTATGTCAAGGAGGAGAGCCACCATATGACAGCTACTTCATTTCAGACTTCTACGACGCTATCAATATTGGGAAGCCTAGATCCTTATTGGGAATCCCAACTCTTAATGGAATATTCCAAGGAGCTCTTCACATGTAAGGTTCTTGATGGGAAAGTAATGGATGGGAAGTATAAGGTAGTTAATGGAATCATTTATGTTCATGATCAGATCTACTTAACTAAAGATTCCAAACTCAAGAATAAACTACTTAATACAACCTATGAGATCTTGATTTCTAAACCCACTAGCTTCATTAAAACATGTCATACTATCTTTGAGGGATTCATGTGGGAAGATTTCAATGAGGAGATGCACTCTCATATGAGGAAGTGCATGGATCATTTGCTGGTTGAGGAGGAACATATCTCTTGGGAAGAGTTATCATTATTACCTCCTTATTCATTGAGTGTAAGAAGAGGCTCATCCATGAGCTACCTCACTGATTTGAATCAAATATATGATGAAACTTGTATTTCTAAACATCGTAATGTATATACTATATGCTTGTATTTTCTTAACACTCATGTTCAGGGCTTTGCTCCAATAGGAGGCACCTTTCCTTATGGGTTTCATGAGCCACTTTGGGCCATGAAAAATGATGATGTTGGTCATTCCTTGGGAGTTCTTGGAGAGATGATGTACTCTTCATGGTGTGATTCATTAACACCAACCATCATACACCTTCTCCAAGCATGCAAGAAGGATGACGTAGCAAACAAGTGTTGGGAAAAACACTTGTCATACCATATCCTATGGTAGTTAGGAGTAAATCTGAGCTGGTTTCACTTGAGGGATCATTGTACTTCTCCATTATTGCATATGGTAGATAGCATGACTCTAATTATGATTCCATATGTTGAAAATGTTCTTATCTTTGTTGGGAACATAGTTGGAAGGAAGACACATTGGTGGGATGTGTCCTTGGGGAAATAAATTTCCCACACTTTTTGCACTACATGTTTCAAGGGGAGCATGGGAAGAGATATGGATACCATAGTAGATCACTTGTTTCTTTATGAGGTAGGCCATATGATTGTTTGGAGCACTTGGGACATACCTCTCATGAGCATTTAAGAGGATCTTTTCTATGAATTACCAAGCTGGGAGGTAATTCATTTCATTTGGATGATAGCATGGAGATGGGAGTCTTTCATTGATGATGGAATTCCCCATGACTGTCATAACTTCTATATTGAGGAGGCCATTGATCAGAAAAAAAGTTTCCATATAGACCTTCCTTTCTTTCATGATGAGAGCCATTTGTTTTATCCACCAAAGGCCGATTTACACACTTGGGAGGAACTATTGGGAGACAGAATTATTTCAGAAAATATTCAGCAATGGAGGAGACTATTGGAGGAAGAGGCCACAAGAGGAGAAGGGGAGATTTTGCAGCACCCTTGCAGTTGCTTAAGGAAAAGAAACATTTGGGAGGGGAAGACTGTAATATTCCTAAATTAGCATGCAGCTAATAGGAATATTAATTTTTCCTTTAAAATCTAGTTAGATGAATAAATGGTCAAGGAGGCTCATAAGATGCTTAAGTAGGAATAAAATCCCGCATAATTTGATAAGGGATCATGTAATAACCAGATAAAGCATCCACTTGTGTGAATAGGGTCTAAAATGTGTGGACAAAGTCAAGTTTGACCAAGTCAACAACATTTATATTTAAAGAGTGGATCCTAAATAAAGAAATCTCAATGTGAATGAAGATAAATCTAGCTAGTCAAGATGAAGACACCTTGAGTGTGAAATGAGACAAGGCATGAAGATCTAGTCAAGGTTGATCTAGTCAAGATTGATGCAGTCAAGATTGACTAAATCAAACAACATTGTAAATAGATGAGCATGACTAATGAGGACAGCGTGATTTTGGTGGAGGAGCCTTTGCATAGAAGCAACCTCATAATGGGGTGGGACCCTTGGTGAGGAAGCTCATCAACTATATAATGGAAAGGATGGAAACCATATGGAGCAAGGGTTTTCCCATGCGGGGATTCCCTACTCTTTCTTGGAGATCTTGCTTAAGAAATCTAAGAGGAGCTTTCTAAGCTGCCTTTTCCACTATCCAGTGTTGGGCCAAAAATTTTCCTTCAGAAAATGCAGTCCCTTCAAGAAATTGTGCTATTTCTTAAGGTGTGCAGTGGGAAGGGTTAAAACCCTGCTTTTATGAGCTTGTTTCCCAGGAGGAGGATCAACCTTTTTCCCGGAAAGCTAGTAGAAGAGTCTACAGCCATTTATTTGCATGTTTAGCCATTTTTATGTAAAGCTGCAGCTATACAACATGATTAAGCCATAGATCTGCAATAGTTCTTCCTTGTATATCTTTTCTGTCAAGAAACCCTAACCGGGTCATCTTAGATCTATGTAAAATGAGACTATATCTCTGTTTTTATGCCTCACTGAGTAATCTAATAGAATATATGATTTTTCTCTCCATTTTCTGATTATCACCTCCATTAAACCGTGTTGTCTCTTTATGCAGTAAATTCTGTGTGTTTCAGTCTTGGGGTTTCATCATTTTTAAAGTTGTTTGAGCATGGGAGGCCTGTTTAACTAGGCAAAAGAAATTTGTTTTTGAAAATTTTTCGCATGTAAGGCCCTTATTACATATTCTAAGGGAAAAAACCATTATTTTCCACGGTTATAACTTAATCTTCAGGAAATATTGTTTTTGGGGAAAATATTGCTGCTTTTCCCCACTTGGAGACATTGTATGAAGGCATAGTTTGCTGTTGTGGTTGTAATATGATGTATATATGTTCCATACACTCCTATGAGTTGATTTCTTTCTGGATCTCCAACTTTGGAACATCTTAAGGTGTTCTTATTGTTGTAGAAATTCCATATTTTGGGAGATTACACATTTGGTTGAAGGAATAAACCCTAGAAAGATGAACTAAATGTTAATAAACCTCCCGCATCTGCAAACAAGAAAAAAAAAATTAAGGCAGGGGTATATTATGTGGTTGAAATTATTTGTTATTAGTCATCCATCCAAGCTTGAAAGCATTGGCCTTTACACCACAAACATATTGGAAAACTCATTTGCCTTCATTTACATCCATTTAATATCAGTATAAGGTGTCCAAATCATAGTATTTTACAAATCAGCAAGGTGATCATCAATTTTTCCAAACCTCTCATTCTTCTCATTTTTCCATCACCCTCATTCACTCATCCCTCATTTGTATAAAGGCTACATTTGTCACCATCTCCCCCTTGCCCTTTTTCCCATCAATTTCATATAACCGAGTTAGGGTTTTGGTTTTCAAGGCAAAAGTAAAGTCAAAATGCCAAGGGAAGGTAATAGTGATAGTGGTGAGGGACGCCAAGGGCCTAGAAGACATCAATGCAAGGGTGGAAGAATAAATAGGTTTGAGCCACTGAACACTGTGGAATTGATGGCATCTCCTATGACAGTTTCATATTTCCAGAATGTGGGTTGTTTTGACTTTTGTGAAAGAGTAAAACAGGTACAAATTCATCCTGAGCTGACCATGCTTTTTATCCTTAACCTTCATGACAATCAAGTAAATTTAGCTAGGATGAAATTTGAGCTATCTTCATATACCATTTCTATGGCCACTTGGATACCTAGTGTGGGAGAAAGGTGGTTCAATCTAGCTAATTTCAACCCGAGCCATTATGAACCTTTCCTAAAACCTAGATACAAAGATGACTGCAAATCCATTTTTCCCTTTTCACATTTTTTGGAGAGATATCCGCCCTTGATGATAGTCATCATGAAATATTTTACATGTGAGGGGAGGTTTTCTAGGCTTTATTCATACCACATAAGACTGATCATGCACTTCACTAGGGTAAATATGCTACATTTTCCCTATTATCTCTATAGGAGTATTGATAAGATGTCTTATATTGTGCAAAAGAGACTTCCTTCACAACAAATGTAGAGCCTTTTTCACCATTCTCTCATCAAGATAGTTGTGTTGCATAAATTAGAAAAAAATGGTATTCCATGGGAGATGTTCATCGCCCATGAAGTGTTCACATACCCGCAACCCCATATTCAGCCAAATGCGCCCTCATCATTCCATCCTCCTTCCTCACCCTTTCCTAATGCATCTGATAATGATGGAAATGAAGATGAACCATCAAGTCAGAATGAAGGAGAGGGCGGTGATAAATCTAACAGTGATGAAGGAGAGGACGGTAAAAAGGAAAATGATGAAGAGGAGGACAATAAGGAGGAAGATGATTAAGAATAGGATAGTAAAGAGGAAGAAGATGAAGAGGCAAAGGTCAGCAATGAAGCAGAAGACATGGAGGTAGATGACAATGAAGACGAAAAAACAAATGATGAAGAAAACAACTAATAAAATCATGATGATGTTGGGAACAACCCACAAGTCAATGAGAAAAATGAAAATGCAGAAATCAGTGAAGAGGAAGACAATGATGAAACGAAAAACATGGTAACTAATAGCAATGACCACTACAAGGAAAAGACCCTCTAGTGGAGGTTATAAAGGAGGTTTTTAGTGTTATAAAATTGGCCAAAATTGTCAAAAAAACATATGCTATCACATCCGTTTATGGTAACAGAGGTTTTGGCAGAGCTTTTAACGGAAATTAAACACAAAAAAAGAAATGGGCAGCCAGAGGTTATTACAGATGTTTTTTCATCGGTGCTCTTATCAGGTTTTAACGCATCGATGCATATCGGTAGACAGTGCACCGGGGCGGTCAAAGGAGATTACACCGGGTCATTAAGGAAAACAACAGCACTGGGCCTGGTGTTAGTGATACAACGCATGGGGCCATTCTAATTGGTCTTGGGATTTGAGCGGTGCCCATAGGTCGTATAAGTGCACTGGTGCGTGTATCTTTATGAGGCATCGGTGCTCCATATCAAAGAAAGGAACTGATATTTATAATTGGTATCGGTATTCGTGTGATGCACATGGCATCTACAAATGCACCAGTGCTTATAGATACATAAATGCCCTGGTGCGTCGTATCACACAAACTCACCGATATTTATAATTGGAATCGGTATTAGTGTGGTGCCAATAGAATCATAAACGCACCAATGTGTATAGACACATAAATGCACTGATTTTCATTTTTTTTTTTTTAGAACCATTCACCTCTGAAAGTCCAATTATTGTGATTGTTTTAAATTAATTATTCATCAAAAGTCGACACATCTTATAACAATATTCATATTAATTACATTTTTATTAATGCATCTGAATGTGCTGTTTGGATTAATTTGTTATATCATATCAGAATTATTGCGGTTTTTTAAAATTCATTATTCATCAAAAGTCAACACATATATATAATCTTATAACAATATTCATATGAATTAAATTTTTATTAGTGCATTTGAGAACGACAATGGAGAACGCAATAGCGACAATGGAGAATGCAATAGAATAAATTATAACATATTTTATGATTATATATATAATATATATGAATAAGATAGTCTTTATCATACAAAATGGGACAGTTAATATTCGTATCCCTTTGTCTTTCAATTGGGACACTATGTCCATTACATTAAACAAAATGTCTGATTTCACAGACATATTTCAAAAAATAAAACGCCTTGCTTTGATATCCAAATTACATAGTGATCATCATTCTTCGCTTGAACTGCTGTCACTGCTAGAGCTACTTCCATGACTTGGGTTATTTTCAGGAATGTTGTGTTCATGGCATTGATTGTTTTCTTCTTCTTCACTTTCCATCTACAAACATAAAAATAAACTGAAATGAGTGTATATACATTGGTGAGAATAATGAAAATTAATCCAATATTAAATAATATACATCAATGTAAATCGAAAAGAAAAATGACGTACCATAGCAACAATTGACTCATAAACTATACACATTCTTTCAAAACCATGTACCATGCCATCTTTCAAAATTTCATATGTTGGCGCAGTTCCATACTTTGTTTCCTGCAATTTTTATACCCCATAACAAATCATATATTTAATATAAAATATGTTTTTTTTCTATTAATTATAGACGGATCTAAGTAAAATAAGATTGATAGATGCTTACAAATTCTACAATTAAATTCTGATATGCCAACATATACTCACAACCCATATTTAACCCAATTTCAATCAATTCGTCTGATGGTTCTTCTTTGTATGTTAGCACCTGTTTGAAGACATTCAATGATGATTTTTGTAAAACAACTTAAAAATACAAAAATGAAATCTAGTTAAGTTGTTATAAGGAAGTAACAATTACTCACAAACTTAGAGATCAGCCATTTTCTTCCTTGTCATCCTGTTTTATGTGCTGAATGGGTTCCATTTTCTTTTCTTTTCTGCAAGAAAATTCTTGAAAATTAATATTTAATGCTAAATTGTTTATTTATTGTACCTAATGATCGAAAAATTCAATGATTACATATTACATTTGAAGCACATTGTTGTATTTGTTCCACTAGATCCCTCAAACTTTTGTAAAAGTTTTTCCCCCTTTCGTTAACTTCCAACACCACTCCAGATGAGCCAAGGAGCAATTCATTTTCATTTGCATGTTCTATTTTTTTTCTTTTCTTAGAACAACATTCCTTTTCTGAGTTGTTGGTCCCTATAGAACATTAAATAGATGTGAATTAGTAGACTGTTTGACACATGTTATCTAATAATTTTAAGTATATTATTAATGATAATTAAAAAAAGAAACTCATATTGGATCGATAGTATTGTTTCATTCACCTGCTTCATCTTTTTGCAATTTTTCCATTAAACTTTTACGCTCTTCTGGTCGTAGATCAAAAATAATCATATCGAGCTTCGTCATTTTGTGGCTCTGCATGATACATAGTAAAAAACACATATTAGTTAAAGTTACATATAGTTCAAAAATAATATTTTTTATAAATAATTTACAAAGAACTTTCCTTTTTCGCTTTTCTTGATGTGTTAACAGTGTTTTTGTTACTTGATATCTTTTCAGTAATTTCTTTATCAATCTGAAACCTGTAGCATATCATTCATTAATATATTTATAAATAAATTCTCAACTTTTTAGGTAGAAAATAAATCTTGAAACACCAATGCGCCTTTCATGAAATCCACACTGTCGCCGGTGCGTGGATATTAACAATGCACCGCAAAACAATATAATACACCGTACGGTGCATTTGGTATTATAAACCCACTGCAAAAACAATGTAATAGACCTAACGGTGTGTGGGGTATTATAAACACACCGTAAAAATGGTGTATTACATCGTACGGTGCTTTCCTAGTTAAAGAGAGCACCGGTGCCCTATTTCAGATTTGGCGCACGGATTTAAAAAAATGTTTTCAATTTTTTACGACACAGAACTTGCACGGTGCGCTGTAATAATACAGAGCACCGGTGCGGTGGCGTACATAGGGCACACCGATAAATAAAAATCTATTTTCCAAAAATTCACACAATGGACGAATGGATTGGGATCCGACTATGAAAGTCATCCCATGGGTTAGACGTCAATCTAAAATGAAAAAACCTAATTCTGAAATCACAGAAACAGGGAGAAGAGAGGGAAAAAACAAATAAATGAAGGGTTCAGAGTAAAAATAGATAAAATTGCAGGAAAAAATAAAAAACTGTAGAAAAAAGTAAAAAAAAGAATTAAATTTAATCACGAAATGGTTTGAAATTCTATGATAAAGGGTTTGAATCACCAGTGTTTTGGTTTCTGATTGTCTGAATACTTCTATTCGAACATATTTCGCCATCCACAATGCCCTCATGCTCTCCTGCAAAAGTCTGACTGAAAATTTTTAGCAAAAATAGTGAAATAATGAAAAGTGTTTAGTATTTAAAAAATTATTTTATCAAATTAGATTTTCAAAAATATTTTGCCGCCCATTTTTCAAATTGCCGTTTTTTTTTTTAACTTAAAAAAAATAGAGTTGCATTTTTTTTATTTTCGTTTATTCATTTTCGGTGCGTAGAAATATGACACACCAGTGCGTTGTATTAATATGATGCACCAGGGCCTGTTAGGATGATAAGCGCACCAGACTTTTTATAGTTTTTTTTTTTTTTGTATGTAAGATCATAATAAAATAATGATAATTATAAAGTACATGAATTTATTTTCATTATTTTCTAAACTTTATATATATAAGATCATAATAAAATAATGATAATTATAAAGTACATGAATTTATTTTCATTATTTTCTAAACTTTATGTTACAAAAATTCGTATTATTCTAGATTTGTTATTTTACAATTATTTGCAAATTTACAAATTTAAATATTTTAATAAAATCATTTCACATTAATACAATTAAAATTTTCACATTAATAGAATTAAAATTTTACAAATTAATATTTTACATACAATTACATTAATTAAAATTACAATTAGAATTAGAATTAAAATTACAATTACAATTTTACATTAATTTCACATACATGAATTACGATTAGAATTACAATTACAATTTTAATTTTACATACAATTACATTTACAATTTTACATATAATTACATTTACAATTACAATTACAATTTTACAAATATTTTAGAGACAATTCAATTAAAATTACAGTTACAAATACAATTACATTTACAATTTTACATAGAATTACATTTACAATTACAATTACAATTTTACAAATATTTTACATACAATTCAATTAAAATTACAATTACAATTTGTGAAATTTACATACAATTAGAATTAGAATTACAATTTTACAATTTTTCATATATACAATTACAATCATTTTAGAATAAATTAAATATTACAATTACAATTAAAATTTTACATACAATTACACTTAAAATTACAATTAGTACAAATACAAATACAATTTTACAATTTTACATAGAATTAAAATTTAAATTACAATTACATTCACGACATCATATTTAATAAATATCATGGTCATTTAATAATATTAAATTAATTAATAAACATCAGCACGATCATGATAACCATCGTACAAACATCATATTCGACTAATAAACACATTCAATTAACGTCAAATTAGCATTATATATTAACATTATCACAACACAAACATCAAATATGCATCTCAATATAATGTCAAATAACTCATGCGCCTATCACATATACACATCTATGTGCAAGCTAAACATTAAATGAACATATCTAACATGAATAATAATATGCGCCACATCATGATGATCATCAACATGAAAATTAAGTACAACTGCAACATGAACATAAAATACTGCATGGACCATATATATATATATATATATATATATAACTGAATAATGTTAAAAATATACAACTGTAATATAAATGTCATGGATTAGGCGCTGGTGGTAGTATAACAACATCAATAACACTAGTACAAGTGGATGCGGCCTGCTCAGTAAAGATGGGTGCAGCCTCGACATTCGATGGTCAACTAGCCTGCTCATGATCATGATGATCACTAGTACTGATGGATGCATCCATTGGTGGTAGTAGTGGAGGCCTGCTCAATCAATAGTACTGCAGCCTCAACGCTCGATGGTCCAGCCTTCTCATGATGATCATGACTAGTACTCACGATGGATGCTGGAGTCTTCCGACTAGACGTGGCCGATGATCCAGCCTCATCTCCATGATGACTAGTGTCAGATGCTGCCAGTGGAGCCTCATGTTGATCATCAGGCGCGCAGCAAGGTGAACGATCACGAGATGCATCTGAGTCGCTACTGGTGGACTGTCCATCACGTGCCATAGCTCGACTATGCCTATAACTACGGGCAATCCTCCTCAATTGCGTAACAACTGTCGTAGTTCCTACGACATGACGCATCAAGCCATACATGTCACGTGACATGCCTCTCCACATCCATAATAGTCTATCATCACCCTGTATCTCTCTATAATGAGCGGGTCTAATGCCCGCATCTGAAATCAATCCACAAAGTTGCCTGCCCAACTCCATATGGTATCTGGTCTCAGGTCGACCACACTTAGAAAAAGGTGGTACTAGTGCACCATGAGGCGCAGGATCAACACGTCTCTCTGCTGCGCCACCGAACTCATCCTCTGGCGCATCAGTCATCTCCTGATCGTAATCATCAGGATCAACACCTGGATCATGTGGTGGATCCGGCATCTCATCGCCATCAAAAGAGCCAATGTCCGCAAAATATATACAAGTACACAACAATAATTAGACAATTTCATTACACAATTTAATAAAAACAACTTAAAAAACATGTTAGAATAAATATAAATAAAACAGTAATATTACCTCTATCATCTGGTGGCTCATCAGGAGTGAAGAGGATGTTGGGACACCCTTGCCAATCTAGTCCAACATAAGGACATGGACCATAATGAAGGGATGAATCCCACCAAGACTGGCTAGTAAGTCCAGCGAATCATGTGATATCCTCGCTGGAAACATAGTGTCTCCCCTCTTAGGTATCATCTGCCCCCACATGCGCATCCGGGCCTCGAACATCGGCCTATGAGGCTATCAAACAAAACTAGGTCTCATCTCTGGAAACCTCTCAAAAAATAAACAAAAGAGCTCTGAAGAAAAAGGGAATTTGACCCTCCCTTGTGCATGAGCACGACATCTATCTAAGGCCATACAAAACTGTCTCAAAAAAATGGCAGACCACCTGAAAAGTCGTGGCTGCTGTACTAAAGAATCAACGTAATAAAAAAGCGAGCAACTAATGTGTTGCCCGTCACTGGTGCTGTGCGAAATGATGGAAGAGATAATAGAGAGGCACTACACGTCCTATCTACCAAAAGCACCTATACGTAACTGACCTCTAGGTACCTGAAACTCTGAAGGAGACGGTACATGTGCTCCAATGTATCTCTGGGAGTAAACTAATTGACTCCCTGCTACACAACTAGCTGGCACGTCTGCGAATGAGAGAAAATCCATCCCTCTCCTCGATAGTCCTGTAATAAAATAAATTTCCTCCTCAATGGGTGTGTACCACTGGTCAGGACCAACTTGAAAATCCTGTCGGTGGGCATTCCACCTGCCGATAAGATGTCTCAAAAGCATACTATGGGCCTTTAGGCCGGAAATAGCCTCCTCATAGAAATTGAGGAGGCCTACCTGCATAAGGATCTCCTTGGTATCTGTAGTAATAGGGTGAGGGCATCCATCTCTCTCCCTCTCTCTCACCTCCCATTGGTGAATCATGTCATATTTTTCTACTTTTTGTTGTTGATGTTGCTCCTATTCTCTCTGAATCATTGCCATATTAAATAATTTTTTTTATTAAAACAGAAATGTATTTATAAATATACATATATAATTTTTTTTGAAAAAAAAAAAACATACAAGTCAGTAATCCATAAAAACAGTCATGCACTGGTGCCGATGCGTCCTAATATTTTAGCGCACCATCCCCGAGGCCCCTAATGAAAGAGACCGCACCGGATTTGGTGCAAATGTCTATTTTTCAAGCACCGTGGACTGTGTATAATTCAGAATAGTGATGCAGTGACTGAAATATACGCCCCGAAGTGTATAGTCGTCTCATCGCACCGACTTCATGATATTGGCATAGTTCATGGTGCGGTCGTTTACCCGGCCGCACCGTTGACCCTCTCCGAATGCAAAATGCGGTGCACTGACATAAACCGGGGCGGAAAATGAAGTCAACGCATCGTACTGTGATTGCCGGGGTCAACGGTGCGCCTAGATAAATGAGCGCACCACATTTTTTCTTTTTTCTTTTTAGTTTAAAATTATTCTAGGCACCTTCTGGCACCACCCTGGAAATGGTGCGGTTATTGTTAGCACTGGTAGCGGTGTTGCCTGTAAATTTTACAAGTAGCACCGTTATCCAGTGTGAGCCGAACAGCTCGAGTGCACCGCGTGACAATTTTTTTTCTTTTTATTTTTTAATGGTTACTTTTAATTTTATTTCAATTTCTAATCTGCTAAAAGGCTTAATTATAGAAAAACTAGAAAAATGCCTATACATTTCGCTGTCGAGGAGGCATATTGGCTATAAAATTTGGAAAATAAAATTTTCCCACTGTTTTTCAAAATGCAAGCTGGAGATTAGTGGCCAATGTAGAGCAGCAGTGCATGCAATGGGTGCAATGAGAGCACCGATGTCAGGGCGGCTCAAAAATAAGGAAATAGCACCGGGGCTTGAGAGCTCTCGAGCACTGAGGAAAGTGAATAATGAAGTTTTTTGGCCGTAAACATTTTTTTAATTAACCCTGTTTCGGTGCACGAGGTTTTATAAGCGCACTGGTGCGGTTCAATAAAACCGCATCGGGCAGTATCAATTTTGGCGTGTTGTTTATAATGCGTCGAGGCATTTCCCTACCCGCGCACTAGGATGTTTCAGCTTCGGCGCGAAAATTTGATGATGCACCAGGGCGGCATAATGGTAAAGCACCGGTGTGTAATAATTACAAAGCACCAATTTTTTGGCCTTAATTTTTTTTTATATAACATTATTCTAGTGTGTGCAGTTTTTGGCGCACCGATGCTCTTAGAGAAGAACGCACCAGCTCGTTTCTGTTTTGGCGCAATGTTTTATGATGCACTGGCGCCAAAGAGTATTGACACCCCAGTGTGTTACAGTAATTGGACGCCCCAACGGTGTGTGTATTTCACGCACACTATCCAGTGTGCCAATGTTCGATGCACACAGGTGCGTTCTATGGTATCGTGTGCACCGGTAATTGATAGCTCAGAAGCACTGGAAAACTGAAAAATCTGGGTTTTTTGTCATAAATATTTTTTTTAATTTAACCCTTTACTGGTGCGCATTTTTTATTTGCACACCGATATTGTTTGCTACAAACGCATTGATTAGTTTGTGTTTTGGCACGTTTTTTATGATGCACCGTTGCGGTTTCTGTCTACCGCACTGGGTGGTTTCAGTGTTGCCGTTGTGTTTTATAATGCATCAACGCAGATGATTTGTGAGGCACCGGTGCTCTATTATATTATGATGCACCGGGCGGGTGTGTATTGAGTGCACGGTGTCCGGTGTGCCAGTTATTTTTCCCGCACCGGTGCTTTCATTTTTTAAAGCACCAGGGCGAGTTTTAACGATAAGAGCACCGATAGGAAAACATCCGCAAAACCCTCCACTTGCCAACCTCCTCTAGTAACCTCCGCTAGAAATGGATGTATGGGGTATTTTTCTTTATGGTTCCTCAAAAACATCCGCTAGAGGGTCTTTTCCTTATAGTGGATGATGATGATGATAGTAGTGACACTAAAGACCAAAAGGTCAGTGAAGAGGCTGATAATAACAGCAAAGAGGCAAGCAGCAGTAAGAAGGGAAGCAGTGAAAATGATGACAGTAGTCCTAATGGCCAAGAAGGGAGTGAAAAAAATGAGCCTGATAGTGGTAATGATGATAGTGAAGAGAACAATGCCAAAGATGGTGAGGCTCCTAGCAGTACTGAAGGTAGTCAAGAACACAGTGCAGAACATAGTAGTGCAAAGGTCAATGAGGAAGATAAAAGTAGTCTTGAGGTCAGTCGTGGTGAGGGCATTCAAATGAAAAAAATTTAGCTTTTCCCTAACACATACAAAAGAGGAAAGAGGCATGTGTTTGCTGCCTCTAAAAGGAAAGAGACCATGCCATCCACTTCAGCTAAGAAGCTTGACAAAGGCAAACAAAAGGTCAAACAAGAATAAGAAGTAGATCAACATGAGGTTAAGAAAGAGTTTGAAATCATTCATATTGATAGTGACAAGGAAAATGAAGCAAGGATATCAAACTTGCTCCTCTAGAACAAAAATTCCCAAATTGAAGAATTCCAAGCAAATCTAGATAGGGCCAAGTGTGTGAATAATGTCATTGAGATGGAAAATAGACAGCTAGGAGCACAAAATGCCATTTATGAGGCTAGCGTAATCAGAGCCTGGAAAGAAGCTCAAAGATCATAGGTAAATATAGAGGAGTTCATGGGCACCTATGAGGAAATTGAAGATGAAGAAGGACAGTCCACAAGAAGACCAAGAACCATGGGTTTAAAGAAGGCTTTGGCAAGACAAAGAGAGCAAGAGTCTGCCTTGGAAAAGCAGCTCCCTCTAAGTGAGCTACTAGCCATGTAGATAGAATATTATCGGGAGCCTTGGATAGAAAGAGCAAACACACACTTGGAGGCCAAATTGGAGAAGGAAAATAGGGACCTTGACCTCCAAAGGAAGATGACCAAACACTATGCACTTAGAAATCAAATTGCAAGGGCCAAGCTCAAAATAGCCCTTGCCAAAGTTCAAGCCCTCAAGGAGGAAAAAGGTCAAAGAAAGCTTAAACTTCTTTCTGATGCTTCCATGCAAGCATCCAAGACATAAAAAGGAAGATAATTGCAAATTTTGGGAACTTTTTGGAAATTTTGGTTTTTTGCTGATTTGGAGGGCCAAGGGTGCAACACCCTTGGTGTTGCGATTTTTCTTAGGGCATCCTCAGGACGTAAAGTTTACATTTTTTTAATCCTCGGCTCAATTATATCATGCTCGCCAAATTTCAGGTCATTTGGCACTGATTTGGTCCTCCAAAAGGGTCAAAAACACCCTAATTTTCACCTTTCTTCCTAGTTTTCAGGACATGTGTTGCACCTTTACCAGCCTTGAGAGTTTTTATTTTTTAATAGGTTATAGGGATCCAATCATAAAACCAAGGGCAGTTTTATAAATTAGACTCAACAGGCTTTCCAACGCGCCATCACAGAGCCCATTCCGATATCGGGAAGGTCTTCAAAACTTGGCTGTAAGGTGACCCCGTTTTCTTCCTCATGTGTTGCACCCTTGGCCTGGAAATACATCCTTAAAACTCAGTGCTGCACCCTGACAGTCAAAAATTCAAAAAAGTACGCTTGGGAATATTTTGGAGGCTTGAGGGAGCCCAAATGTCAATTTTTTTGCCAAAACTGCTCAAAAAGATATTTTTCATCAGATATTTTGTGCCTTGGGCCTTGCAAGGTCTCAAAGGAAAAAAGTGATATTTACGATTAACTAATGGGCTTCTAGAGACCCAATTATGGTTTTTGACCTCTTTTCTTGTTAAATACTGCATTGAATCTTGGTTTTTGTTATGACTCTTATGATTAATACATATTTTTGGAGATTGAAGACAAATTGGCTCTGATCTTTGTGAATGACTTAGATTGTTTGACATTGGAGAAGGCTTTCTTGCATGATCCCTGAGCATTGTCAAATGGTGATGTGTTCCTATTTAGTTCATTTTTTCTTGTATTATCATTGTGTTCATCCTTCTATTGCAGTAGAACAAAATTTTTAGACTAAGAAATGTTGTTTAGAGGCACCTTAGTTCTGTTTATCCTTCACTGCTTCTATGTTTTCCTCAGCTAGGTCAGTTTAGAGAATTCTTAGTTGCTCTCTAGACCCACTTATGCTTTTTTATCTTATGAATGATTCAATATAGTAGATATAAAAAAAAAATTATGGTTAGCTCTGCTTGTTTGATGTTACTTAAACATTGTTCTTAAGATATCTCTTTGAAGTATCACTGACTAGTTTTAGCCAAAGAGGTTATGTTTTGATCATGCCCTTTGTCCATTATTGAAAGGTTTCTTTGAGATTCTTTATGACTATGATCAATGATGTTTAGGAGTTCCCTCTTCTTTGACCTATGTTATATGTATATCTTAAAATTTTTTCTAATCTTGAAGGTGAAATCACTAGAAGTTACACAAGTTTTCTTGCCTTCTATAGTTCACTGGATTGTTTATCTTAAATGCTTACACTAGTATAAAATGATGAATTTAGTGACTAGGTGACTAAAAAAGTTAGTCACCGCAATTATTTCAAGTGAATTACTACTAAAATTGAGCAATTTCAAGTGATCAAACTAGAAATTACTAACTTAAACGACTAATTTAGTCTAGGAATAAAATATACAACTAGATAATAAGTGATTAAACGAAAAATGACTAACATAAATTACTAATTTAGTCTAGGAATAAAATATACGACTAGATAATAAGTGACTAAACTGAAAACGACTATCTTAAATGACTAATTTAGTCTAGAATTAAAATATCTGACTAGATAATAAGTGAAAAAATTAATAATGATTAACATAAATGACTATAATAGTCCAAGAATAAAAATATGACCAAATAACAAGTACAACAAGAATATGAAATAGTCATTTATGTTAGTAATTTTTAATTGTGGACACACTATTTGTTATGGGGTTTTTGTGGCATTGTTACGTACCATGGTTGATTATTGCACTAGATTCATAGAGAATGATTTCATTCATTTTAATTCGAAGTATGTTGATTTATACATGGTCAATTGATATAAATCTAGAAGTTTACTCTAAACCCATATTATTCTATAGGTACATGCATTACAAAAATGTTCACGAACTCTAATAATGGATTCACATTGTTAGAATCTGCACACACTGTTATTAGAAAACCATACATGCTAACAATTCTTGTGTTTCTTTAAATATGTAGAATAACATGCCATGGCTCCCATATCCAAGTTGAAATCCGAATATCCCTTAGAGAGTATCTATGTGGTTGTTTGGGGGTTAGTTCATGTTCCTTGAACTCGAGAAGCTTTATTTAGGGCCTAAGGCCCTCTTTTCTCCTACCATCAATAGATAGTACATTCCCCAAGACCCATTCTTACCATGTAAACCATACCCATGGTGACAAATATCCCCCATATAGGCCAAATATTCCCTATAGATGTTTTGTGTAGTAATTAGAATACTTGTTCAAGAAGATTGATCATGGGAAGATTCAAATATGACCCAAGCACCTTATGATCCTTCCTTGACCATGGTTAAGGCCCCAAGTGCCATACATGGTGCAAAAAGACTCATAATGATATTAAGGCCAAACTTAAAGGCCCTAAGACCTAAATATGTCACAAAAAACCTTCAAATAACACCAATATCACACCTAAAGGCTAGATATTATATCTTATATAGGATATGTGTGGTCGTTTGAGGCCTTATTCATGTCCCTTAAACTAAAGAAGTTTTGTTTAGGGACTAAAGATCTTGTTTTCCTTCCATATCCATCATAGAGGCCATAAAACCCATCCTTATTATGTAAAACATACTATTTGTTCCCATATTTCCATTCTAATATTATGTTCATGGACGTTAAATATGAGAAATACTTGTTTTAGGCATAAGGCCCTTTTTCATTCCTTGTCTAAGATATAAGACCTAATTCCCATATATGATGCAGAAAACCTCATAATGGAACCCTTATCCTAGATGGAGGCTTAAAATCCCTCAAACATTATTTATATTGTTCTTTATGTTTTTTTCATGCAATGTGAGCCAAAGAAGTTTCATTTTGGGATTGAGGCAATTGTTTTCATCCCTTTGCAACGGTACAAGCCTAAGACCCATTCTTACTATGTAAAACATACCAATGACACTAAATATCACCCATAGATTCCTAAGATCCCCTATAGAGTTTATGTGTTGTTCTTTGAGAACTACTTCCCCTATCCCCTAAAATCCTTAACTGCTAAATCCCCTAACCCCCTAAACCTCTAAAACCCTAACCCATTTAACCCCCTATACCCCTAAACCCCTAACCCATTTAACCCCCTAGACCCTAAAACTCTAAACCCTTAACCCCTAACCCCTTAAACCCTAATTCCCAACCCGTAACACATTTAAACCCCTAAACCCCTATAGCCCTAACCCATTTAACCCCTTGTTGAAGGGAAAAATTGTACTTCCGACAACAAGGGGGTCTCCCCGGTAAAAGGTCCCAATTAGACCTCACACCGTTTGGGATAGGAGCCCCATCTAGTATGTGGGCCCGGATGTCGCTGCAAGTGTATCCACTCTTGGTTGTCGGATGAGAAGATGATGAAACAGAGGCAAAGGTGAAATGACCAATCAGTGAAGCAAAATCAGCCCAAGATTGACGAACCACAAACAAAGATACAAGCAAGTCTAAGCAACAAAATAAAAGGGGGTACGCTGTGAGTGGGATCGGTGAGTCGAAAACCCAGTAAGCCATACATGAAAGAAAAGACGCTAGAAGTTAATTGCAAAGTAGTTCACAATAGGTCACTGACATGGCAAGGAACAAATAAACATTGATTCAAAAGCAAACGTACATGCAACTACTGTGAATTAGTTCATACCTAATTGCATGCATGAAAGCACACGTACAAACATAGTGAAATATTAGACGACTAGTACTATCACCATAAGCGAGCATGTGAATCAGTGTCGGAAAAGAGAATATATATATATTATTAATGTTGCTACAACTTCAAATACATATTTGAAACTCATGAAAACCCAATAGTGGAAAATGGGCTAGTTATCTCAATGCATGCTACCAAAACCCTAGCCTCACTACCTCTCTCTCTACTTGATCCCAAGAGCTAAGTGCCTTTAGCTCTCAAGCACCAATTCACTCTCATGTCCTGGCTTTCAATTGCAGAGCTAAAAGTCATTCACTTC